>JAVLVB010000557.1:9196594-9209935 GCA_032876305.1 Orestias chungarensis | reverse complement strand
ACGATGATTTGACAGGTAATAAACTGAGTCAGGATGTTATACAAATATAAATATCCAAGTTAATGATGATCTGACAGGTAATAAACTGAGTCAGGATGTTATACAAATATAAATATCCAAGTTTACGATGATTTGACAGGTAATAAACTGAGTCAGGATGTTATACAAATATAAATATCCAAGTTTACGATGATTTGACTGGTAATAAACTGAGTCAGGCAGTCACAGAGACATAAATATCATTTTTATAATGATCTGACAGGTAATCCTAGGTAGTTGGTAAGAACAGCGGCCCTGAGTAAAGAGGCGTCGACACTCAACACTTATTTTGAATTCCGCTGAGCTTCGTACTTCCGTCTGACAGCCCGGGCTAGAGGTCGTCTGCTCTGGGCGAACCAGGACGTCGCGGTGAAGCGATCTGAGGGCAGCGATGAACGCGACCGAACAGAAGCTGGCGGAACTGGTGCGCGAACACGCGAACCTGTACGACCAGTCGCGCCTGGACTACAGGAACAGCGTGAAGGGACACCTGGCGTGGAAGGAAATCGGGGCCGCCATGGGAAAATCCGAGGAACAGGCGAAGCTGCTGTGGAAGAATCTGCGGGACAAGTTCTGCAAAGCGAGGAAGCGACGGGTGCAGAGGCAGTCCCCCCAGCAGGACGAAAGCGACGTCCCGTGGGAGGTGCAGGTCCCCGGGTTGTTCAGCCAGATGGCGTGGCTCAGCGCGCATGTGAAACTGCGGCCGGATGTGGGGGAGACGGAGGAGGTGGCCGCCATTAACACAGAGTCCGCTTCAGTTCACACATTCGCGTTTGACCCGAGTTACCAGGGAAACGTCTGATTGTCGCGAACGTAAACGCAGAAGACGGCTCAGTCAAGCTGACTGGTGCACAGAGAGCATCCGGTTTTATTCCTTCAAAACAAAAGTCCGCAATGAACGTGCAGGTTGTTTGGAGGCCGTTTTGACATTTTTACGCTTAATTGAAGGATAATAAAATGTTAAAAACAGCTGTTTTTTAAATGTAAAGTACTTCATAAAAAAATTCTGAAACAAAAAGCACAAAGAGACAGAAGGCCTCTTTGTCAGATTCAAAAAGAAAAGTATAATAATCAATAATCTTTGCATGAAACAGCCACAGCAATGTTAAATGAACTCAGTATGTATCCTGGTATAATTATTATTTGAACTATGGGAACAAATGGATAAAAGTGAATATTGATCGCAGTGATAACAAGAAATAATGTAACCGTGAAAATATTTTACTTTTAAAATAAAATATTGATTTTATTGACCCCCCCCCCCCCCCCACCCATGAGTAGGACTTCTCTATGCTTTTGCATCCTAACCACAGAAGCATGTGCTGTGGTAATGCAGGCCTGATAGGTACCATTTAGCTACCCGTACATATTTATCACTGGCACTTTAAATTTGATATTTTACCAAAAGTACAATAAAAACAATCCCTTCTGGTTACACTATTGCAAACTAGGGCTGTAATGGTAGTCGAATTACAACGCAATACATTTTGCAGCTCCACAAAATCTGCAGATGTTGGTTTATAATCCTTCTAAATAAAGTCTTAGGAATTAATTTTCTGTTTAATTCTAATCCGTATATAAATACAATTCAATACAACTGTATAGACTGATTCATATTTTGACACAGTCCAATACAATATATGATAAAATCCATTGAAACGCAGTTTTTTTTCTTGTGTGTAAAATTTAGCCTATTAGCTAGGGGTCATCAGATAGCACTAGATAGAGTAAATACAATTTTTATAATAAAGAACATTTGAATATCATCATTTTTATGCATCATATGTAAAATCTAGGTGAGAAATTGTGTTTCTTCCCATGTTTCTTGTAAAGGAGGCATATGGTGACACTGTGGCTTTCTAAAAAAAACAAACACTTCACTTTGATGCTGTTGTACAAATTAAACAGTAACTGTTCTTATTTTTGTGGCACACAGACAACTAGAAAAGCAGAGGACCTGGAAAAAGAGCAAGAGGAACACAAGAAGAGGCTGCTCGACCCGTTTCCAGTCGTAACTACCAGTTTCTCTCTCGCTGAGCCCACTCCAAGCAGCCACCAGGTCATTGAACCTTCTCCTAAACGCAGGAGACAAACACCCACGGAAACCGAGATGAGTTCTGCAAATGTGTTTGGCAATTTCAGGGACGAAGACGAACTGTTTTTGCTCAGTCTGTTGCCCTCGTTAAAGCGGCTCCCCATTAAAAGAAGAATGGAGGTCCGGATGAAGTTCCAGAAGGTGCTTTATGATGCCGAGTTTGAGGACTGAAATCTGGGTCCAAACACTTTCCCACAGACTCTCAGCTTGTAAATATATTTTCCTAAGTTGTTGATAATTATTATTGTTATTATGATAGTTGTTAATAATATTATTTTTTACTTCAAATGTTAATAGCTTGTCCAAGTTATTGTGACTTTGTCCATTAAGACCTACGAATTTTCATCATTTATTTTTGTACCTGGAGTAGTTCTAGTTTTTACATAAGACTTTGTCATTGATAAAGATGCTACAAATGCTCATCCCAACTAGGCCTGCATAGTTGCCAAACATCTAAGTGGACACATTAAAGATAAAGGGAGAAGCACAAATAAGGTAATGACGCACTGCTTAACCTTCCTCATTATAACCGTCTCTTTTTTTGCCTTGAACGCAAAAACCTTTCACCCCAGACAGACAGTGCCTTGCCTAATATACAAACCACTTTATGAAATTTTGTCACGATATAACCACAATAATAAATGCATTTAATCAAGATATAATGTTTAAGACAAAAACAAATTACACAATTGTAAAGTTAAATTAAAGGAAAATGACTAATGCTTTTTATTTTACAAATAAAAGCCTGTAATGAGTATTCGCTCTCCTTAAGTGCATTCGGTTGATTTCAGAAATGTCCTAATCAGTAAATACGAATTGAATTGAACAATTAATAGAGAATATTATTGAGAAAGCAGCATCTAGCCACGGGGCCTGTAGTAACTCTGGAGGAGCTGGATATATATATGCAGCTCAGGTGGGCCAAAAGTTAGATGTTTTTAGATATTCTTGGTAATACGAAATTGTTGTTTGCCATGAAACACTAAACGAGACAGCAGACATGAGGAATAACCTGTTTTGTTCTGGTTTGACAGAAATTATACATTTTTTTGTTTTTTAGCAGGAACCAACAAGCTCCCACTTAACTATAGGAAACCTCCAGCAGAATCAGAACCTGGCTTAGTGTGAGCGGTCATCTGCCACAACTGACTGGAGGTGTGAGAAGACAGAAAACTTGACCTTGACCACCACCGACTTTGAGAAGTAGTCAACGGCGGCCAATACCTACAATACCTCGAAACTGATAAGAGTGCTTTGGTTGTTGCTGGTCGTGGGCAACAGATTTGACTGGGTCTTGCTTCTATGTAGAGAAACACACTGAGAGTAAACATAAAGTTAAAACAACAGCAAATTGTGCAAACTGGGAAGTAGTGGGGCCATTATTGGGGACTGCTTTGTTTCCAGTGATAGTTAATCTTTTCTGTTGTTCTATACTGGCAATGTACCTCCACTAATAAACGGCATTCTTCAAAAGTAGAAAAATTTGAAATAGATATTAGCTTGTTTCGACATACTTTGAAAGTCTATTTATTCATCCTGGTTTTTTATTGAGATTATTTTCCATTCCATTCATTTCAAAACGAGCCAATCACTTCACTGCATTCACAAGCTCCTCCTCCCCCTCACTGATTGGTTGGTTTTGGGTGTGGCATTTTCATTCATCACTTTCTGTTAACCTGTGACTTTCCACTTATTAAGAAGTAAATGTGTCTCTCATTATATCCCCCATTCTGTTTCCTTTTGGTCATCATCGCTACCATCACATTTTTGCTTTTGTTGTCCCCACAATAGCCTCCCTCCTCCCATTATATCCCCTATCCCTCCCCTTTCCCATCCTCCCTGCCTTCCTGTCATTGCGTGCTGTGTGGGGTGATGGTTGTGGGTTATGTTGGTGATATCCCCGGAGCACGTACCAGTTCGCTGCCTCTAAGCTGCAGAAACTCTTCAGTGACCATGCAGCCATAGATGGACGGAGAGTGGTGTTAGGAGACAGACACGCCCAGAGTGAGACATCTGAGAGCTGCTAATTAATGCTTCTGCTGCAATGCACTACAGCTTTGCTGAACATCAGGCTGCCCCAGCCAGTTTTCATAAAAACTGAATGAGTGAGGATTATTTCTATGTTTCTCCTTTAAGGTAAGCTGCAGTAACTGCTCAATAGCATGAACATATAGTTATACCAGGTTAGGGTATCTTAGTATTGAACAAGAAGTTGATGAAATTCTCACTTTTGCACATACAATTTCATTCTGTTTTAAAACTGCTCATTTGTGCCTGATATATTCCATGCTTACAATAATGTGAGTATGTTGCATCAGAGTAATTTTGAGTCACTATCTGCTGAATTGCTGCATAGTAAAGGGTTACGAGTTACTACGATGAAACAGCATGCCACCATTGGTGGAGAAAAAAACCTTCCTGACTGCATGATGATTGGTTGGTTTAGCGTTCCTATAAAAGCAGGCTTCTCCCATAGAGGTTTTGATTTTCATGCAGCTTGTTGGTTAGTAGTAGGATATTTGTTTGGGATTCAGAAATGAGTTGGAAAAGCCCAAAACTGCAAAATTACTTAATTGTACTATATGAGTATAAAAATGTTATATATCCGTTTGCAGGCTTAACGCTGCACTGGTGAAAATCAAATCCTTCTCACCTCAATTATATATAGATAGATAGCCTTTGTTGTTAAAGCTAGCAAATGACTCTTGCTTTCCTATAAATTTTAGGTATAAAATAAGTGAACAATAAGATATAATTGAGCAACAAAACTACTACAAATACTGACTATGAATATATTTGTGCAAATGATGAGCTAAATTATGAAAGATATTGACTGGTGATATTGTGAAGAAATTTCTCTGTACCTGAAGGCACATATAGGTACATGAAAACTGATCGGACATAATGTTGACAGAAGAGAAGAAGACACACGTTATTCAGTCAACATTTTTTATATATTTTCTTAGATTTATATTCACAAGCACACCAAATGTGACATTTCAACTTCAAGAAGTGCTTTGTTTTTCTAAGTCCCATTAATTTGTTAATTTAGAGATTCGGAGAGAGTTTAAAAATAATTGACTATAGTGAATTAATGTCGGAATCTAATTAATTAAACAGGTTTAATTTAAACAGGCAGGATTGTATATAGGGGCAGTTTGTTTATAATCTCGATTGGTTGTTCAGGACTTGATTATGATGTCCATCCCAAAAGTTGAACAGAAGCTCTGAGAAAGAACAAATGTCCCAGCCTCCCCCAGTTCTCTTCCCAAACTGTTTTACCATGTTACTCCTCAGGCAAATAGTTTAGTAAGAGGTATGGGGACTTCTTAAATATGACCAAATGATACCTTGAGCTGTGGAAAATACAGAAAACACACACAAAAAAATAAACAATTTTAATTAAAAGAACAATAATAGTGGGGTAAAAAAACGATAAAAATACAAATGAATGTACAAATTTAAGACAAAAACCAATTAATTAATTTAGTAAACAGGATATGTTGATGATATATGCCACAGATCTATCTGAGGTCAAATTGGCCGATTCACTATTATCTACTAAATAGGTTGCTTAAGGATATTATTTTAAATACTACTTGATTATTTTATACAAAGATAAATATTAGGTGTGTGAAAAGCTTGGCTGTTGTAATACTTCTTTCGGCCTCAATCACAGACAAGCAGCTATGACAAGTATGTTTTACTTTTCTAGAGAAAAGTAAAAAAAACAAAAAACGGTTGAATTTAAATCTACAGGCTTGCATGTATTAAAAATGTTTTTGGGGGGTAAATTAAGACAGGCAGTGCAGAAGCAGCTAAAGAGCCAGATATTCGTACTGAGCTGGTCATATGATCCCTGGTCAGTCCTAAGTGATAAAGAGAGGGAACAGGAGAAAACCACAGCAGACCAAGACTAATGCAGGCTTTTTCACACAGTTTACAGACAACTCTGTTATACTGGATTTTTACTGGAGGGATTTAAGCGTTTCAGCATTCTTAATTCAACCTGGATTAATATACCCAAAAGAAAAGGCAAGTAATGTACATTCAGGGCTATAATTGTTTGTCATTTATTAGAAATGTTTTATTCGAAATTGGATTCTGTCAGATGTGTGTTTTGTTGGTAAGAGAACATGAACGGGATACACAATAATACCGGGAATTGTTTTGCATTATTTTCATTCATAAAGTTATAGTTTAAGTATATCATCAACAACATTTCTAAATGTTTTTATCTGGTCAGATGATATTAGCCTGCATCAATACTTTTCATTATGTAGCCAAACAAACATTACTCATATCCGCAGTGTGAATCCTTTTCTCGCCATCTGTAATTTTTAGATTTATTTGATATTTTGTTTGTTTGTTTTTTGTACAGATCCTTTGCTGCTGAGCACATCCAGACTCTGAGGACAAACCTGATCAAACTAGACGGCAGAAATACTGTGGACTACAGTCCAAGAGCAGAGGGTAGACAAGTGTCCCACCTACCATGTACTCCCCTCAGAGTCTGCATCGTTGGGGCATCAGTCACAGTGAGAGCATGGAGCGCTTGGCTTACAGTCAAGGTGAGACCAAAGCTATAGTTTAAAATACTGACCAAAACTGAACTGGCATCATCATCATCTGTCTGGCGAGTGGTTGTCTGCCAAAGATCTATTTGAGGTCAAATTGGCTGAATCAATATTATCTATTAAATAGGTTACTTACGGATATTATTTTAAATATTACTTGAATATTTTATACAAAGATAAATAATAGGTGTGTGAAAAGCTTGGTTGTTGTAATACTTCTTTTGGCCTCAATCACAGACAAGCAGCTATGACGTATATGTTTTACTTTTTTAGAGAAAAGTTTAAAAAAACAACTGTTAAATTTAGATAGTAAGAAATAGATAGTGTGGACATCTTAGAGTGGAAGTTAACTGCCATGATACCGAGCTGATAATGTTTGTTTTCTGAAAAAAACCCAAAAACATCTGACGTTGGTTGATGGAATTGAAGGAAGTACGTGGCAGATTAATGTAAACAATCAGGTGATCTGAAACACCTAGGCCAACAGCATCAGTGGTGACCATGTCCATGTCCATGACCATGACCATGTTGATGGAGTCAACATGTAGATTCACATCTCCAGTTATGAGATTTGCAGTTGCAGGACAAAGAATGGAGATAATATGTTAGAAATCTGGAATGAATCCTACATTTGGTTTAAGATGTTTGTAACGGACAGTTGTTGGAAATAGATGCTTGCGCATAAATCCTAATTATCCCAGTGAAGTTGAGGCAAACATTGGTTAAAAAAGATAGATTCAAATCCTTGTGGAAGATGATAGTCTGACCACCAGCCACACAATATGTTTTCGGAGGAATACACTCGGATGCCCTCAGGGCAGCGCTATTACTCAGCCATGACATAAACCATGAATCCTTCATCCTTGCAACTGTTACCTTAAGCCTACTGAGTAGGTATACAGCACACCTGTGATGTGCACATGAGAGCACATGGTGCTCTCATGTGCTATTTATCACTAACATGACAAGATGATATGGGTTGAATGTGTGCGTGTGTGTTCTGGATGACTGCTGACTGTTTTGTCTACCCTTTCGTATTTATCTGTAACATCTCTTCTAGATCTTAGACTTGTACTGTCAAACTTAATCGCCCATCATTGGAAAAAAGTAAACTTATTGGTTCTGAAACTGCTTCCAGTCACTCACCAAGCATGCCATATGCCGTATGCAAAAACGGTGTTATTTAAACATTAACTGACTTCAAACACACGGATTCTTTAAGAAAACCAAAAGAGCAGGGTGTATAAAAATCACAAAAGGTAATTAAAACGCACTTCTTATCGTGCTTTACAAGCACAAACAACATAGCCTGCATACACAAATAAAATTGTAAATAAGTACTGTATAAGAGTTTTCAATAAATGGCCTCAAATGCAGAATTAAGTGAAGTGAAGGATGCAAAATCCTCTATCCTCCGATCCTTGCCCTGAATATATTGTTGGTCAATGTTTTCCCTGTTCAGATTGTCCAACCACTCTTGGTGGATGTGGCAAACTGGACTCTAAAAAATAATTTACTGTGTCTATAAGGCGAGGTAACAAGCTAACAGACTCAGTCATTCATGGAATAAATTCAACTGTGGTTTCTATGACAACAACATAATTGTGCTAAAGGCTAACACAGATTCACCTTAATTTGAACACATTGTGCCAGTCTAAATGATTGTATATTACCATGTCTATTATTATGGATATCTATGGTTACAAGTCTCAAGAGCGGCAGTGTAATGAAGACGTACAAAAAACGCGTGCCGGGAGGTGCAGAATAAAAACAAAAAAAACAAAAAAAAAAACTTTCTGTTGCGCTTCTGTGGATATTTGTTGATGATATTAAAAGTCTAACTATTTTTGACTGCCTGTTCTCTAAATATTTCTTCAATCCTTTCAAATTTTTCATGAAAAATCTTTCTTGTTCATTTCTGATATTCTAGCAATGGGCTCTATTCGTTTAATCCTCACCAAAATGCTAATTTTCCCGTATTATGAATTTTTTTCAAGCAGTACAAATAAGTCCTATATGTCAAAATCTTAATCTTATTTTTATTGTGTCCTCTTTTCTAACCCTACTTCCTGGGTACATGTTTTTTTACCTTATAAAACCCTACTCCTTTTATTTCCCTATTCCTCTTTTTATCACTCTTATTTTTGAAAATACATTTTCCATCTTACTTACCTATCCAAACGGTAATATTTAAATGCTTCTGACTTACATTCTTAGTCAAAAATAACAATATAATATGTCTTCAACAACGCTGGTTGGCGTGCATGAACATCACAAAGCAGTTTTTTTAAAGGCAATAATGTTAAATGGGGAAATGCACAAAACTAATTTAAGTAATAGGTAGATAGGTAGATAGATAGATAGATAGATGGATAGATGGATAGATAGATAGTACTTGATTATAAATAATGGAGGTCCAAGGAAATTCCCCTGCAAGTAAACAGAAACACAATAATGGTGTCAGTGAAATTATAGCAATACTTTATTCAGCATTATTATTATTGTCACATGCGGAGGGAAAAAATACAATGTGACCAACACCTTCCGCTGCAAAACCACAAACAGCAACAAGATGCAAGCAAGTATCTGATGTAAATACCGTTCCACTTTGACTTGACAATGTTAAAGTTCATATATTGTGCATAACTATCCAGAATAAAACATTGCCAATCCATCACAGGCCAACAGCGATAGTGTATGTAAAGCTCACAAAAAAAAATCCTACGCAAAATAAACGTGTTAAACTAAATAGTTTAAAGCTTTTCAGTCCTGACGTTCATTTAAAACAGCAAGGAAGGAAAATCCCGACTGGGCTAAAGCTGTGCAGTTCCTCGTCGCAGCAGCAGGGGGCGACAGGCCGCCGCATGACGTAGTGCTGCTCGCTGGCTTTTGTGCGCCTCTCTCTGGCCTCGGGTCTCCGCCTCCTCTCTGGGCGCAGCCGCCGCGCTCTCCGTCAGGTTAGCTGGTAAACAAACCAGCACAGCTCGGAGATATCCTGGAAACAAAGGGTGCAAATAGCAGGTCTCCGCGTTCATCATGTAGAAAAAACAAGCGAACGCGTATTTGTTTGGTTTTTCCGACGCGCCGTAACTTTTTATCTTGATTCGTGCGGGATTCAAAAAAACCAATGCCATAATTTAACCCGGACATTTGACTGCTCTGCTCACCTGAGTGGTTCTCTAACCCGCCGGCCTTCACCGTACCCCCACTAACATGGCATCTGCTGCGGAGCACGACCTGGCCCTGTCGGAGGCGGACGGCAGCCGGGAGAAAGGCCAGGTGTTCGGGATTCTGAGGCTGCAGGAGGAGAAATCCGGCGGAGGGGAGAAGGCGAGCAGCGCCAGGGGGGGTGGAGGAGACGGGCGATGGCAGGCTCCCATCTTCGCTTTAGCCAGGAAAGCTTCAGAAACCATCTCGGGAAGCATTCACGTCCTTCCCAAAGTGTCGGAACACAGGACTTCCCTTCCCGGGGACTGGAGCGTCCAAGGTACAGTATGGATCCCGCAGGTTTGTTTCTGTGCTGCTCCCGTTTGCCACCACCCAGATTTCTCACCCGAGGCCTCGCATGATGCTGCACATGCAGTTCAGCAGTGTGTTCCCTTGGGGGTCGACACACTTCAGGCTTCATTCAGCTGCTTAAGCTACAAAAGCCTCACCACTGTGTCCATTCAGCAGCAGCTCCCTCTTACTCTCTCAGCTGAACACAATCAGGTGTCTGTCACTTTTTTCAACTTGCAAAACAGCTCAAGAGTCCTCATATCAGCGGCGTGACGATCCGATACCGATATCGGTCCGATATCAGCCAAGGAGGCAATATTGCATTATATCTGCCTGCATCTGTAATCTCAGATATTAGCTCTCTGACGCGTCCATTCAAGCATTTCTATTTAGCAGCTTGTTTTCAGTGTGCAGAGCCGTGATCACTACAACGGCGTTGGCAAACAAAGTTGCGTTGATGAGAAGCGGCAGTGTGTCGGTACTGTTCTCTAACGTCCAAACGGTGTTGGAAAAAACTTGTGACGCAAAAGTTTGGTATGGCGGCACAGACCAGGATGGGTCACCCAGACGTTCCCATAACTCAACCAGTGCACAGAATGCTTACATTTGATATAAATCAGGATGAGGCACTAAACGGAGCTGTGAGAAGGAGGAATTAAACACCCGGCCGTACTTAAACTACATAACTAAGTAATCAAACACCCCCAGCATGACATTTTCAGTTGTATAAGCTCCACACTGTGTGAGCCTCCTAGCATGTAGAATATGTAGTCAACCTTCAAATTGATGTAACTAATTGCTTGATGATAAATGAGTCAACTTTCCTCATATCCGTTGTTGAAAACTATTATCCTGCATATAAATAATATCACTTAATGAAGCCTTTTCCAACTTTTCACACTGCAAACGTGATCATTGGATCTTTCTGTCAAACAAAGCTCTGGCCAGTTTGGATAGACGGCCATTAGGTTTGATCATGAATTCAATATTGCTTTGTCAAATGGATCCGTCTTATTATATGGAGTTATGATCTAACCTGGTACAAAACTCCTCCAAAACTTCCTTATCTATTGGGTTCCTAAATCTTCCCGATTCTGTTCTCTAACGAGCCTCCTAAAGTCCTCACAGAAGAGCTAATCTACTGGGATTACAGACCACCGGAGTTGATTATTCATAGTTTAGGTAACAATTGATTGCGCTTTGCTGTATTTAGGGGCATCGAAAGTAAATATGGCTGCCCTACTTTTCAGATTAGTTTTTTGTTGTTGACAAACATTGATCCTTTTGTTTGCACTTCATAATTATTTGCAATCTTCAGTCGCTGGCTAAGAAATCCGTGCCTCTCTGCCTGCAGGCTAACTTGTTGCTGCAGCGGCGTCCCCTGACTTTCCTCTGTCCTCTGGTGTTGCTCCGCTACACATTAACCGACACTTCCGCGCTCGTGGTGCGTTTTAAAATCATGCCGCCTGCAGGTGATCGCGATGTCAGGCCGAGGAGGTTCGCTTTAGCACAGATGAAAGAATGGGATGTAAGTGCTGTCTGAGAATTTAGAGAAGGAAATCAAATTTGTATTGGATTCCTAAAGGGGATATTCTGTTAAAATGTGTGATGATTTTGTTAGATAACATTCTTTTCTTTTCTTTTTTTGCATAAGTTCAGTGTTTCCCAGAGACCGAGGCTAACAGCCGGAGGTCTTTAAAGCTAGTCCTGCACGTGTCCCTGGTCAGTGACGCCTTAATCAAATTAAGTTTGGGCTGCACAAAATAGGAAAAATGCTAAAATGACAATACTATTGGTAAAAAGTCAGATGATGATATTGGGTGCGATATATGCCTGTTTTTCTTTTATCATCTGTGCCTCCTACAGCTTGTAAACATGTGTCCGCTGTGTCCTTTTGCCGCCGTGAAACTGTCATACCGCATAAATAACGAATCGGCATAAAAAAAAAAATCCAACTTCACAACTACACTGTGTTCCAAATTATTATGCAAAAAGTGTTTAGGAGTGATAAGGTAAGAATTGTTTTGTTTGTCAGTTAAACTCATTGATGGTGATGTGTGTCATGGCTCTTTATATCACTGAAAGCAATTGCAGACACCTGTGCTAATTAGTTTGGCAGGTGTCTCCAATTAAAGGCAAGACTACTTAAGAAGGCTGTCCCACATTATTAAGCAGCCTACATTTTCAGCCAAAATGGGAAAGAACAAAGATGTGTTGGCTGCTGAGAAGCAACAAATTGCGGAGTGTTTAGGTCAAGGCATGACTTCAATCAACATTGCCAAGACACTTCATCGTGATCATTGCACAATCAAGAAGTATGTAGCTGATTTTGAGCACACACGTGTGCGTGCTGATAAGGTAAAATTGAGGACTCTTTCCAACAGGCAATTACGTCAGGTTAAAAGAGCAGCTGCAAACATGCCTTGTCATAGCATTAGACAAGTTTTTGAAGCTGCTGATGCCTCCAACGTCCCCCGAACAACAAGATGCAGGGTCCTTCTGAGGTTTGCAGCTGTGCCTAAGCCATCCTGTCGACCTCCTCTATCCACTGCACACAAGCAGAAACGGCTCCAGTGGGCCAAACAATACATGAAGACTGACTTTAAAACAGTTTTGTTCACCGATGAGTGCTGTGCAACGCTCGATGGTCCAGATGGATGGAGTGGAGGATGGCTGGTTGATGGACACCCCATGCAAACAAGGCTACGGCGCCAACAAGCAGGAGGCGGAGTAATGTTTTGGGCTGGAATCATGGGGAGAGAGATTGTCGGCCCCTTTAGGATCCCTGTAGGGGTAAAGATGACCTCCATAATGTATGTGGAGTTTCTCAAACAGCACTTCCTGCCATGGTTCAAGAAGAGGAACCGTGCATTCCGCAGCAAGATCATTTTCATGCATGATAATGCGCCGTCTCATGCTGCAAAGAACACATCTGCATCTCTGGCTGCTGTGGGCGTAAAAGGGGACAAACTTATGGTGTGGCCCCCATGCTCCCCTGACCTCAACCCCATTAAGAACCTCTGGAGCATCATCAAAAGGAGTGTCTATGATGGCGGGAGGGAGTTTACATCTAAGCAACAGCTCCGGGAGGGTATTCTGTCCTCATGCAAAACAATTGAAGCAGATACCATA
>JAVLVB010000557.1:9164066-9196494 GCA_032876305.1 Orestias chungarensis | reverse complement strand
CACCTAGAATAAAGTTTTGACTTGAAAACTGTTTGATTTCAGTTTGTAATAACCTGCTAATGCTTATAATTTCACAAATGACAATTTTTTTGTTCTTTATAAAAATGAAAAGGTTGAAAACTCTGCTGTGCATAATAATTTGGAACATGCATTTTAGTGCATTTTGAGTGTTTTATTTTTTTTTAAATATACTGTTATCTGCAGTTTGTTCAAAAACCTTTTAATTGTACTCTAATAGTTGATGACTGGAAAATTACAATGACTGCAATATATATAGTTAATTTTAGAAATTCTGAGAAAATATTATTTGCATAATAATTTGGAACACAGTGTATTAGCCAACAATTCCGCGATCCAAAGAGTCTTTTGCCATGTGAGTATTGCACACAGAGTTACTGCGACGATCATATGTTTTGCAATGTACTACGCAGACCCTCCTAAACACAGCTGGATTTCAAAATCTGTGGCGCACAGATTGTGGCAGTAAGTGTGGGAGGGGCAGCCAAGTTCCGATTTGTTCCCCCCACAGCCAGAGAAAACTGTGCTCACTGTCCAGGCTTTCTGTCCCCGCAGCCATGCGTGACCCCATGGCCATGGAGCGAGCCAACCTGCTGAACATGGCAAAGCTCAGCATCAAGGGCCTGATCGAGTCGGCGCTGAGCTTCGGCCGGACGCTGGACTCGGACTACCCGCCTCTGCAGCAGTTCTTCGTAGTGATGGAGCATTGTCTGAAACACGGCCTACGAGGCAAGAATCTCGTATTTACTCTCCCCAATCATTTGTATGCATGTCTGAGAAGCCTTTCCATGTTTTTTTTGTTTTTCGTTGTTCCAGTAAAGAAGTCCTTCCTGGGTTTCAACAAGTCTCTGTGGGGCCCTCTGGAGCTGGTGGAGAAACTTTGTCCTGAAGCATCAGAGATCTCTGCCTCTGTACGAGACCTTCCCGGACTCAAGTAAGGACTGAATTCCTACCCACGATAGTTGGATCTGATAACCCCCCGCTGATCTGCAGCATTTAAAGCCTCACAAACGGGAGACTGACTGAAAACAGCTCAGGAAACTGCCTGTTTGTTGTTTAATTTCACTTCACCTTTCAGTTTTACTTCTTCCTTTCTTTGTTACTCTTTTATAGAGACGCACGGTCAATAACACAACACCAACATTTCGATTGTTATAATCATTGTCAGCTGTAGGGAGGTGCTAGCTTCTTCGCTCGAGTGCGATTCTAAGTTAAAAGGCGTGAATGATACATTTCCAGACAGGAAACCAAGTACGAGACCTTCATTGTTTCTCATGATCCAGTTAAATGAGGAACAGGTGTGGGTTCATCTTCAGAAAGACCCGTCTGTTTCTTTTTCGACGGTGCTGAGTCAGACAGAAACGCATGCGGCAAAGCGACGCACACTCTAGCGTCAGGAACAGGCCGGTGAAAACTACAAGCACAAAACTATCAAGCATCAAGATGGAGATATTAGGTGCAGAAGTAACCATACATGCATTTGTAAAAGGAATAGATTTCTGTGACTCATTTAGAGAAGTGAAAATGATGAATCGTATTATTGTTACGCACAAATGCATATATTAACTATTTTGTTTAATAATTTTTGGTATTTAATTCGTTTCAAATTCAAATCGATAGTTGATTATTCCCAAAAGAAAATTGTGTGTGGTGGTAACACCTAATTTGTAAGAGTTATTGTAGCTGCGCAGAAAGTATCTCCTGTAGCGGACTGTATTACGGCGAATCACCACGTCTCTTACTGAAGTAGGGTTGCATTTTATTTTATCCTTCGTCGGGTTATTACGATACATTTCTTGTCATGCTTTGAACTGGGATTCATCGTCACAATGATAAATTACTAAAAATGATGTTTGAAAGCTCCCGTATTGACAAAGTTACTCTTATGATGACATAAAACATGATTAAATGCAGCTACTGTGTGCAGTTAAGTGATAACAACCCAGTTCTCCTTGTACCTGATGTCCTAAAGAAGCTGATTTTAAATTGGTAAGTTTTCATAGAGCAGTATTTGTGCTTATCATTACATTAAGTATCATTATTATTATGGTGGAACATTTTAATGCGCTCCAGAATGTTGACGCACTTGGTTGGTGTAAAACGGTCCTATGACAAGAATAGTCTCTTTTTTTTTTTAAGTTTGTCCTATCAGTGGAAAGAAACCAGTAAATGTTCCAATCTTGGCGTTAGGCTCTGTACTATCCTTGTGCTCTGCAGGACTCCTCTGGGCAGAGCCAGGGCCTGGCTACGTCTGGCTCTCATGCAGAAACGTCTGGCCGACTACCTGCGACTCCTAATCACTCGAAAAGACCTCCTCAGGTTCACCCAGCACAAAGCAAACAAAAACCTGTATTGTGAACGCTGTTCAGTAAAGGCACCTCACGAGAATCTGTCCAATCTTCGTCCTCAGTGACTTTTACGAGGACGCGGCGCTGATGCTGGAGGAGGAGGGAGCTGTGATCGTGGGCATGCTCGTGGGCTTGAACGTCATCGACGCTAACCTGTGTGTCAAAGGCGAGGACTTGGACTCTCAGGTAACTGTGGCTTGTAAACGGCTTTTAAAAGTGTAAAATGAACACTTTTACAACATTTGTCCACCTACTAACTGAGGGTTTTACTCCTGTCAGTCTGTGAAGCGGCTTTATCTCGGCATTAGGCAAAGAGAGGGTGTGGTTTCTGATGGCAAACTCAAGTTTGTTTGCGTAACACAAGGCCGTTCAAGCTGGTTTCCATGATAAAAGATAACACGATAGCCTCTTCAATCCTTACAGCAGTCTCTGAGAAGTCCAGTACATTTGGAAAAATACCATCATCAAAATATTTAATTGTAATGATGATCAAGTATTGAATACAGACAATCATTGATCAATGTTTCAGTAACTCTAAAGAGTTCAGTTTTAATTTAAAGGAAGTCAGCGATATTTAGGAAGCACAAAGACTAAAATGCTGCTTCCCCATGTTTAGTTCTGGTTCTGGGGATAAATATGTTCAATAGTAACATATTTGAATGTCCCATCCTTTCTTAAGCTCTGAGGGGGTCATTTGCTTATTGATCTTTTCCTTCCAGGTTGGGGTGATTGACTTCTCCATGTATTTGAAAAATGACATGGATGATTACAGGAGTGAAGAGAGGTACGGTCTTTCAAAATCTCATCAGTGTTTAACGCTGCTGCCTGTGAATAGGTTCCAGAAATCTGATCTCTTGTTTCTGTTTTTATGGCAACAGGAATAGCCAAATAGCATCCATCTTGGATCAGAAGAACTATGTAGAAGAGTTGAATCGACAGCTAAAGTAAGGCTTGTTATTTTTAGTTAAAAAGTATGTAAGTTAATTAGATTTTTTGAAAATGTGTATTTCTGTGCAGCTCCACAGTCCATGGTCTTCACAGCAGAGTCGACTCACTTGAGAAGTCCAACTCCAAACTCGTAGAAGAGGTAAGAACATATATATATATATATATAAAAACCTAAAAATTAGCTATCAGGCTAAGCCTTATTGCTGTTGAACTGTGTGTGTGCAGTTGGCCATAGCCAAGAACAACATCATCAAACTGCAGGAAGAAAACCAGCAGCTGAGGAGCGAAAACAACCAGATTCTGCTCAAGGCACAACATCATTTAAAGGTAAATACAAACAGTTTCACAAACCAAAAAGGTTTCTATTGTTCCTTAAACTGAAAACAAAGGTAAAGGTGTTTTTGCTTTGATCATACACACACACACTACTCACAAAAAGTTAGAGATATTTGGGTCTCGGGTGAAATTTGTGGAAAATGTAAAAAGTTCCCGCTACAGTGATATCCTATCACGAAAGTAGGACAGTAGAAGGATGCCCTGGTGATTTCCTCATCTCAAACTTTTTGTTGAAACAAAAGCTAACAACAATGGTGTGTACACCATAAACAAAAAATGTCAACGTCTCAATAACTCGTCATGTGCCCTTGAGCATCAATTACAGCTTGACAACGACGTTTCATGCTGTTCACAAATCGACTTATTGTCTGCTGAGGCAGGGCATCCCATTCTTTTTGAAGGGCATCCCTCAGGTCATTGAGGTTTTAGGGTGCAGAGTATTGAGCCTCTACACGGCGACTCAGTTGATCCCACAGGATTTCAATGGGATTCAGGTCTGGAGAAAGTGCAGGCCACTCCATTTGAGGTACACCAGACTCAAACAGCCGTTCCCTGATGATGCGACCCTGATGAGCTGGAGCATCGTCGTCCATGAAGATGAAATTAGGCCTGTGTTGTTCATGTAGGAGCAGAATCACTGGATTAATGATGTTATTCAGGTAGTTTGGGCTTGTCAATATACCATTCACAAAGTGTACGGCAGTTCTATACAGACTGAACACACCTGCCCACACTGTGACACCCCCACCACCAAAAGTACATCTGCTTTGGTAAGAATGCAAACTGAAGTTATTAAATTGTAGCATTAACTGAAAGATAATACTGTACCATTGTGCTCATGTTTTGAAATGTGCTCACACTTAGTGCGAATGCGGTCCTTGGACAGAATGAAATTGAGTTTAATGTAGAAAAACTCTTCACTTATGCATAGTTGGAGTTTTTTTTTTTTACTTGTTCATGCAGAAGAGGTGGTTTTGTGTTTGCTCGCAGATTGGCATACCTTCACATGACTACTTAAAGTCCTGTGATCAGTAGGTAACTTTAAGTCTGGATTGGAGCATCAAGAGCGATCAAGTCGTCGAGGAAATAAATCCCCCTAATAAAATTTTTAAAAGCAACACTAAGTAACTTTTCAACCTTCTTAAAATATTTTCATAACTTTTTTGACTATACATTGACTTTAGCTTGTTGAATTGCACCTCTGCTGTGGCCCGAGGGGGTCCGCTTTTTTTCCGGCACTAAGCAACTATGAGGAGGGTGGCAGGAACCCTGCCACACAAAACAACAAAAAATGTGCTGACTGCATTACGACATACGTCACCACAATCAGATTCATCACCTCATCGCTATTCATCCTTCACACAGCCACTGGAAACAGAAATGTACTTTAATCCAACTGCAGACAACCAGGAGATCAGGATTTTACGACGCTGTGCGCTGGTGCTCATAGGAAATGCAGTCCTCCTTCAGACAAAGCATTACCGCTTTTGTCCACAGTGGCCGCCATAATCGACCACAACTGATTCTTCTTTAGCGATGCTTTAAAATAATAGGGTAAACAAAAGATGTTTTATTTTCCACATTCGGACCATGATGTATGTTCTGCCGATGGTATTCATTCAGGTAACTCAAGGCGACGCAACAGTGGAGCGGGACACCTACAAACAGTCTCGTCAAGGTTTGGACGAGATGTACAACGAAGCCAGGCAGCAGCTGAAAGAAGAGTGCCAGCTCCGACAGGTCAGACTCTGGATTTGTGTAATGGACGCCTAAAATATGCATGAACTGAACAGCAGATGACGTGTGCTTTTATATTCGTAATCAGGATGTGGAGAACGAGCTGGTTGCACAAGTGTCGATGAAACAGGAAATGGAGCTGGCCATGAAGCTCCTGGAAAAAGATATTCATGAAAAGCAGGTTAATACTGACTTCTTTCTAATGTTAAGCTTATACAAAATACTGATAATTAGGGATGGAAAATGTCTTCTTTTTTGTAATCAACAGGACACACTGATTGGACTGAGACATCAACTGGATGAGGTGAAAGCCATCAACGTAGAAATGTACCAGAAGATGCAGGTAAGGCACAAACGTGCTCATCCTTTTTCGAGGCGATCGTGTCTCCTCTGCTTTTTTAAAAGCTCCCTTTCTCTCCCATTCAGTCGTCCGACGATGAGATGAAAAAGAAGAACAACGTGATCAGTCGCCTGGAGGAGAAGACGAATCAGATCACCGCCACCATGAAGCAGCTGGAGCAGAGGTGAGAGATTCTGCCCAACCATTTAAAAATGCCTTTATTGAATGATTGGTGCCACATTGCTCTGCCCACGGTTCTCTCATGCTTTAACGTTCAGCATTTTGGAGCAATATCGTTACTGTGAGCATCAAATACTAACACTACATCAGTTTGTGAAATACAACTTCATAACACTTGGAATAAACTAGCCAATAATTATTGCACTCCAGCCAGTCCTTTGCAATATGAATATTGCAATAATGATAGAATTGTGATATGCTGTCCAGGCCTTTCCACCTTAGAGTTTTGTGCAACTTCAGGATGGGTACCAACCCATTTTAAAGAAATTGACTCCTCAGCCTATAGTCATGTTCATTTTTAATACTGTTTATGACTCATTTATATGATAATGAAAGAAATATCTAAAATAGGACTCTTTCGGAAAGGAGTTTGACTCCTGTAACTTACTAAATACAGTATTTTTATATTTAAAACATAGAATTGCTTTTTTTTTTATACATACAGAGAAGTATTTCTATAACTGCTAACCATCCTAGAGCTGCAACTAACGATTATGTTGATAATCTATTACTCTGTCGATTATTTTTACGTTTAATCGATGAATTTCTTTTTATTAATTTTATTTAGTCTATACTTTCCCGTATAAGCTATTGACAACTATTTTTCCTTTAAGAAAAAAAAAGGAAACACAAGAGAATTTTGCCGCTCTCTGCAATTTATTTAACTTTGTTTAAAGAAACAAATGACCTCAACAGTGTAAAAATATTTTTAGGATGTTCAGCAGGAAGCTGACTTAGTTGGGCATTAGTTTTACAAATAATATGAACTACTGTCTCTACCAGCATGTTTAGAACGAAGTTTTTGAGTGGCTTACATTGGTGGGGGTGACAGGTTATTGTTGCTTGTTTTTGTTTTTTGTTTTTTTTGCAGAACAAACACAAAATGACTAAATAAGTGCAGACGAAACATAACGATGTTTACATAGTGAAGTCTTTCATACATTTTCGTGCCCCGCCATCTTGCTCAGGGCAAATGTGTTTATGCCGCCTAAGCCATGCGCTAGCAAAACAAGGCTAACGATTGGTTAATTTTATTTATTTTTCTTCTACTGCTCCACTGGTAGATCACAGCATTACGTAGCTCATTACCTCCACATATTGGGTTAAGAATAGACCGCATGTAGTAAAACGTGATTATAAAGCAACCAATCAATTACTAAATTAGTTGTCAACTATTGTAATTATTGATTGACTCAATTAGTTGTTTCAACTCTAAACCCTCCAACGCTGTGGTAAAAGATTAATCGTACTTCTGTGGAACTAAAACGAAGGGTAGCAATTAAAAGTTTGCATTAAAATCTATGTACAGGCAAACCAGTATTTGCCATAAATAGTAACTTGTGTTATACTTTTACAAAAATAAACAGGAGTTTTCTTAACTAATCTGGGACTGTAACTGGTAACGGATCAAAAAGGTTTGGTGTGAAACAGACTATGAATATGATAAGTTATGATAAATATTAGAGAGGATATTTGATTTTCTGATTCTGACTGTGTTTTTTAAAAATACGAGGAGGTTTAAAAACATCCGCTGGCCTCTGGCAGTAGGCTGAATGAGTCGCTTTTGAGTCATTTTAGTAGGAGAACGATTCAAACGGATCTACTGAGAAATGTTACACAGACACAAAATCAAGCATTATTCCAACTCGCTCTCAGTCACCATATCCTCAAACAGGCTCAATGAATATCTGCAGCCTAATGTGCTCCCCAGGCTCCACAGAGTTGATCCACCAGACTAGCTTAAATGTATATTTTTCAGACTCATTTAAAAACATCACTAGCTTTTAATACATAACAAGAATTAAATATTTTCGTAATCTTAGAGCAACATTGCAGTTCAACTTATTATAATATTAAAAAAAACCTGTAGCGATTGGCAAAAAAATCATTTTCTGTTGTCAGAGAAAGTCTCATCCTATGGTAATTTTAACACATTTTTTATAGTTAAAAGAATGTATAAATACACTTACATTTCTCTTGCAAGTGAGTGTTTTTACAATTGTAGTGTCCATATTTCCTCAAGGAACCATGTTGTCTTTCAAACATGAGGGAACATTTTCAGATGATGCGTTTGTCATCTGCTGACAGTCAAAATGTAGACACCAATAATAATAAAAAAACCAACAGATTGCATCATTTGTGATAAATAAAGCCGATTTTCAGGCTAAAAGATGGCATTGTAAATCAATATTTGATGAGCAACGCCCTGGTGTCAGACCTGCCCTCCTTCATTGCTCATCTACGAGCAGGTGTTTGCATGCATGCTCAAATGAAGCGCTCCATACTTGTTTTGTTGCTGCCTGCTGGTTTCTCGAGGATTCACCATTCCTCTCCTTGTCCCGCTGTCTGAGAGTCCACAATGTCCATCCCTCTCCTCTCCTCCCATTGGTTAGTTTTCCATCTCATCTTTGATTGGTCCTAATTGTGCAGTTCAGAACATTTTTTTCAGGCAGGACAGAGACTCTGTTTCTACTCTCACTCTCCTTGATAATGTGACAGATATTTTACATTTAGTCATAGTTTATATTCAGTGATCTATCATGAGAGTAAAATGCACTATTTTATCTTGGTTTTTTTCCATCAGATTTTGTGAGCTTTTACCATGTCTGTCTGTTTTCTCTACATCACATTCCCTTCATGTCCAAGCTGCCGCTCTAGTATTTTCAGTAAAACCGTACGCCGCCTAGATTAAGATTTTCAGGAACTTGTGTCTCATTAACACGTGCTGTGCTTGTCTTGTAAAGCCACCAAACTGTTCAGTGTAAACGGGGCAGGGGGTGCATTAGCATACTGATGTATTGACATCCTTTCTTCCTTTCTTTCCTCCCTCTTCCCTCGTTTCTGTTCATCTCGTTTATCTCATCACATTCATTTTTGCTTCCCTTAATACACGCAATGTCTGATTCTTTCCTCTTCCTGGATTCTGCTCTTTTTTTATTTATTTTTTTCTCCCTTGTGCAGCGATAAAGATCTGCTGAGCCAGACCAGAACACTTGCCATGTCGTTTGTTAAGTGTGCGAGCACAGACACAGAGCACCAGTACAAGCTGGTCAAAGACATCTCCTTTTGAGGACGCCAATAACTCGCTGAACTCTCAACAACATTCCTGTTATCTAACTCACGACAATAATCCGCTCTTAGGGGCTAGAGGGGAGACAGAGAATCGGACACAACACCGACTGCATGTTTGTTTCGGCTCCAGAGCTGAACCTGGGATTCGTGGGGATATTTGCGGCAGTTCTCATTATGTTAAGTGATCAGACGTTAAACCCCGAAAGGCTTCCTGACAGTTGCTTAAATGCTGTTAAACGAATTAGGCGCTACTTATTTATTTAGTCACACGTGCAGGTTACTCGACAACAGTGGCCTGTTAATATGGAGTAAGATAGTTTGACTCTGAAATGTAAACTTTGAGTCTTTTTTTAATTTTTATTGTTGACAGTTAGTGGGAACCCAAACCGTAGGGTAAGTCAGTTGTATTCGCGTTGACTTCAGCGGAGTCCCACAGCGGCATCTACAGTGTGTATAGACGTCTGACTTTTTTTTTTTTTTTTTTGAGCTCAAAGTTTCAGAACCTTTATTGGGATTAAACGTGACCGTTGAGCACACAGTCGTTTATAAATGTGAAGTGGAAGGAAATTGATCTTTTTACGATTGCAGATCCTTGTGAGGCGTGCGGTTGAACTCATTTCACTTTATTACTGTTGATAACCCTGAAACAAATGTAAAACAAAAAAAAAAAGACCTATGAAGTTTGTTAAAGGACAAAATGACAAAGAATAATAAAATGTGGTAATAAAACAAGTATTGTGAGAACTCAGAGATCTATAATTTAAACTAAAACTGAGCTTCTTGAAAAATCAAATCACTTAAAACATTGTCATGCGTATATGGGGATGGTAGCATCATGCTGTGGAAATAGTTTGTCGGAGTCAACATTTAAAATCATTGCAACTATAATTTAAGTACAAAGTGCTTTGATAAAGTATTGACCCCCCAGGGCATGAATACAAATGAACAGCCCTTTTTTTAATTAGTATTTTTTCATTTAAAAAATAAAATAAAATAAATAACAAAAACGTGAATCCTTCTCCTTCCGCCGTTCTTCATCATAAAAAAATCCCAGTAAGAGGTTTTTGGCTGTAAAGTGATAAAATGTAAAAAAAATTAAATAAAGAAAGAAAGAAAAGTTCCAGACGTGTATATAATTTTCATTTTAAGTCAGCTGGAGAGAAATCTGGCGAGATTAGTTGTGCGCTGGGATGCCGGCGCCAGAGGATGACACCCTCTAGCCAGTAATTTTTCCTTTTTTCAAATAACCTGTAGTGTGAAATCTTAGTTCCGAAATAAGTTTCTTTTTTATTATTGCTGTTATTTACTGCTACACAAGTCTGGGGGTTTCAGAGCAGAGCTGCCGTCAGACAGCGTCATGTCATTGCAGCCTCGTGCTTCAGATCTGTCGCTGGTTTGTGCTGCATGTGTCGCTCCTCCTGGCCCGCTTCTTCTCGTCGCCGTGAAGACCTGGTTTCCGCCTGCTGTCAGTCCCTCCTGCCCCTCACTGTTTGTAGTGACCGTCTGTTTAGAAATTAATTCAGTTTCCAGAGATGTTATGGGATTTGTTTTAAAGTTTGAGTAATAAACGTCAGGTTTCTGTTATTAAAAGCTTTAAAAAAAAAAAAAAAAACTGCAACTGTAAGAACACGTTACCGAGCTGTAAATCTGCATTGTTTCTTTCAAATTAATGTATATTTACTGACTTCTGTCATAATCGGTATATAAAAATAAAAAAAATCCTTCTTGACTATTCTAACTTACATGTTTATACAACTTTGGGGTTTTTAGAAATAAAGACCCAGTCCTGTTAGTTAAAGCTCACAACTGTTGTCTTTTACCACAGAGATGAATAAATAAATGAAGGTGTTTTGAAAGTGCTGGGAGTGACTGGACTTTTTATCTAAGCTTGTCGCTGAAATTCTTGACATTTTTTATTCTATTTTTTTTGCCGCTATGGTAATAGAAAATGAAGTCGGCTATAATTTTGCGTTAAACTGTTGCGATGCGTTTTTTGTTTTTTTTTGTGAATTTGAACCTCGACAACCTGATTAATTTAAAAGCTATAAAATGGAGCAACATTTAAGACTAAAGGAATATTAATATCGGGAGAAAACTCTGATGATGACAACTAAAGCTGCACTTGGCTACCAATTCTTTTACTTTTGCTGTTTTCTCTTTTCTTTTTTCTTTTTCTTTTTGTAGCGTTGAAGCAGTTTTTAACTTTCTGGCAGCTTTTACATCAATCTCAGTCAAACTATCCTTCTTTTCTTATCATTTACCCCAGAACAAGCGTACGTCTACACCCCATCCTCCTGTCCATCCTGTTACTTTCCTGTTTTGTTTTGTTTTCAACCCCCCTCGTTCACTCACTCCTCCCAGATTTTTCTCTCCACGGTCCTGAGTTTGTCCCCTGGTTATAATGGTGCAGATTACAGGAGGCAGAGAGGCACCGCAACTCCGCCGAGGAGGGATCCAGGCGCTTCAAGCTGGAATTTGCCAACAAGGCTGACAGCCTGCAGCAGCAGATCGAGCACAGAGAGAAGCAACTGTAAGCGAACTCCCCTCTCTCCGATTGTTAGACCTGCACACATTCGTTGCATCCCAGATGCACGGATCTTTGACCCTCTTGAGTTTTGTAAACATTTCACATATTTTAATCTATTGCATTGTTTTAAAAACCAGATGAGTTCCAGCATATATAGAAAATATATATATATATATTTAACAATATCAGTTTGCAATCTGTTTTTACTCTTCATGTTTTTTTATTTTTTTATTTTATTATTTTTATGGTCATGTTGGACGGGTCAGGCAGCAGCTGGAGACGGACCTGAAGATTGAGAGGGAGTGGAGACAGACGCTACAAAGTGATCTGGGAAGAGAGCGAGACGCGGTGTCTCAGCTCAGCACAGAGGCCTTACAGATCAACGGAGTGAAGAAGGTGAGCAAATATAAGAAGCACAACTCCTCGCAAAAAGTATTAAAACAATAAGACCTTTTTAACATGTCAGGTAAACCACATAGTGCGGAAATATGATGAAAAACAAGCTCAAGCCATTGCAAGTCTATGCATTTGTTCTTTTTAAAATAAATATCTATTTTTAAATGTTTTTTATTTAACTTAAAACCATTCTTGTATATCTCTGAATGTTCATTGTTTTTTTTCCTACTGGAAGGTTTTAACCTCAGTCCTAAATATATTTTCCAGACTCTTAACAGGTTTCGTATATCCTACATTTAGTGCCATTCCTCTTTTGGTCAACTCAAACACACAAAAACTGTGTTGAGCATTTTAAGTTTTTGTCAGAAATGTTTTTTTTCTTGCAGGTTCAGCAGCCGAATTGCATCATAATTCGGTCCTTCTTATGTTCGCTGCATGATTTGGGGCAGAGGCTTTGTTTTTACATGGCTTTCTTCTTTCCATCTTGCATGGTGGCAAACTGTAGGACTTCACATCTAATAAAATTACAACCTGAGCCACGAAGCTACATTTGGATCATCTTTCAGAGATACAATGAGCGTCTGTACCAAGTCTTACTTCAGGTCACTTAATGGTATATTTTACTATTTACATTTCCTTTTTATGGGATGCATGATGTGTACTAAATCGGCAAAGTCAGAAAAGAGATAGGTCTGGGTTAAAAGAGTGAAATATGGCACATTGGTGAATTATTTTCGCAAAGAAAAACTTATCTTGCCTCCATTTCACTAAGCGTTACGTTCGTTAGTGCATCACAAAACGCTTAGTAAGATGCACTGATGTTTGTATATGATGTGACCAAGCCTGGCTACAGTTAAGGAGTTGTTTATACCTTTGCATGGCGCCGTAACGTGTGTTTGCTTGTAAACTGAACTCTGATCGTGTCAGCGTCACTATGCTTCCAGGAGTTTCATCGTCTCCAGGATGAAAACGTTCAGCTGAAGACCATCTGTGAGGACCAAGAGAGAGCTCTGGAGGAGCTTGGGTCCAAACTTAGCGAGTACGTAAATACTTAAAGACCAGCTTTCTGACCAACTTCAGCCGGATTAGTTTATTCTAAGATGACTCAAACGTCCCGTCATGTCAACCTATGTTGTTTTTACAGTCGCATCCACAGTTTTTTGATCTAATTGTTTTTTTTGGGGGGGGGGGGTTTCTCCATCAGGTCTAAACTGAAGATTGAGGACATCAAAGAAGCTAACAAGGCCCTGCAGGTACAATCAAAAGCTTCAGTGACTGATTAAAATGCAACAGTAGACTGAAATCGTTCAGTTTGTATAGGTCCTATGTAATATCCTCCTTATTTTGAGTAACTCAATGTCAGGTTTTTGCTCACCATTAGCCATTTTGTTTTACACTTTCCATACGTTTGATGGATTGTATTGAATTACTAGAAGAATTTGATATTCTGTTGATAATAATCTCCTAATGTGAAGTAAACAGACCAGTGTTTGTTTTCAGGGGGGTCAGGTTTGGTTGAAAGATAAAGACGCCACTCACTGCAAGCTGTGTGAGAAGGAGTTTTCCATTTCAAGACGAAAGGTCAGTGAAATGCGTGGCTTGACCTTTTTTTCCATTCGTCGTTAAATGGCAGGTTTAAATCTTACGAGTGTGGGCCTTAAGATTAAAACCAAACCTCTGGTGACAGCACCACTGCAGGAACTGCGGCGAGATTTTCTGCAACAGCTGCTCCGACAACGAGCTTCCTCTCCCCGCCTCCCCCAAACCCGCCAGAGTGTGCGACACCTGCCACGCCCTCCTCCTGCAGAGATGCTCCTCCAACGCAACATGAAGCCAATCGCCAACTCCACCGCCAGGACATCTAAACTCAAACTCTTATGTGCTCTCGAGCTCTTTACCAGACCCACCTCTCTCCTGGGGAGTGCTGCTAAAGGTGGACCACATCCACAAATCCTGAATATATGTACTTTTTTTACATTTTTTTATTATTATTTATGCACATCTGCATGATCTTTTCAAGTCTTTTTGTGCAGTCCCTCAACAGGCTAAATTTTAATCAGACAAAGAGGTAGCAGTCACTCTGATCTATTTCTTCCTTGTCTAGTACAAAATTATAAAGACTTGTTGCAATAATAAAAAAATAATAATGATAAAAAGTTATAATGTATAGTTTTGAGGACAAAACGATGTGTAATTTCTCACGTTGAACAGCAGAGCTGCGGCTAGTCAGTGTTTCCGGGGGATCAGATTGTTTGGATATGAAAGAAGGAAGAAAAAACAACCTTATGAAGTGAAAGTGAAACCGCCCTGACTGGTTCTGCTAAATGGGTTTCTGAACCAAAACCCGGTTTTTCCTCACTGCTCCATTGTTATAATGCATGTAAAAAAATTGAAACCTAAAGTAATGAGATTGTGGTTCGGACACATTTTGACAGATGTGCCTTTTATGTCTGTTTATTTTATATTAAGTACATGTATGGCCTTACAGAACTTTCTGTGTGAATTCAGTCTTCAAGCAATGTTTACGTAAACTCTCAATCATGAGCCTAATCAGCCGATTGAATTTATATCCACAACGGATGCTTTAACAAACAGGTTTTGTGGATTTTCATTTGACTTAAATTGGCTTAAGAAGGCAAACATTACAAGACCTGCTGGACACATTCACTGACAAGACTCCTAATAGTGTCATGTGAGCTAGTGTAGATACACTGCCACCCATCTTTGTTTCTTACATTGACACAAATTCCAGTCCAATGCCAAGCGAAGATGTAACAAAACAGCTGCCGTCTTAAAGTGCTTTTAAAGTAGCAACACTAGACAGACGGTGGAGGATGAAGCTACACTAATGCAGCGGATCCTCATGAAAGGACCAAGAGCAGCGACAGAGGCAGTTTGTGTTGATGAACCACTAAATTCTAACACAGGTGTTTGCCAATCATTTAGTTTAGTAAATGTGGAGGATTTATATTTATGTTTGTGAATTATGCACATTGATTTGTCTGAACAACTTGAAGTTGGCTCTTTTGCGCCCGGTTTGCGAGGAACGTTTAAAACATTTTAACTTTTTTTTTTTAAACAATTTATTGGTAGCACAGTATGGAGGCCAATCAGTGGCTGCCCCTTCTAACAACCCTGAGATATTCACCTGGAGAAAAAGAAAGGTTGGTCTGTGACTTCATAAAGTGATTGTTTAAAAAAAAAGAATTTGTGTGCTTCTGTCTTGTTTTGTTTATTTCTATACTTTTATCTGTTTTGGCCTTGAAAGTCTTTCTATTCAAATAACTGTGCCAGTAGGACGGCCCAGGATGATGCAGCGTTAACCACATAATTCATAATAAATTGGCAATAACAAAATACAATAATTCTTACCAGCACGTTTAATTGTGATCTTGCACAAAACCTACTAAATCCAACCAATTGTGATTTTTAAGTTCCTTTTTACTGTGCATCTGTTTTAAATAGGCGTAGAGAAAGTGAAACGATATATAAAAATGTACATTTTTAACAAACATTGTCTCATGTAGATCAAATGTTTCAGTCAAAATATTTGGACGCGTTCCTACAAATAGTTTTACTTCCTTGTTTCTTAGCTGTTTTTATTCTGGCTGGAAACTCTGAACTCGAATTTAAAACAGAGTAAAAATGCGAAGGACCAAATGTGAACACCTGCCTTTAACTGTGAACTAAAAAAATGTAAAGAGAGATTCAAATTGATCATTAAACTAAAATGTTTAACTTATATTTTAATTAAGAAAAACAGCTTTTTATTATTTGGAATTTCTGATACATTTATTTTCTCTTTGGTTTGATTTATACTTTTTGTACACTAGATGGCGCGTTTGTTCTTTTAAAACTTGCATCCTTTAAGTCAATGTTTTTCGACCTTTTATGAGCCAAGGTACATTGTTTTTCATTGGCACACCACCAACCAAAAATGTAAACAAATGATACTCTGTAGTCACATATATTAAATCTATAGTAATTCTTATCAAAGTGTCTTTTATATGAATCAACTGAACATGTATTTTTTATCATATTTTATATCTCTTATTTCAAATTGCACTTAACATGTCCACTTCAAAAATACTCAACAATTATCCAATTTCACCAAGATAATTTCCACGGCACACCTGACAATCACCCATTGGTTGAAAAACACTGCTTTAAATTACTGAGAAGCTTCAATAGATAATCATTGATATGATAAGTGTCATCTACACATACAATTTGATATACATACATATATATCTTATTTATTCTGGGGATTAAATGTGTTTTTGCAATACTAATCATTATGACATCTGCATTAAATTCAGGCTTGCAAAGGTTAATTTAAAAAAAACAGTTTTCTTTGTATTTTATTTGATATTTTATAATATTGTGATTATAAAAATATGTGTGATATGATATTGTATATCCCTTATACAAATCCTTAAGTTATTGGATTTGCACAGTTGCCTGTGAGATTCTCAAAGCTTGAGGTATGATTGCATTTATAATCTTATCCTGTTAATAACTTCTCCAAAAGTTTTGGTCTGACATGATCTTTAAGATCCAGTTTTTTCCCCAATGCTCTCTAATAAATCTCTTCTGTTTACTTGTCAGGTGGATTCTATGGATAGTTAGTTTCAGCCCTTTTTACTCAGGGGGAGAATCACAATAAATGGACCTGATTCTGCTTTCCACACTTTTGATATTTTTGAAAATAAACAAATTATTTTCTTATGCAATCAATGTCTCCAAAAGCTTAGAGTTTGAGTTGGATTAATAAAGCAGATGAAACTAAAAACCGTTCATTGAAAATCAAATTTATATTTGAATTAAAAAAAAAAATCAAATAGCTTTTTCACTAACCAGGGAATCCTTAGTTTCGACTTGCAACATCATACCTCTTTTTATGAGCAGGTTATTATTAATCAAAAAAATTTTTTTCCAGTTTTTAATACATATTAAAAAGATCTTAATTCTACAATTGTAAAAAGTGAAATGGGGCCGTGATTTGGAGAATTCTGCTTTTACATTAGAGTTCAGTGCTGAACTTCAGGTTGCTGAAGTACGTGGTGGTTTGGAGGAAAATATATTTGAGAAAGATATTAACACTGCATATATAGATCAGAAACGTTTTTTTTGAACTTTCAACTCGTCTTTATTTCATGTAGCATTATCTAATTAGTAGGTAATCCATTTTTACAGATCATAATTTGTCCTTGAGACAAAAAAAAATATCACTATTTAATGGCTTCAGCCCAGTTTGTTTCATGATTAGTTGAAAATAAATTAAAGCAGAAGAATAATCTAGAAAATATGGTCAGTATAAGTTATATATATACTTTTTTTTAATGAAACAATTATGACCCCTGTACATCTTTAAACGGAATAACCACAATCAATCTCAACAAATATATGTTGAACCTTATGATTTTGTGATGCTCTGTGTTTATTTGACACAGATTGTTGTGTCAGAGACTGTCTTATCGAAAGCTACAGTCAAAATAGCAGCTTCAAACTGTGACAACATCCACCCCGCAGGCAGGTGTGATCAGTGCTTTAGGTTTCGGCTACCTGTGAGCACAAACATGCAGAGCTGCAACATGTTAAACCCGGTCTCTGCTGGGGGCCAATGCAGTACGTACATGTACGTGCTCAAATTACAGGGGCCTGCCCGACAAATAACTATTACATGAGGGATGTCATGTGCAACTGCACACAAGCTCACTGACTGGAATATAATAATAGTTTTGTCAATTTTACAGAGGTTTCACAACAGGTGCCAACATGTTATCACTGGGATCCAGAAAGTCATGAACACCAGCATTAAAAATGACTACATTGATAGCATAGACAGGACATAAGCTACTGCTAATTTAGTTAGATTTATCAGATAAACATGGAGGGCTGATGTTCTTGTTGATGCATAAACAACCCAGGACTGTCGTCTGTATACCAATCAGAATAATGTTTGTAAAACGGAAGTTGTGGGCAGCTAAAACTTATATTACTGTCAAATTGCTGTTTAAATAGTTGCCCTAATTTGAAGCTTAATTAATGCACACTATGGAAATTTAATGTCTGAAAGTTCTAACAAGTTTCAGGTCTGTAAAAAACAAACAAGAGTAATGAACATTTTAACCTATAGAGGGAGCCAAAGACATTTAGCCAGAATTCAAACCAAACTGAAGGAAGATGAAAACATGAGGGCAACACAAGGCTGCATGCATCGACTTTTATTATAGTCTTACCGTTACTGCATTTTAAGCGCATTTCCAAAATGTCTGGAAAGTTGTACACAGAAACAAAAATGTGATACTCAATGATGTGATTTGTTTTTAAACAAACAAAAAAAACAACCATACATTTCAGAATAACTGTTTATGAGACGTCGCGTTTATTAATTCAACCTAAAGAATCTAGATAAATGTTGGCTCACAAGGAACAAACTCAAGAGGAAGCTGAAAGGTCAACTGGAAAGAAACTCAAGAAAGAAAAAGAAAAAATAGAAAATAAATGATCAGTTGAATCTCATAAAACAGTCAATTAGTTTCATCTTCAATATGAATTTGAATTGGATATTGATTCATTCTACAGATTGACATAAACCTATAACAAATACTAACAAAACAAAGCATGTGTTTTTGTTTACAATAAAAAGTGTAGGTTTATGTTACTTGAAATGATACCAGGTTTGTCAGGAGTAAGGATTTGTTGGTTGAGCAGTGGAGCTCAATATAAATCAATTCTCAATTCTGATCTGTTTTCCATCAGTGACTGGAAGTCACCAAATGTCTGCAAGCCACAAAATAGCTTTCCCTAATAAGCAGACTGCTCCAAATGGGAGGTTAAGTGTAAGAAAGAAAAAACTCTTTATTAGGTTTTATTAGGTTTAGTAACTGAGCTTAGAGGCATAGACACAGGCTTAAATTAAAGCCACACAGCATCGATGCTGGTAAAATTCAGACTATCAGTAAGTGATGTCTAAAATATGGACATGAAACACTACGAGGACCAATTATTAGCAACATATAAATATATGTACCTTAGTTTTGAAATCAAAATAAAGTGAGAAAGAAAGAGCAGTACAACAATGTGCTTTGATTTCAGTGTGCAAATATATAAACATTACAAATATTGACTGAACCACTGTCATGATGTAAAGAATGACTGAGAATTAAGTGGTAATCATTATGGCTCTCTCCGACTTTCAGGGAGTCAAGGAATTTGAACCTAAGACCCCAGTAGGGTCACAGGGTGACCTCCGGTAACATTTGGCTACTGTCTTCCCCAAAATGTTCAGATTCTAAGCTCTGTTTGGAGTCTTGTTAGAGTCTTATCTTGTCACATTTTCAACTATCCAGTTGATTTTGGGTGTTTACTTGTTAGAGTTTGGATACAAGTGAAAGATGTTTTTTCAGTTGTTTCTTCGTTACAGTAGTTAAGTCTGCAGGACACACACACAGTCTGTGGGACACACACACACACACACACACACACACACACACACACACACACACACACACACACACACATGCGCATCCTGTGCATTGAGATTGGCATATTTATCTTCATAGGAAAGGAGGAGGTAGTCCAGAGCAAGATACCCGGACCAAAAAAAGACTCTGGTCAGGTAGCCCTACAGATAAAAGTGGAAGTGAGTGTCAGTATTAACAGCATGAGTCGAATGGAGACCCTTTTGGTATCTCTAAATGGTCAGCTTTAATGGGACCTATAGTGCTGCTCTCTTTGTACAGTGTATGTGTCAGAAGTCACAAAACTACTTATTATAATTTCTCTATTTTATTCTGGTCTGTTATCTTAAGAACTGGTGAGAACAAGAGACATTTTCCAACCACTCAAATCTTCTGCTATCTGCGTGTGTGCTGCTGTAGAGCAGATTTCCCAGACTGGTGATAAGTGTCACCTCAGTGGGGGCCTTGACACTCGGGGATGGTGAAACGGGTGGAAGAGGGTGTGGGGGGGAGGCATGAGAGGTCTGGGGTTCACACCTCACTGAGGAAAAGAGGTGATCCTATAACTGACCGGCTAATACCTGATAAACTACCACACCACAGGTCAACATATCTCAGTGAGAGGCCTGCTAAAGTCACTCCGTTGTTGTACTTCAGCTCTTTAAATATTTTAAAAGCTATAAATTTGTTTTTGTATGGACATAAGGGTTAAATAAATCGATAAACATGAAATACGTGATAGCTAAAGCAGAACATTTGCAAGTATAAACAAAAATGATCAATACATTTTTGTAAAAATGCTAAATATATCTAATATTATATATACGATACCTATATTTATAGCTATTTCACCTAAAAGTATTGCTTTTCAAAAATGAATCTGGATCCCTCTCTGGTTGTTAAACAGAATGTTTCAGTTTCCTGATATTATTTCGAAATCCACATTATTCTTAACACCGTACATATTTGATATACTTATTATAAAATAGATAATGAATCTGTTACTTTTGCACAACTGTGTTTTGTAAAGGGGCATTCGTAATTTTAAAGGAGCTTTTTTTCTAACCTTAGGAAGTTGAGCTGTTTTGCTCATTGTGGCCACACACAGTTTCTCTAAACCTTTTCCTAATGTGAACACATAGTAGTGCAAAATTTGTTTAGTAAAATGGAAATTACAGGGTTGTTGTTTTTTTGCTTTGGGTTAGTATTACATCTTCCTTTTAATTTAATTAAACCTGCAAGTGTTTTGGAGGTTGTCTCTACCAGTTTTCTTCTAGTTTTCTTTGCAAAACGGGTCAAGCTTAAGTCGGAATTGATCAAGGGAGTCTCTGAGCAAAAAAGGTTTAGGCATTGTCACAAAGTGTTTATTGGATTTACCTATGAAGTTTAACTGGGCAACTTTAGGAGATACAAAAAGGATATGAACCTGGTCGTTCTCGATCTAAGTCTCTTGAATGTAGCTCTGGCATGTTTAGGTCTGTTGTCCTGGAGAAAGTCTGAAGTCTTTTTCTAAATTATATAATTATATATTATTTATATTCTTTATATTTATATATCATTCTATATTTTTCTTTATCACACCTATATTAGCTACCAGCATTCTAACAGTATGATCTTGTCTTCACTCTCAGTTTACTATTATGATAAAGATTGACAGAGAAACAGTTAAACAAGCAAACAATGAACAAGAAGTCTGGACCTTTTAAAAATATTCTAAAAGTAAATAAGGATTTTATCAGAACAAAATAAAATATTAAGGAAGGTGTATACAATCAAAAACATGCAAGTATTTATAGAGTGTTTTTAACAATATATTTTCATCTTTTCCAGTTTTGGCTTATCTTTGCTCAATGGAAAATAACAGTCTGGAATCTCTTGTCCATATCAATCATGTCATATCCACCCACATCATCCAAAAATGTTGGCTCACAAGGAACAAAATCAAGAGGAAGCTGAAAGGTCAACTGGAAAGAAACTCAAGAAAGAAAAAGAAAAAATAGAAAATAAATGATCAGTTGAATCTCATAAAACAGTCAATTAGTTTCATCTTCAATATGAATTTGAATTGGATATTGATTCATTCTACAGATTGACATAAACCTATAACAAATACTAACAAAACAAAGCATGTGTTTTTGTTTACAATAAAAAGTGTAGGTTTATGTTACTTGAAATGATACCAGGTTTGTCAGAAGTAAGGATTTGTTGGTTGAGCAGTGGAGCTCAATATAAATCAATTCTCAATTCTGATCTGTTTTCCATCAGTGACTGGAAGTCACCAAATGTGTGCAAGCCACAAAATAGCTTTCCCTAATAAGCAGACTGCTCCAAATGAGAGGTTAAGTGACAGAAAGAAAAAACTCTTTATTAGGTTTTATTAGGTTTAGTAACTGAGCTTAGAGGCATAGACACAGGCTTAAATTAAAGCCACACAGCATCGATGCTGGTAAAATTCAGACTATCAGTAAGTGATGTCTAAAATATGGACATGAAACACTACGAGGACCAATTATTAGCAACATATAAATATATGTACCTTAGTTTTGAAATCAAAATAGTCTGAAGTCTTTTTCTAAATTATATAATTATATATTATTTATATTATTTATATTTATATATCATTCTATATTTTTCTTTATCACACTAATATTAGCTACCAGCATTCTAACAGCATGATCTAGTCTTCACTCTCAGTTTACTATTAAATGATACAGATTGATAGAGAAACAGTTAAACAAGCAAACAATGAACAAGAAGTCTGGACCTTTTAAAAATATTCTAAAAGTAAATAAGGATTTTATCAGAACAAAAAAAAATATCAAGGTAGGTGTATGCAATCAAAAACATGCAAGTATTTATAGAGTGTTTTTAACAACATATTTTCATCTTTTCCAGTTTTGGCTTATCTTTGCTCAATGGAAAACAACAGTCTGGAATCTCTTGTCCATATCAATCATGTCTTACCCACCCACATCATCCATATCAATTCAAGGATTAGCACTTTTTTGTTTCGATTTAACAAACGGATTTAATAAAATTTGATTCTTGCATAATGCTACAGCAGGTGATACAAAAAATTATAATAATAATAAAATTTAAATAAGGGAAATATGTTACAGTGCAGAAATTACCCATATGATCCTGTTTTATTTCAACCTATAGTCTATATGTAAAGCACTTCCCTTAATCGAGAATCCTTTAGATATATAGATAATTAAAACAACAAAACAAAAAATATATTATTAAAAAATATTTTACTGAACTTAGTCATGAAATATAATACACAGTACCCCTCTCTCTGTCTCCTAACAGATCAGATGTACAGTGCAGCAGTTGTTTGCTTCCATATTATTTATATTCTGACTCAGGGTAAAATCTATCAAACACATAAGACAGAGAGGACTCTATTCTGGTGGGATGAAAGAAACAAAAATAAAAAACAGTGTGTGTGTAAAACATTGAACAGAGCTTCAGTATCCAGACTAACCCATCAACTGTCTTTTTTTATCAAGGTCTTATTTAGCCATCTGAGCACCAACAATGACTGTTCATAGCAAGCAAGAGAATAAATCAGAGTAAAACTGTTAATGGCTGCCCCATTCAAGGCACTCTAAGGGTGTTCGTGCTGTCAGTATGCTGCTCCTTTAAACCCTCTGCCTCACACATCCTCTTCCTGTCAGCAGACACATGCTAAAGAGGCTCATTTGTACTATTTAAGGCTTCTTTGTGACATCAATATTGGTGTTTCTGGACTCCGCTCTGCATCTTACTCGTCATCTGGGTGTTAAAATTCAAACTCCTTCGTCAACTTAAGGCTTCTCTTCTCTAATCTCCTAATTATCACTTATACCGTGTGTCAGAACAGGGGAGGTCTGCCTGTTGAGGTGACATTTGTGTGAAGAAAACTTAATGGAGGGGTAACACAGCAAAATAAATGCATGACTTATAGCATCGTAATGTAAGTCGATGACCAAAATAAATACATTTTTATTGTTCACAGTGTTGGGTGGGTTGGGGAAGTAAAAAGCATTGCATTGCAAAGCTACAAAAGAAAGTGTATGCATGCATTTTGTCAGTCGCATGCTAAAAGGGAAGTGTCGGTGCTTATCAAAGAGCAGGATGAGCTGACGCGTACCTGCTGAGAAGCTTCCAGCTTTCAAACTGAGCTGTTATGCCTCCATTAACACACAGACATCATGTGTCTGTGTGTGGTGGTGGTGGTGGGGGTGAGTTTGTTAAGGCCAAATAAGGTCAAATGTCTTATCAAACTCCTTCCCAAATAGGTCTAATTAAACCCTGTGGGGAAGTTTGTTTTGAGCTGGTTTCTGCAACTCTTTAACTCCTAGAATCGTCTTTTTTAAAAGACGACCTGCGGCTGACATTGTCACTCTATAACACACCCATCATTTTCCTCTATCATCAAAGGACTTGCAGTAAAATATTTACAGTCAAAGCTGCAATTTATGCGGAGGAAGATGGCCTACGCTGCTGTGACGAACTCAGAAATGTCAGTTTACGACAGATGCCATCCCAATGTTTCCTCTAATGACATTGCGTGGCATGTTCACTACGGTGCATGGTTTAAGTTGTATTTTCCAACATGAATGTGCACGCCTGTGGATAAATTACAGCGTAAAATGCAATGGCAGTCCTTTTCCGCTAAGTGGGATTAATAGCAAATATTCCCTTAAAAGCAGCCCTCAACTTTGCACTTCCCAGAAGAGTTGATGCTCTCATAGCTGCAAAGAATGGGCCAATGCCTTATTAAAATCTTTGTCTTAAGAATTGGATGGCATTAAGGTTTATGAATTTTTAAATAAAAGTGATCCAATGTATTTAGCAATAATTCATATTTTAGCCAAGAAAATGTCTGTGATGATCAGTGAACCAGGATGGATGCTGACAATAGGCTAACAAAAGTGGTTAGCCTATTGAGCATAAACTGAAACAAATCTGTTTGTGTCCTTCTATTTTTTTTAACGAAATCATTTTCACGTATGTTTGAACACGAGGCAACCTGCTGTCTTCTCCTCAGTAATGAGGCATCTCAACGCAGCAGCAGTGCCATATAAAAATACAAACCCACCGCTATATTCAGTGGCGCTTTAAACAAGACAAACATTCACCCGGTCACACACATGCTTGCATAAATATAGATATGAGTAGGCATATTTGGGTTAAGGACCTTTCCGTTAAGTAAAAATATAAAGATATTTTAGGGGATCTCATACATCAGCACATTCCTCTGCATGTTTAAAGGTGCATCATCTGTTTCACCTTTCTGTGTCCTGACCTGGATTAAGTTTTGTACCCTATTCTCTGTTGGCTGTAAACAGTGTGTATGAATTTGATTGAAAACAAACAACAACAACAAAGTGTTTTTTATGTTTAGCGGCAAAACGTGGAATGCTTTCCAAATCATGGCAGATATCTTTAAAGAGATCACAAAAAAATCAGTGGGTCTCCATTGAGTTGCGATGACTTCCCAGTTATGCTGACCTTTGACCGTGACCCTGTGATCTCCACCTCCCCAACCTGCCAGCCTGTTAACCTAGGCCTCATGCATGTGACCCATCTGCATTTCAGAGGAAGTCCCGACTGACTGTCATCTGCGGGAGGTTAAAGCGTTACTGAGAGGCAGAAAGGGAACAACGGAAAGGAGAACGTCGGAACGGATGGGAGAAAAGTGACAGAAGTTAGGAACTCTTCAGCAATGACAGGTAAAGCATGAATATCTAGTTCAGAGGAATATCTACAACAGAACCAAATCCACATGTGCAGCTGAGGTTCAGGTTTGTTTTGTGTTTTGACAAAAATAAATAATAATAATAATAATAATATGTCCTAAGTTTTTTAAGTAACATTTTAAAAGTTGATAACTTTCAAACATGTAGCTAAACTTTCAAACATGTAGCTAAAAAGTTTACGTAATTGCAACACAGACAGGGTAAATCTACCACTGCGTACCAATTCTGACTCTTACTGAAGATATCATTTCCAAGTCTTAACCAGATCTAAAAAAAAATTGAAAACCAACAAATGCTGGGAGAGCAACCTCCCTAACATTTGTAATGATACATTTTGCAAAATAAAGCACACAACATTGATGTTTTTCTTTTATACATCATAACTGTGATAAAAAGAAAGTAGTAGCAAACTAGACAAGTGGTTTTGTCAATGCAAAGCAGAAAAGCTTACATTTTAATTACAGATATTCGTAATCCATTGCCCTTTCTTTGTAAAACTTTGAGCCTACTTCATCTTGCTAAATGTGTACTAAACCTGTTCTTGATTCTAGATATCTGAGTGCAAGCAGACCTGGCTAGTGAAATTAACTATTCACATCCTAGAGTGAACCCAAAAAATATGGTTAAGCACACTTATTATTTTGCCACAGACCAAGTTAGTTTGGCTTTCTTTTTTTTTATTTGACATTATGAAAAACTTAACATAGCAAAACTAAATGTGTAATTTTCCAAATACTTTAAAAACAAACAATACGATTCACAAAAGTCACACTGTTTATCTACATAAAGGCTCCACTAAGAGAATGGGAGAAGGTTTAAGCAAATCTACAAGCAGAAAGAGGAAATGTGACGACAATTATCTAAGTTACAAACAAAACAAAGAACAACATTAAGAGAGGACACTTGGCAAAAACATCTAATAATTATAGGCTGTTTGTTGTTAAGATGTTTAGAAAATCATACTGCCAGATGAGGTTCCTATAAACTGCATGCAGACTTCCAGGATACATTTGTAAATATAAAAAGTGAAAAACATGCTGGCTTGTAATTCTGTGTTTGCTCAATGTTTTCTATGATTTAGATGAATTTGCACAATATTAAAATTCCACATACACAAAGATATGCCAACAATGTCCTCATCATTTTTTTATTTTTTTTTGCCATCTGCTAACCATGAAAGCTTTTCAACTGCTCAGGACGGAGCCAAAATAACTAAAACCAGAAGCTTTATAATCAGGCCTGTGGGAAATGCTATAATCTTTACCCACTAGATGATGCGAGTTCCAGCAGAGTCTATTCAGGTTCTTATTATCTTGTAGTGGGAGAAAAAAATAGATGACTGCTGGATATTAAAACATAAATATTATGTTTAGATAGAAAACAGACAGCTACAAGACAACTGACTGAAAGATTAATGGTTCGCAAAATGTAAGATTGGAGGTTTTAGAGTGTGTGGTGAAAATTAAGTGAATGATGAAGGCAATATCAAGTTTTTCATGGAGTCGTGGAGTTCCGCAAGGTTGTGTGCTTGAACCAGCACTCTACTATTATTAGAAAACAAGTAAAGTTTTTTTGAGCTTTACATATGTCATAACATCATTCTTTTGACCAAAACATACCCAAGTGTCACTTTGAGTCATTCATGCAGGTTTGGGTAATCCTTAAATCTTGTTGCAGCCATTAGGAGGTGCCTAAACACTTGCCCCTGCAATGTGGCATCCATTTACCCAGATCTTCGCCTTGGAGCTTCAGCCCCCAACCATGTTTCAACCTCCACACAGCTCCACCAGACCAGCGGCAGCAATTAGCGAACATCTGGTGGATCTGATTTCCCATGAACAATGTTGAATAAGTTTGCCTCTTTATACAATAAAATTCAATGCTTTTAAGAAAGGTTGCCAATGGCATCAATGGTAGAAGGGGTTTTGTGATGATGTGCTGAAGAGGGAGAGTTGAAGGGCAAGAGCTTCTTAGAGAGACAGAAACCACTTTTTCAGTTTTTTTCTTCTTCTTCTACTTTTGGTTTCTTGGCCTTTTGTAAAAAAAAAAAAAAACCTTCTGGCTATTTGCAGTTTGTCCCAAATTCGGCAGGATGTTTCCTAACAGTATCTGAAGGGTTGATCATGATTGTAGCTGATTAGCTGTGACTGGCTGTTCTTTTTTGTGTTGCTTTACAATTATTTTACTTCCATTTAAGGCTTCAAATGGCTTGGCACCCATTTATCTAACTAAACAGGTGGAGCCATACCATCCTAAAAGAGTGTTGAGATAATCTGCCAGATGATTTTAATGGAGACAAGAGTCCGAAACTGAAGTAGATCATACTTTTACAGTGGCAACATGGGCTTTGTAAGATAAGATAAGATAAGATAAGATAAGATAAGATAAGATAGACTTTACTGATCCCGAAGGAAATTGTTTTGCCAGGGTTACAGAGTATCAAACAACAATTAACACGACACACTCATCTCACATACAACACAGTACAGTACACAATCAACATAGAACAATAACCACACTACTATTTATCCCTCCTGCAGATGGAAGAGGAAGGTGCAGTCTTTAAAATCCTGCCTGAAAACTCACAATGTAATGTTGGTGATTAGGTGTTATTTTCAGTGGTATCTTTTGTTTAAAGTACTTTCAATGCTCGATTTGCTTGCATCTATTTAATGGAGATATTACCATGTGATTCTTACTTTTTTTTTTATTACTGTTCCATTTTTCTCCATTTGTCAATGACATGAAGTTTACCAGTGACTTTGCGAGTCCCCTTAGAACCCAAAAAGTTTCACAGATGTTTCAACATCGTTTCAAGATGTTAAAACATTTCATCTTAATGGAAACAAACTGTCTGCTGATTATTTGCTGAGCATTGTTTTGCACAGGTTTTTTTGTTTTGTTTGTTTGTTTGTTTTTTTGTTTAACAAATCCTCTCCCAGTGAACATTCAACACGTAAAGTTAATACAAAGTCTAAAGATCTGGGTTATAGCAGTCAATTGCAGAATAAGACGTCTGTCACAAGAGCAGAACTAGTTGAAGCTTGGAAGACAAAAGTTGTTTTTACTAAAAGTGTATTATTTCAGGGAAAGACGCTTGATAGTTTCTGAAATAAGAGTTATCTCTGAATCGATCTTTTTTACACAACATCTAAGCAACGAGTCCTAGACTTCCCTCCTCTTTGCCACTTTGGCCGGCTCCTCTGTTGGAATCCCAAGGGTTTTCCGGGACGCTTAGAGAGGTTGTTAATTTAAAATTTAAATAACATAGGAAATAAAATACTTCCTTGTCTGACTCCAGTCCTGACACAAAAGGATGCCGATATACAGTTGTCCCTTTTGACCTGCATTGTTTGATTAGCATACCAATAGGACAGACATCTTACTATATATTTGGGCACACCAGCTTGGCACAATTTAGAAAATAGTTTTCTATGATTTACAAAATCAAAAGCTTTAGTGGCGTCTAAAAAACACAGAAAAACCGTAGAATTTTTAATGGTATAATTTTTCAGTAATTCTTTTAGGCCATTTATACACATATCAGTGCCATGTTTGGACTTGAACCCAAATTGATTGTCTGTAGACATAACGAACTTTTTTTTGGCAAAATAATTAGTTCAAAGACTTTAGACAGTGTACAAGCCATGGTTATAGGTCTATAATTATCAGAGCCACCAATTTTACCAGCTTTGTTTTTAATCAGAGGAAGTAGGAGAATATTCATCAAGGAATCAGGAATAAAGCCATGCATAATAATACTGTTTACCTCCGCTAAGTTTTTACTTCATTCAGCAAGATCCTGAGATATCTAACCTCCTCCACTTGTGGGAGGACCTCAGCTCCAACCTAGAGAACCTATTTTACCCTTTTGCAAACTCACGGACTTACATTTCAGTTAAATACTGTTTATTCATTCAGCTCCAATTCGCAATATATATCATATATCTGTCATATATCCAGAAAAATCCTTTTCGATCCAATCATAGATTCAAAATTTGCATCAAGTTCAGTTTATTATTCAAATTTTAAAAAGTTTAACACAAATTAACCCTCAAGATTACAGAGACCAGATATTGCAGCTTCCAAAACAATTCCACTCAACATCACATAAAGATTTTGTCCATGAACGTTATGAATAAAATTGGTGACAAAGTTCAACCTTGGTGGAGTTCATCAAGAACCAGAGATAAAAATACATAGTTGCAGAAAATGGGGACATTCGAGTTCTGTCTAAAACCTCGATTCCATCTGAATAGCTGACCAGAACAGCAGCTCTTCCACTTCTTTTTTAATTGGTTGATTAAAGTCTAAAGAAACAATACATAGTGGCCTTTTTATAATTCATTCATTAAGCAAACACGTGTCTTGGGAGTCTGTAAGAGAATTGTATCCAACCATTTCCTCTTGTGCTGGTCACATATTTCCTGAGCCACAATATGCTTCCACCCAAACGTTGGGGATGGAAGAGAGGATTTAGAAAGTTCTTCAACAAAGAGGGTGACATCCAAAAACTCTTTTGCTATATCCAAAAATGTTGCAGTATTTAGGTGAAAATAAACAAGCTCTCCAGCAACGTATGTTTGTTCCCACAAAAAAATAATGGATTAAAACAAATCTTATACTTTTAGTAAGCTGACCATAACCTCAAAAAAACAAAACAATCACACCAGCTAAAATACAAAACAACATATATGGTTGGCATTAAATTTACATTGTGGTTTTTTCACAAACAAAGAACAACCCAACTCAAAATGAGGCCCAGCTTGCCAAACAGCAAAGACGTGCCAATTAATTCCACACTGTTGTGTTGAGAGGAAAACCCTCAATGTCTTCCAACACACAGACACACAATGTTACACTGTAATCACTTAATGATTTAACATCAACTTACTCAAACACACAGTTGCTTTGAAATCAGTGGAAGTCTAACCACGCAAAAATCTCCTGGCACACATTTTTCCACGGTTATTATTTAATGCATTAAACATTATGCTACATCACTTTATTAACAATGTTTATGCCCATCATGCTGATACTTTAAAAGATTACATAAGCCCAGGCAGCTGGTAGGAGGTAAGCAGCTGAAGAAAACAGACCGCTTTAATGAAACCAAACCCAAAACAAACACAAAGTGCTTCAAGGAAGGCGAGATTCAAAGATTAAATCCAAAACATGCTGGAATTAGCAAAAAAGAAAGGATAGAAGAAGAAGCACGACATCGGTGAGTAGAATTTGAAATAAATGAGATAAAGGCATTCTTATACAAACAAAATCACAAAACATAAAAATAAAGTGAAAACAAAACAATGACAGCCCGGATTTGATGGATGAAGGAGACACAGCGATGTACTTGAGAGCTATTATCCACAACTTTTAGACGCATCGATCCTCATTTATTTAATTTGGGTGTGATGTAGAGGCGATGCGTCTAAACCAGACATGGGCAAATACGGCCCGTTAGGCTTTTTTTTGTCCGGCCCGCCGAACTTGTCCAAATTATACTAGAAACCCATGGATGTGAAAAAACCTCATTAATTTCCCTTTCCCCTGCAATACCCTGGTTTCCTAAAAAGATGGTGCACTATTCTAGACAGGTTGGCGTTTAACTTTCTATGGCGTGAGTTTTGTGCCACCAGGTTTGCGGACACGGAGCTATCTGAAGGAGCAATAATTGTAAGCGTGTGGATATGAATCTCGGGTGCGCTCAACTCTGACAAACTGCTTGCTCACCCGCTCAGCTCACTCTGCTCGCGCTCGGCTCTGTGTCTGAGCTCTCAACTCTACATTATATGCAAATGAGCCGCGCTCCCAGCTAATCAAAGACGGGCCTTTTTCATCCAATTAAATAATTCCTTCCAAATACACAAAGTTGAAATGGCAAAAAAGGTGGAATGAAAATAACTACAACTGCTGCTATAAACGTTTTCATTATCCTGTGCATCTATTTAAGTTTTCTGTCTGTTCCAACGTCCAGTCGGCCGTGGCAGACGGCTGCTTGTACTGAGCCAGGTTCTGCTGGAGGTTTCTTCATGTAAAAGGTGAGTTTTTCTCTCCACTGTCGCCACATGAATGCTCAATATGAGGGATTGGTGTAAAGTCAACGACAACACAAGCCATTGCTTCGCAAGTGTGGGTTATATAATATAATAAATAAATCAATAAGTCATGAAATAAATAAACGTAAAATTAAATATCTAATTAAATAATGAAATGGAACTTTTAAATCATGAAATTATATAATCACTTCTGTAACACTTATAAATACATAACATTATTTCAGTTTATATGTATTCTTCAATAAAAAGAATCATTATATGTAATTTTAGTAGATAGCAAAGTTGCCATCAGAATGTTGACCGTCTCTGGCAATGTTCTTTCGGGGAATCACATGTTGAAGAGTTTTGGAAGCCCCGTCCAAAATGAAGCGATCCATATTTAACTACATCATGTGTGGTTTGTAAATTATTTGAAGAAAGTTGTTTTTATAAAGGCCTGCCATTATTTTTAATGAAATCAAGCATAAAACTTTCCACAGAACCCTGAAACTAAAACAAATGAACAGGCATTTTTTTTTCTTTGCCTGCTTTCATAAATCGGAACTAGTTTCATGGACATACCCTGGAGTATGGCGAATCAAAGAGCATAATGAATTGAAAAGGCATGCTGGAAAACAGATAAAGCTGATAATTGTAGGATAAGTATCAGTATTAGTAGAAACCACATGTGTAAATGCCATAACGGCCTAGAAAACACATAACTGCTGCGTTTTTTCTTTTTAGAGGCTGCTACATTAACGTATCTAAACACAGAGACTGAATCACACACAGACGCCACGATGTCAACTCCCTGAAACGCTAATTCTACTTCATAGTCCTGTCTCCAAATATCAAAGTCAGTTGTCCCTGCAGGAAAGTAGGGGGCCTGCCACTGTTCTCAGTCGGCTCACATTAAAACTCCTGCAGTTGTTTTTCTTCTTCTTTTTTTGTACCAACAAAACAGAAATTTGAAGAATATTACAAAAAGAGAAAAGTCTATCATGTGGTCGGCTGAACCAAGTTGCGTTCTTCATTCCGGACCGAATGTGGTGTATTTAGATCGGAGATAATGCGATGGCAAAGGCATTAGGACGCACACGTGCACGCACACACAAAAATACAAAAGAGGCAGGGGTCCCAGGAGAGGTGTCCCGGGGAAGATGGGCCTGACATATGGACAGCAGACAACTGCTCTGGGTGGGGCAGAGTGTGTGT
>JAVLVB010000557.1:9134621-9163966 GCA_032876305.1 Orestias chungarensis | reverse complement strand
GTGTGTGTGTGTGTGTGTGTGTGTGTGTGTGTTAGTGTGTGTGTGTGTCCAGGCACGCGGGAAGGCCACTTTACACGAGGGTTGGGGAGGGTGGGCTGAGGGAAAATACACAGCTTGTGTTCGGCCTCAAAACTAAAACACTTCCTATGCATAGGTCAGGCTCTTACAATTTCAGTAATTTGATAACTTTTATCTGATGAAAGCATCACAATCAATAAACAGATCATAGAAAATTTACATCATGAATCATAAATTAAACGCTAAATAGAATATATACATAATCAAAAGTAGCATTAGCAACCTTGTAAGATCCAAGTGAGACGAAAAGCTGAGCTGATTGCACTAAATTATGAGTTTTAAAAACTAAATTTCCCAGGCCTTTGGTTAAAAATGGTAGCTTCACTCATGAAAAAGCTACAGGTTTCCCAATCATGCTAATGTTTACCCAATCTTCCGCCTGTTATCCTGGTTTGTGAGAGGAAATGTTAGTTTATATTTGATCTTTAGAGGTTTTTGTGAGATCTCCCATCTTAAATCTGTTCCTGTATGGAGTGTTGTCTTTATATTTCAATCTACAAACCTCAGAGGAACTGTTTTATTGATGATTTTACTGAACTACTTTCAATTGTATCCACTAATTTTGACTGTCTGGTCATAACAAGGGACCTGAATGTGCACACGGATGCAGCCCAAGGTAAACAATATAAAGAACTCACTGCTGTCCTTGAGATGTTCGGTCTAACTCAGCATGTGAACAAGCCTACACACAACAGAGGACACACTCTAGATGTGCTTATCTCAAAGGGTGTTGTTATTTTAAATGTGGGTGTTGTGGATGTCGCTTTGTCTGATCATTTTTGTGTTTTCTTTGACGTTTCTGTTACACCCAAGCCAAAAGCTGACCCTACAGTTATTCAAGGAAGACTTATTGATGACAACACAGGGATTCAGTTTCTGGAAACGATTAGGTTTGAAAATGCTCTGTGTTCTAATGTTGATGATATGTTGAACTCTTACACATCAAGTGTCTTGAAGGTTATGGATGCCATTGCTCATGTCAAGGTTAAAATGGTTAAAAGTACACAAAAGGCACCATGGAGAAAAGAGGTCTCGGTCAGGGCACAGAGAAGGGAGTGCCGGTGAGCCGATCGGAAATGGCGTAAGTCAAAGCTCCAGGTTAATGTCGAAATCTACAAAGAAAAGTTCTGTTTGTTCAACCAGACTTTGCGTAGAACCAGAGAGAGCTATTTTTCATAATCAGCAAAAACTGCAGAAAGAACTGTCGTGTCCTGTTTGCTACAGTAAGCAGATTAACAAACCTTCCAGTCTCGATCCCCTTGGAACTCATTTCTACATCCAAATATCAGGAGTTTGCAGTATTCTTTAATGACAAAGTTCAAGGCATTAAAAATGCAATTGTTTCCATAACAGACATAGCTCATCTACCCCCAGTTAGACATATGGAGCTGACACAGTTCACACCTGTCTGCGATAAAACAGTTGAAGAGATTATCTGCAGCCTGAGTCCATCTACTTGCTGCCTGGATGAGTAACCCAATAGATTACTAAAGTCTGTGCTGAGCTGTTTGCTGCCACAACTCGCTCATTTAGTCAACATCTCACTTCAGACTGGAATATTCCTAAAAGGCCTTGAAAACTGCTGTCTTTAAGCCTTTTCTAAAGAAGAGCAGTCTGGATGCCACAGTACTGAACAACTACCGGCCCATATCAAACCTGCCATTCTTAGGAAAAGTGCTGGAAAAAGTTGTATACCAACAGCTGAGTGACTTTCTCCTGTCTAACAATGTGTTTGATGCTTTCCAGTGAGGCTTAAGGCCCCACCACAGCACTGACACAGCTCTGATCAAGGTGACAAATGACATCCGCCTAAACTCAGATACAGGCAAAGTCTCTGTCCTAGTTCTGCTGGACCTGACCACCGCCTTTGATACAGTTGACCACGTGATTTTATTACAGAGGTTAAAAGACTGGTTGGGAATCACTGGTATGGCTCTCAACTGGTTCAAGTCTTACCTTGAGGACAGATATTACTTTGTTCAAATTGGGAACTGCGTCTCCGACCGAATGGTTGTGAGCTGTGGGGTTCCCCAGGGGTCGATCCTGGGACCCCTTTTATTCAATCTGTACATGCTTCCACTGGGCCAGCTAATACGCAGCCATGATGTGTCCTACCACAACGATGCTGATGACACTCAGATCTACGTGTCGCTGACAGCAGAAGAACATGGGCCTGTTGATTTATTGTGTCACTGTACTGAACAGATCAGTCTGTGGATGCAGAACAACTTCCTCCAGTTAAACTCAGACAAAACTGAAATTGTTGTCTGTGGCCCACAGAAACAAAGAGAAAGTGTCATCAGTTACCTTCTGACGCTCTCTCTGGAACCTAAACATCAGGTCACAAATCTTGGGGTAATACTGGATTCTGACCTGAACTTCAACAGCCACATTAAATCAGTAACATCAGCAGCATTTTACCATCTTAAAACATTGCCAGAATCAGAGGAATAGTCTCTAATCTGACCTAGAAAGACTTATCAATGCTTTTATCTCTAGCAGGTTAGACTACTGTAACGGCCTGCTCACTGGGCTTTCTAAACGGGCCTTAAGACAGCTTCAGAACATCCAGAATGCTGCTGCTCGAGTTCTGACCAAAAATCTGAGAACCTCAGGTAGGGGCCTCCTGCTGATGCCCAGAGTCAGAACCAAACAAGGGGAGGCTTCATTCCAGTTTTATGCTCCTTAAATCTGGAACAGTCTTCCTGAAGAGGTGAGACTGGTTTCAACTCTGCCGTTGTTTAAATCCAGGCTGAAAACAGCCTTATTTAACTGTGCATATAGCAACCGAGAATATTATCGCTATTGTTATTTTTATTATTTAATTTTTATTTAATTTTATTTATTTTAATTACAAAGTTAATTTTAATGTTTTATTTTCTTCATTGTAATGTTTTATTTTTCTTTATTTTCATTTTCTGCTCTTTTTTCCTATGTAAAGCACTTTGAATTGTCTTGTACACGAAAATGTGCTATACAAATAAACTTGCCTTGCCTTGCCTTTATCATGTGGTTCTACTCACCACACACTGTAGGATTGGGACATCTATAATTCTTTTTCATCGTAAGAGTGTTTTTGAATGTTTTAAATTCTTGCTGTATGAACCGGGAATTAGTCCAAACCCTTCAGAGTCTAATCCAAGTCTTATGTCTCTGTTTTGTTTTTCCAGTCTAAGTTTGTGTTGTGTAATCTTGTCACTGACGACAACGATAAGCAAATCTCACTGGTTGTAAACCGGATTTACAAGAGGAGATTTGGTTTCGGTTTCTTAGTTTGTTTGTTTATTTGTTTGTTTCTCTTTTCCTTCACTAGCGGCGCTAAAGTTATGAATGTTTTGCTTTAAAACTATTTCATGTTCTTCAAAAAAGCTCAAAACCATAAATCACATGTACGTCAAATTTACATTTAGGGTCATCTTTTAATTTTACCAACATGGTTCCTCCTTCTTGAAGGACTATTAATATTCTACACTTTAATATTAGGGTAATGGCATGGAGGCTCTCCGACCTCAATCTCAAGTTTTGGAGCTCATCACCACAGAGAAATGTTCAAAACACTATTTGAAACCTGCTGCCTAGAAATTTTGAGTGGTGTTTGAATGCTGTAATGCCAATAAAAAGTTCTCCATTGATTCTTGGCAAAGGTAAAATTGATTTTCAACATTCCATTTTTTTATGGCAATATTAAAATGCAACAATAACAACACCAATAAAAGAATTAGAATTTTTGTTAGAGCGGGACTGATTCCCTACAGCTTTGTTTTTGTTTAGAGAGACACCTAAACGAAACTTCTTGGCTCTAAATCTACCGTTTACATAGTTGCTAAGCGTATAAAAGTGGCAGGAAGCCTCTCGAGTGAGTTTATTTGTTTTTTTTCTTGATGCTGTTCTGGTTTTGTTGTATTTTGTTTTATTTTGGAACAAAACGTCGACAAAACAATTCAACATGACTCTTAACCAAACACGCCTTCATAGTACTCTTGTCTTATAATCCCATGTTAGTCATATTTGACTGAAGCAGAACAACAGTGAATGGGAATAAAGTGTAACATAAAGTTTTCAGATAGTCATTTGAATGAGTTTCCTTAAAATATTTAGTCTTTTGATTTCCATTAACATCACAATACAAGAAACAGACAAGAATAAAATTACTCCAGGGTTTATGTATATGTGTAATAAACAGGCGTGACATGAAAATAGGTACTAATTAAAAGTACTAATAATGGTAAATATGCTCTAAATAAAAAACCAAAATACATAAATTGTATTAAAACATTTTAAATTTAAAATGCAAGTTGACCTTTTTTCTTTTGTTAAGTCTTGTTTTTGGTCAGTGGTTACTTTGTGCTTTCTATTCTTTGTGGTTTTATAAATGCTCCAGCTGGGCTATGAGCACGGCTTCCTCAGCTACAGTAAAAACAAATCCTTGTGAATGCGGAGACCAAAGGGAGTATTGGATAAAGTGGGAGCGGGTCGCCTTGGAAGGTCAGCATCTTTTCATCAACATGTGGGAATTCCTCCGCTCTGCCAGCCAATTCCTAAACATAAACACATACAAACACAGAGAGAAAGAGAGGGAGGCAGGGGCAGTTTGATGGGCTGTTTGACTGAATGGCCTATAGTCATGGTTACAGCAGCACTCCATCAGTCCATTCAAGGAACAGATGGCCGATGTGCAACAGGAGGCGTATGTTTCAATGAACGCACACACGCGCACACACACACACATGCGTGGATGTGCCCTTGCTCAGAGGGTGGGTATTGAACAACCAGCAGCATATGTTCCACTAGTCAGAGAGCATTCATTCACGGTCAGGCGAGAGTGGTGGTTGGGCTGGATGGGGGTGGAGGCCGCGGGCAGAGACGGCGAGGTAGGCCAGAGAGTGAGGAAGAGGGATAGATGGAGGGTCGTAAAGATAAAACAAGTGGTGGGCGAAGTTCCTGCACACCCCTCCTATCGAAGGCGAATGGTGATTTTAGACATACATACAGTAGGACTTCTGTTCAATTAACTTATACAAAGTTGCTTTCCAACTACTGTCAGGGCCATAGGTGCCTCCTTAGGGTGAATTTTTGTGCAATATTTGGGTGTTTCATGAGTGCAATACCGTGTTTTAAAGCAATCTGGTTTTTATACTGTTTTCTAAATTGTTTTCTCTCAGTGCTTGTAATGTGTTAATTTTACATTTGTAAATACTTAGAGCCATTTTGTTTTACAAGTTATGTTTGCACTAAAAGCTCTCCACCTGTACTTTTCCTTGTAACCGTCACAATGGCAAAAAAGCAAATCTGGAAGAAAAAACCAGCCAAACTTATTTTGAAAACAGCAAAAAGATGCAAAAACATTCAACTGTTCTTCTTTTAGACTCTCTAATTTTCTCTAAGATAAGAGTGTAGGAGCTGATGCCCCATGAACCTGACAGGATCATAGAGCAGGTTGGATGAATAATAGTTGGATGCATGGATGGATGAACATCTACTTTCTCCATTCTCCCGCAGGTTCTCATTACTTTATTCCTTTCAGATCATCGCCTCTGTCAGTGTGTGTATGTGTGTCCAATTCCACTGACCACATGCTATTAGGGCTGCAGCCTGTAGTGTGTTTGAAATGGTTAGTGGCTCTCACACACACACACACACACACAACAGCGCTCTGTGTGTCCGCCTCAGCTAAAGAAAGCAGTTTGTATTTTTAGACTTTTGTAAATACGTGCGGGTTATATTCGTTCACCGCGGCTGTGTGTATTTTCGGATGACTGTGTCCCTCCGCTGCGTGCCTTTGTGGAATCAACAACAACGAAAATAACAGTAATTTCTGCCTCCGGGATTCTTTTGTGCGTGTTGTATGAGAGTGCAGATGCTTTGCGAACAAACCAGCATTCGGAATGAAGGTCTTAGATCGGTTTGATGCTAAAACCTACGGTGTTCCTGGATAATTGGACAAAGTCACACAGAAAAAAACAAGTAATTTACAGCAAAGTCCGGCAAACTTTGCATTCAATTCTATAATAATTTCATATCTAAGATCATCAATGTAAAGTTTAAGCAATAATCCATTAGATTATTGTTTCATTTGAAGGATTACCTTAAATTAATGGAAAACAATTGTGCACTACAGTGCATCCCTTCAAATTTGATTGTTTAGGTTTTATGATTAGAGCAAGAATAAGATGTTTTTTATGGTTCAGTTCTATCAGGATATTTCTGGCCTCTACTTATTATCCTTTAGAACTAATTCCCCCACAGTTTTAAAAGCATCAAAAAGGATTTTTACCCAAATAATATTATCCTCTGCCAAGTTATGAATGGCGCACTACTCTTGCAGTTTTTCTTGCCGTTTGACTTGATGATTGTCCTTGAGATAAAATCTCAATGAGAATGTGTGGTGGTGACATGACCATGTCTAAACATTTATGCATCAGTGTTTGCCGATGACCTCAGCAGGAGAGGAAGGGTTTTGCACCGTTTGATGGAACGGAGAGGAAGGACGTCTGAGTCAGCCTCAGGGAGGAGGCCTCGGGAGAAAGTCTGCCTGTTTGCTGCCACGCCCGGGCCTCCACCACACACACACACACACACACACACACACACACACACACACACACACACAGGAAACTGATCTGTCAGACTGCCAACTGGGTGTCCTCTGGTTGACGGCGGACTCCCTGTAGCTCTCTGACCGATTTGTCTTCTATCCTCTCCTGGATACCCCTTTTCTTCTCTTTGCTTTTGGTCTCCATCATACAGCCATGTGTCTCCTCACCTTTCAGATTTGAAATTGAACCATTTTTCTCCTCCGATTGCCTTCAATTTCAGCCTCTATCCCTGTCCTTCTCCTCACCAAAGAAATCTTCCTTCCTGCTGTTTTCATTATCTAAAATGGGTGTCTGTACTTGGATTTGTGTGTGTGTGTGTGTTTGTGTGTGTGTGTGTGTTTGTGTGTGTGTGTGTGTGTGTGTGCCCCACCCAGGTGCCTCCTCCTCACACATACACCCACACCCACTGCACTCGCCGCAGCTACGAACCCCACAACATCCAAACGCTCTGTTGATTCTTCCGCCGCCATTGGCCCGGGAAGAAAGACGTGGGAGTGGAGTTTGCGGTCGCTTCCCATTAAAAAAGGTTTTACGAGTAAATCAGTCACTTACTGTTGAGGTTAAAATTCCTGCCCCTGTGTCCTTTTTTATAACTGTAGCAAAACACAGTAAACACAAAGACCCTTAACCATATTTTACAAAAGATCTAAAGCTCCTTTAAGCGTCTTTTGCTTTTAAGGTTAAACTTGAGCAGGAACACAACTTTAGGTCACACTAATTAATTAGTGTGTTACAGTGTCTCACAAAAAAATATCCACGAACCAAAAATCTTGAACCATTCAACATTTATTAGTATTTTGACTATATTTTATCACCATTATATGAGCACAAAGTAGTGCAACAATGAAAAATAAACATGCGAAGTGGGGGCCCTGTGTGTTTGTACGCAGACGCTTCAAAACAAAGTGAAAACAACAGGAAGAGTTAGACAGTTTACTAAGGAAACACATCTTTAACAGCATGATCTGCTTAACGTCAGTGGGGCTGGTAAGCGAGTCCCAAATGAGCCAAGGACAGATGAGTGGGCCGTTACATAATGACAAAACGGTAGGAGAAAATCATTTATAAATAACAAATATATCATGTATCATACATCCAGGACCAGGAAATTACACCTGGTGGTGTTCTTAGAGGTACTCTGATGACAGAAAGAGGAAAATTAGGTAAGTACTTAAAGAAATAACAAAGAAGTTACAGTTTTGGTCGATATTGGCAGCACTGTGGAAAAATGTGGGGGTCCTGCCTATAGGAAGACTGCATTTCCCATGAGGACCAGCGCATAGCGTCATAGAATTCTGGTCTCCTGCAGTTGGATTGAAGTACATTTCTGTTTCCAGTGTCTGTGTGAAGGATGAATAGCAATGAAGTGACGAATCTAACTGTGGCGAAACAATGTCATCCGATAATGTTGAAGATAAGAAACGGGGGACGTAAAGCCGTGAAGCAGTCAGCACATTTGTAGTTGTTTTGTGTGTCAGGGTTCCTGCCACCCTCCTCAAAGCTGCTTAATGCCCGGTTGAAGCGATACAGACCCCCTCAGATCATGATAGAGGTGTCATTCAACGAGCTGTAAGTCTACGTATAATCACAAAAGTTATGAAAATATTTTATGAAGGTTGAAAATATACTTGGTGTTGCTTTTAAGTCTTTCATCTGATTTTTCCATATTCACACAAAAATAACTTCTTCCATTTCAATTTCAAGGAAAAAGTCATTTTCCAAACGTTTTCCATCAGCAAATTGCACCTGAGTTAAATTTTTTTGTTTGTTTGTCTGTTTTAACTTTAGCTTTGAAAGGATTAATAAAGTGACATGCAGTTGTGTGTCAATGCAATAATCTAAACTAAAAACCCAAATGTCACTCATACTAACCCTTCCTTGAAAAAACTATGGTTGTACAGTTTTGTTTTCTCACTTCATAGACAAAAAAGTTTGAAATGGCTACATTTTTCAAGTTTTTTCTTCTAAAGTCAAACTCTGGGGCGGTCTTTTTTCCTGTAGGGGCTTCTGTAAAGCCTAATTTCTGTGCTTTCAGTTCTGTAAGGGCCACCACCACTCAATCAGCAGTTTGACCTCCCTCCATTTGTTAAGTAAATCAGTCTCACGTTTCTTCCCTAATCTGCTTACAGCCACATGCACAAATGCACACAAACATGCTCACAGAGCAACAATTTAAAAAAGCCCTTTAGCTGGAGGGCTTGCTCTTTATCCTGTTTCACTCTGGAGGAATATGATCATTTAGACTTAATATTCATAGCCTTGACTTTTTATGACACATACTTTTACTTTTGGTAGGATTCTAGGTATATACCAACACAGAATAAGCTAATACTTTGTGGAACCATCCTTTGCAGCCCTCTAAGCTTTATTGCTATATCTCTATCAGCTTTGAACATTGAGAGACCAAAACCTTTACCCATATTTTACAAACTATTTCAGTTAAACTGCAGGAGGATGAACGTCTGACTGATTTGCTGTTGTTAACAGTTTTTTACTCTGTGATTAAACTGTATTTAGGAGCTGGAAAACATTCTCCCCGGAGCATGATGCTGCCACCACCATGTGGCATAGATTATGCGCTGAATGCTATATGGTTTAATCCCCTGACTGGGGCATTACTAGCTGAAAAAAACATCAAAAACTATTGGGTATCTTTAAAGGTTTTTGCTCAGAACTGTTTAACAGATGTGTTTCATGATTTCACTTTGAAATATTCAAATAGATTTGAGGAAACATAAATAAGTATATTAGCTTACCTGCACAAAGCAATATTATTTTAGTAGTTCAGCAGTTTTTCAATTTGTGACTGATTCAAATTGTTACCAATTATACTATTGGGTACAGGTTGTCGTTTTCACATTTTCCACAAATAATCTGATTCTGTTTGCATTAATACCGACAGACATCAGCTGAGGTGGATTAAATTACATATCTGACTGCGGCATTATTATTTCACAGGTAAAGCCTATTTCTTTAGGACGGATTATACCCCTGGATACACACAGCTTTTTCTTTTCTAGCATTAAAGATAAGAGACAGACACAAGGTCTGACTAAAGGCCTTATTTTTATTACTTTTCCATCATTTTGTAGTCTTTAATTATAACAGCTTTGTTAATATAAAGTAGCGGCTACGTGATTTATTTCAAATTGTTTTTTTGTGTTTCCTGCTTAAACTCCATTTCCCTTCCTGCTTCATCCTTTCGACAAACATTCCCGACGGATCATCCACTAATCAGTTTGTTCAGAGCAATTTGATTCACTCGTCCTTTTCATCACATCTTATTTTTATCTTCTTCGTTTCCAAAGTCCCCCTCTTTAATCCAGACTTCCTCTCTCTTCAAGCTCGTGTTATATTCAGGGATCAGGAGGGTGTTGCCATCTGAGAGGAGAGGAGAGGAGATGAAAGAAATCAGTTTTCAAAACCAAGAAAAAGTCTGTTAATATTTTTGAGGGACATAGTTTGTACCTGGGAGCCAGTCGGCATCTCCCTCTATTGTGATACAGCCGAGCTCTGGATTGTATCGGAGGCTGGCTCCGATTCAGAGGTCGACTTTCGTAGGAATTAGAATGATATGAATGGAAAGTTTGACCTCCTCCTCTGTTTTCTCCTGTCCACTGCTGTGTTTCTGGGTTTTCACGGTCTCTTCCCCAGACCTCCCCTCTTTCCCCCCATGTTTGTCCGTGTTGAAGGTCTCTGTTTTTCTCTCCTCTCCAACCCCAACCAGCTCTTGGAGGAAAACCTGAAGGTAAAAAGAAAAACTGGTAAAAACAATAAAACTTTAACAAAACAAAAAAAAGAGAGAGAAAACAGAAAATGTGACACTTTAAACTGAGGGCTTGTGGAAAAAGTGGTGAAAAATGAAACCTGTTATGTTGCAACCACGAGCATTCATTTATTTTAATAAGAATAGTATCTCGAATTTTTGCACCTTCATCCGTCTGTTTGCTATGTCCATTACATGGTTTGTGACGAACTGCAAAAAGGAGTTGCATGGTTCTCTGTTTCCATTAAGGCCAGATGTGTGGAGTCTACAACTAAAGCGTGTCCGAGTTTGGAGTTGTTTCATACTCTTTTATTCTGGGTTTCATTTGTTTCTGGTTTTTTGTAGGGGTATCAGAGCACAAAGCCGTACGCGCACAAAATCTTTCACATTTAATATGTCCTATCACCTCTCGACTACTTAGTACTTTCTGTTGATTAGGCTGCTTGCTTAATTTATATTTAAAATTAAACTAGAAAGGTGTAAAAAAAAGAAGCTTTAAGAGTTTTTTTGTTTGTTTTTTGTACAAAGCATGCCGATCTCTTGCATTTGAGTACAATTACAAACTACGGAAAATAAAACACATCCGGGTCCACGTTTAGACTTTATCAAAATAGACGTGCGGTCTAGTAAACTAAATCAGGCCACACTATAAAGTCTGAGTGTTAAATGAGTTAAAAAAAAAAAAGCACGCATACCGATGCAGAGTGTTAACAAATGGAATGTTAGGCCACAACCACGGCAATTTTCTTCTTTGCCTCCATATTTCTGGCTGTTATATCTTCAAAAATCCATAAAACAAATTGAACCAATGAAGTTGAAAACTTGCTTTTGGTGACAGATTAGAGGAAGATCACTGATATGTCATATTAAGTTTTGTGCAGAATTAGGCTGAATATACAGTTCTGTTCCTTTCCTTTCACTGGGAGTAAAATGGAAGGACGTGGGAGAGCAGCTATTCTGGACTGAGTGTTAGAGAATGATTGCGAGGGCAGACAGGCAGAGGAGATATTCGCTGAGGAGACTAAACATCAGACCCAATTCCAAACAAAAACCAAACCGGGCTTCTCAATGATACCACATAGCGCCACCACTACTCACAGACACACACACTTCATCTCCCCACAGTTCTGTAGTAATGATCGGTGTCTGTGTCCAACAGAAATGAAACTCTGAGGCATGAGGAGCGTATATCATTCGTCTATGAAACCAGAAACACCCTCGTGAGACCCACACGGGTTGACTTCGACAAAAAGCGGACGGTCCGGTGCAAATCTGAGAGACAGCGTCAACATGGCGCAGAGAGAAAATAAATATTACGTTTATAAGCTGCTGCTGGATTGCAGAACTTGAAATAGGCATGTCCTAAAAGTTTGCAACAATATCCGCATATGGGATACAGGTAAGGATTGGCATTAGGATATAAATATACAAGGATGTCGAAATTTGTGCGGCAGCGAGAATCCATGAATCCTAAAAAACAAACAAACAAAAAAAAAAAACTAATAGCACAAAGAGCAAAAAATAAACAAATAATAAAAGGAGAGGGAAACCGTTGAGGGGAAGGGGACTCGAAAGAGGGGAGAGACAGAAGTGAGGAGTCTGTAATCAGTTCCCCTTGTTGTGTGTCTTAAAATAGACCTCTCCCAGCCTATAAACAGAAACCTGCTATTACTGCTGTACTGACAAAGCGAGCATTCACCAAACCGTGCACATGAGCATGTGTGTGTGTCTCCACACACTAACACAAGTATGTATTATGACCACAATACACATGGTCTTCATCACAGCAAGGCCCTCTGGGTAATGTGTTTCTGTTAAGGGGCCCAGAGAACTACACTCACAGATCAACTCTGCCGATTGTTGGCCTCATTTAAAAACAAAAAACAAAACATAAAGCTAATGATTTAAAAATTAGCATCAAACTTTTTTTTTCTGATTTATGACTTGCCAATCTAAAGGATTTTATTGTGTAGGTGAAAGTAACATCATTCTCTAAATATAACAAAAGTGTTTTCCTGACAATCTAAGCTGTTCCATGGTTCTGTTTAAATAAAAACTTTGCATATACTTTTTTAATACAAAAATAATAAATAAAATAAAGATTCTGTGTTGAGATGTGTCTATAAGTCAGAGTCGACAGTAAAAAGGGCCACATATAAATATGAATATCTCTTTAATCTTTAACAACTACATTTTCTGCTGTTTTTTAAATGACAACCTATAAAAATCTACTTAATTTATTTGTGGTTTTAAAAACTCAAAAGCAAGCCAACATATTCAACCTCAGACTACCGACTGAATCGACCTTTGACAGCCAGCAAAACTGATAAGTTGCTGTATGACGCTAACAGCATTCACAACCCTTTTTCTGGAAAATATTTGGCTTGTTTAGCCTCTTGCAGTAGAACGTTTCTAAACAGGAAACAGAAAAAAGGTTTGACAGGAAAGGTCCCCATCGTTACACATGGACATTGAGGTTTTCTGGCATGAATCTTTGCCACAGGTTCCTTAAAACCGCAGCACAGTTCTTGATACAGGTCAAAACTTTTTCAGTTTTTTCTCTCCCACCTACGCAGAAGGTAAAGAGTAAGATAAATTGTTTTGTTTTTTTCAAAGAGACAAAAGTTTAAAAAACAACAGAGAACAAACAGCAAGCGTTAAAAGCAGAAAAGGAACCATTACTTTACATTCAGAACCGGAATGTTTTATTTATGCCTCGAGGGAAAATGCAGGGAAGTCAAAACCATTAAGAGGTAAAAGTTTTAAAAAGTTAAATATTTCACTTTTTTCTATTTTGTCATGTTTCTACATTAATTTTATTTATTATTGTTGTTAAAAGTTTTTTTTTTATATATATATTTGAGATATTAGCAGGTATATGCTCTACAATAGCTTTATAATATAAAAATTTAGTTTTACAAAATATAAAGGTTGATCTTAATTAAATAAGATGTAATCAAAAAGTAAATTTAAAGCAGAAATTTACTACTTCCAAACCTGAAATACATATAGATATTTCTAATAATCAAAGCTAACAGTTAACCCGAAATAACACATAGTTGTGTTTCTGAAAAAATGTTATTTTTACACAAGATTATAAAAGGGTTTTTAAAACATAACTGTTACAGTAGCACCATGACAATAGACAACTTGAAAACCTTTAACCTAAGGGGAACAAGGTGACGTAGACTGCTGCACAGTGGGACAAAGACCTCAGTTTAGATTAAATTAAATTCTGCAAGTTATTTATTAGTACATGTCTAAAAGTATATTAGAAGAGCGGAGGGACAATCAATCCCTGGCGGTGTTCCAGCCTGACTGCCTCCATGCTATGCTGCATTAATGCAGTTATGTATACAAAAGCAACCTAAACCAAATACTTAATGCGCTTACTGTAAAGAACATGGCCAAACTCTTCTGCTGGATGACATTATTGGGTTTTTAACTTGATTTCAAGAGATGCTCCTTATAAGTGACTTTAACTTCCACAAAACATGACAACAACAACTTGTTTCCTTTCTTGTTTTGGAATTAAAACCTCATTAGAGCTCATCCTTCTGATTGAACATTTCCTTTATGAAAAGTGTTTTAGTGTGTTCCATCCACAGAAAATAACCGGTTGGTCTGAAGTCTCACCTGGGTGTGCGCCTCTGTATCTCTGTTCAGCTCGGGGTTGAAGGTTTTTCTGTGTTACTCTGGGTATGGACTGTAGGGCTCTTCCTCTTTTGCTGCACATTTCTACAAGTTTCTCCTTAAGCTGAACAAACTGAGAAAGGCAGGACATCTGGGAAGAAAGGCGGATTCATTAAGAATCGATATTAATTCCATATAAGATATAAAATATCTAAAACGGCACAGCTCATACATCGCAAGCAATCAGAAAAACCGATGTTAAAATACAGAGGAAACCCCTTTTCCTCGAGCCTTGACGGCATCAAAGCCCAATCTTTTGAGTCTGCACTCACATCGCCGTCCAGCAGTTTCGATTTCTCCTCGCCGCTGTGGGCCAGCAGGTACTTCGAGTGGAACAGCCGTCCGTCAAAGCTGTGCCAAGGCATCAGAGCAGCGCTGGGCAGCGGGCAGCCGCTGGCATTGTTCGCTCCCAGCAGGTGGCCAAGTCCTCGGATGTAGAGAGACCCCAGCTGCACCGCCCGACTAGAAAGGAGAGGCAGCTGAGAGCAGAGTAAGTTATCTGGTTTTAATTTCGAATTGCCTTCACCACAAGATTTCTTTTTCTTTTTTTCTACTTGCTTTACTAATAGACGCATGAGTTAGGAAGTTTAAAACTTGCCCAACAAAGCCGTGCTCGCTCTGCAGACTTTCTGTTTTAACGTCTTGTTTTTTTTATTATAACAAAAATTTATGTGACGATTCCCAAAAAAAGTGCAAACTGATGCAGATTGTATGCTTCATTAACAACAACTGTGAACTGTTTTACTAATAAGCTGGCAAAAAAGCATGATGTATGATGTAACAGACACTTTAGAGCATCAAGATAACTTGTTTCGAAAATATAGCAATTTAAAAATCAGGGCAGCTTTTCAATCAGGGTTTCAATTTCGCTGAAAGCAGTGGAATGACGACTTCTGCGAAAACAATTTCCACAGAGCATATTGAATAATGAACAACTGTGGGGATGACAAAAAGTAAGCAATTGACAAATCTTCTCTGGCAATTTATCCTTCACGCCTTTTTTGTCACTCATGACAAATTAATGAAGCAGAGACCACCTAAGAAGCATTGGAACCTGTTTATATAACCCGGACTGTGCAGAAACAAAGTGGTTTCCTGGTTGTGTGGTCAAGTATTTAGTATATTTCTCTTCATACTACATTATCACTGTACGGTCGAGCTGGTTCTGAGTATTTTTCAGTTTGTTTGTAAGCGTTGTTCTGGTGGTGGAAAGATTTTTCCTGACTCTTACTGCATCTCTCTGTTTTACAGGGACAGTTCAACTTTCTTTTGTCTTCCTGTTGCCGGAGGAGAACCTATGTGTAGTCAGCATCTTGCCGCCAGTAGACACAACGGAAATATGATTTTCTCATCCTTTGCAGCTAAAAAAGCTTCAAGTCTTCAGGGAAAGGCTTCTGTGTGTCTAAGGGGTTTTAGACGATGTTTACAGAGCCCCTTTTGTGAGGTCAGACACTGATGAGAATGTCAGGCTCCTGCCAAATCTGTTCAGATATAAGTTTGAGGCTGGGAATTTTTTACAGGCGACCAAACTCGCTCATCCATACATCCATAGTGATGCATGCACAAACAGTGCATGCGCAGCCAACTTCCTCCTTTTGCCTAACTCTACAATACAGACAAGTTTTTATCTTTGCTTGCATGCCTGGAATCAAAACATGCTGAAAAGATTCCCTCATATATAATTGGCTTTAGGGAACACCAGTTGCAAAAATATTATCTGCTCCCTTGACAAAGAAACCAGCCAATTACATCCAACTCTGCCCCCCCACTTCACTGTTACTTTAACCTGTTAACCATCAGAAGCAGGGACAAATCTGTCCATTTATCTGTCTACCTACTTCCTGAAGAGTTGGGATTACCAGACAAAGATAAGAGGAGAGATAACCAAAGACAGTCCAAATCCGTGGGTGCCTCAACATATTCAACCAATTATGATGCAAAACCACAATTGTGAGGGTATTTTTAATAGTATGACAATCTATTTAAAATTGAAAAGAAATAACAGAGTGTTAGCACCGAAAGCTGAGTAATTGGTTATTAAATCTTTGACCAGCTGCATTAGAATCCACCTAAGATATTTAAGCTAGAAAAACATAAACACCAAATTACAAATATGAAATAAAGCTGTTATGTTTTTTAGAAAACAGAAGTGAACAATTAGCATCACAAAAACCAACAAACCCAGCCCAAAAAACAGGAACATTTAAACAGGGTTAAGGTATAAGTGATATTCAAAGTTAGAAGTCTGTTCAGTTCATTGTTTGAGATTTTAGAGCATGGAGCAACTGCAGATCTGCCAACTAAACTGACAAGTCACTCAAAAAAGAAAAAAAAAAGTAACATGGAGACCCGCTAATGTCCTGATTACTTTGGAGGAGTTGCTTCAATCCAGAGAATCTGTTCTCAGATTCTATCAGGTTTCTTACAGAAGTGTGTTTTCAAGTTTCCGATCCAAAGAAAAGCCTTCCCACCCCATAATACTGTCACGTCCTCCATCTTTCATTATGCATGTTGGGTTCAGAGTGCTTCGAAGTGTTTTCTGGTACGCCATACAAAGCATTTTACACACATGCCAAAGGAATTTTTAAACCTTTTTGTTGCGTCTCCTACATGGCTTGTGACAGAATGCAAGTTTGTTTTTTCTTATTTTTTTCTCCTACACGTCTTTAAGTTTTCTATGTAACCCTAACTCTTAAACCAACAGCAATGAAATTTCAGTTTTGGTCAATTTTGGCAGCCAGTTTGGACAAAAGCGATAATGTTTTTTCCTAAAGAAGAATACATTTCCCACAAGGACCAGCTCACAGCCGTGTAAAATCCTGATCTCCCGGTCACCTGCAGTTGGATTGAACTACATTTCTGTTTCCAGTGGCTGTGTGAAGCCACTGGAATAGCAATGACTTGATGAATCTACTTGTGGTGAAACAATGTCAGATGGGAAGTATGCCGTAAAGCAGTCAGGCACATTTTTAGTTGTTTTGTGTGGCAGGGTTCCTGCCTCCTTCCTTAAAGTTTCTTAATGCCAGTTAAAGCGATACAGACCCCCTCGGGCAATGACAGAGGTGTCAACGAGCTGTAAGTCGACGTATAATCACAAAAGTTATGAAGATATTATATAAAAAGGTTGGAAAGCTACTTAGTGTTGCTTTAATTAAAATATGGAAAGAATTCCTCTGTAAGGCAGTTGGTCCCTGCTTAGAGTAGCTATATCATTTATTATCACCTCTCCAAACCAATGACATTTGGACAGCTGTCTCCTGTGTCTAAGACACTGGCTGCTCATAAGTACTTCACAGAGCCCCTTATAAATAAAAGAAACATGCTCTTGTAATGTACTGTGAAAAAAAGAAAAGGTGAAACCAGAGGAGACAATAAAGACTAAGAGCTGAAAACAAGCATACGGTAAGGACAGCGGTCAGCAACAGCAGGCAGATGTTCTCCCTGCGCGCGTGCGTGCATGTGTGGCTGCTCTCACCTGTCCTCAGGCGAACAGCCCTGATAACAGTGATTACATGTACACACCAACGTGGCCCTGCCTGCCACCTGCTTCCAGTCAAACACAGCTTCAGCTGCTGAAGACAATGGATCACTGAACCGGGACACAAAAGGCCCCATAAGAGAACACAAACACACTGACACTAACACAGAGAGAGAGAGGGAAAGAGAGAGAGAAACATGAAGAGAAACAGGAAAAAAAAGGAGAAAGTGCTCAGATGCTTAGAGTAAGAGAACATGAGAACACACAAAGACCACGGACAAAGACTGAAATGTGTCTGTGAGTGCGTGTGTGTCCAGTGGGGTGGAGTGTGCGTGGTGTAAATAGCTCCATGTGGTGAGCGTCAGCCAGGACAGGCAGCCGACTGTCGCCAGGGTACCCTCCCTGTCACATACACCAAAATCACAGTCCCATGGGGAGGAATGCTGCGACCGAGACCTACCTACAGTGAAAACCTACCTCTTTCTAACACACACACAACAAAACACACACACACACACACACACGCAGTCAGTTAAAAACAGTCTCCTCTCAACGGCAATTTGTAATAAACGCTCCTTAGCGTCGCGTCTGGTTGCAGTGCACCTCATTTCATTTAAACATAAGTGAGTTAAATCCATTCTTCAAACCCCTTTCTTTCCTCCCGACGGTCGAATTCCAATCAACACCCAGAGCCTAATTACTATGTGGAAAACAGACGACCTGCAAAAAAAGACAAATTGCTCGACATGAGTACGGTAATTAAGCTGTAAAATAAATGAGGGTACAGAAAAAAAAGGGGAAGAAACCCTGCAGCTTACTTTCAAGACAGTGAAATCATACAGTTGACTTGTTCTGCAGGAAACTGCTGGATCTTAATCGCTGAATGAACTTAGCTCCCTGAATTTTTTAATTAAGTTCAAATTTAGTTTCTTACTAACCTCTAGGGAAGTAAATTTGTTTAAAAAAATTAAGAATAATGAACTCTGGTTCTTTATTTGCTGGAAAAACTCTTTTTACAGTCCTTGACTGACAAATGATGCAATCATTATTAAAAACAGTGTTTTGTTAAATCGTTCGAATTCACCAGCAACTCTCAACGACTTGGTGTCATAATAGGACCAGATGCAAGTAAATGATTAAACCACTGAAAACCCCAGTGAAAAGAGAGCACACCCTTTTATAGCTGGGATGTTTGAGGACTCGGTTCTACTTTCATATCTATTTGGTTTGGTTCACTTTCAGATTTAACTTTTACTAATGTTTTATTCTCCTTTGAGTGGTAAAGTTTCTAAAAGGAAGGTTTCTACTATTCAAAATTAAACTTTAATGGTTGGATGCAACTCCATTTCCTCTATAGGTGAATGGAAATTGGGACATCTGTTGTCCTAGGAAGGATGTTCGCTATAAGAAAGGTCTAGACGTAACAGCCTGCTGCTCTTTATAGTGTCTAAGCTTAATGTAACACAAAGACACCGACATAAGGATTCGGTACTAACAGATATTATTGGGTTCAGTTTCTTCCTTGGATTGCTTTCTTGTCTGTCAAAACCAAACAATCCAAGAAAACACACTGTAGACCGTTTACAGGGCAGCTCTAGTGTGAAAACTGAGATTTAAAAACTGCAGAATGAAGTTGTGCCCATGCCTGATTAACTGGAACCACGAATAAAAAAAAAATCTTCATATGCCAAATCATCAAAAAGTAAACCAAAAGCAGAGACGAAGCAAGCTGACCTCAGCCTGGCATGTCAGCAAACATCTCCCTGCGCAGAGATTGTTAGAAGAGCAAGAAGCATGCTTACCGAGCAGAGTTAGAAATTAAGAATGAAGCTGTGTTTTAAATCAGACTGAGCAGATATTCACATGGTAGAAATGATTTATGTAAAAGAAAAGAAAAGATCTGTTAAATGTTCAACATCAGAAGAGTTTGATAAAAAAAAAATTTTTAAAAGACCTTTTTTTTGAAGATCATTGATGAAATGAATGAATGAATTTGCTATTTAAAGATTACAAACAGTTGGTTCACAGAATCGAGGAAATAACAAAACTACGTTTTTATTAGTGCTGGGTCTACACAGCTCACTTTTGTTTTTTATATTAAGTTGCTTTACATTGTTTTTGTGTAACTGTAACTTCTGCTCCCTTAGTTCGGATTGTGACGGTGTCTCGTTACACTTTCTGTTCAGTTTATTTGTTTTCTCTATTATTATGTCCTAAAGAAAGAGACAGTATCTGTCGAGGCATGTGACGCTTTTAGGTTTAGGTTTTCAGGATAAATCACAGAGAGAGCGGATGTGAAAAACAAACAGGGTCAAAAACAAACGACTGTAGCTGTAAAGGTCTGTTGTGATCAAACACCAAAAACAACAAAAAAAAAAAGCTGTTAGTTGCTCTGGCTCTTTTAACGTGAGGCTTAAGAACCCCTGGGTTAAATTATTGCACAGACTTGTCCAAAATTAATTGTGGAAAAAGGAAAAAAGGTTACAAAACGTGTGTGATAAATTATAAAACTGGATAATTTCTATATGCTTAATGTTTTTTAAGAAACAATGTAAAAAAAACTTCTCCTTGTTAAAGGCGAGTCGTGAGGAGGGGGCTGCCGCGTTTCTCCAGCCATTTTTAAACTTTTCCATATTTCAAAATCACAAAAGCGTAGTTTATTTTATTTTATTTATTTATTTTAGTTTTCCATGCTTTCTTGGACAGCTGGCTGTTTACTCGCTCTCTTTTTCCCCCTAAACTTTCTAATAATGGAAGCACTTTCCAAGTTGTGTTTACCACAAAATGATTTTGTTTACTGTAAAGTCAAGCATACATTGTCTTTTTGGCAGGGAGAAACCCAAAAGAGTTAGTGGCAACAAACAAGAAGAGACAAATCACGATTATTATTGTGTTTTTTGACATTCATGTTGTGATAATGGATGTCGACCGACCTCAATCTGCCGAAGCACGAGGGTCGATTTCCGTCGGAGACACACCGCCTGGCTCAGGTAAGCGTCCACGTCCTCCTCGGACAACGTTTCTACCTGGCATGCAGAAAAAATTTAAACAAAATAAACAAAACACACGCCACACACAGAGAGAGGAAAATCTATGGTTTGCAAATTCAATCACATCCAAGTGCGGGTGCGTTTGTTTGGTCTGCTCGCCGAGCAACAATTCAACAGAGAAAGAAACAATGCTGACAGAAGAAACAAAGCTGCCCGGTTGTGTGTGCAAAACAAACAAACCCTGAAGTTATTTAAATAGAGCAGTGAGAGGGGAATGTGAATGCAGCACAGATCAGACAACGGCCGCCATTGTGCGCCACGCCGTCGACTCATCTCTGATTATCTATTCGTCTAATGGTCTGTTTGACAAGCTGCTCTCATGCCTGTCTGCCGCTCCTTCATCCATTTAAATTAGTGGCTGCCAGTCACCGTCTGTCTGAGCTGCGGCCGAAATCAGCGCGTCTGGAAAACTGGCTGTCGCTTGGATGTCAATTTAAAATGCAAACTTAAAGTAATTATAGGACATGTTGAAGGTACCAGCACTGATCAACTGAAACTCCACAGAGTACAATTCAACCCTAATTCAATACAATACCGCCTACACCGATGAAAAGTAATATTTACATTGTAAAACTGGCAATCACATATGTTGCTATTTTTAGTTCAAGGTAAATCCGGCCATTTACATGTTTTCGATATTTTGATTGTATCAGATCAGTTAGTTGGGTTTTAAATGACACAAATAAATAGTATTAACTTTAACGGTTGCGTATAATTAAGTTACAGATTTAACTTAATAAAAAACAAGCTTCAACAGGTATTTGGCTCATTATATGTATGCTGACAAAAAAAAACGTTCACTTTTTGTTAAAGACAAATTGTTTGACGTGTTCCAGCACATGTTACTGTAGAATATTGTCTCTTCTACCTGAATATGGACCTGCTAGCATGCCATGACAGTCATGAGTCTGCATTCAGAAGCCTCTTCAGATTCGTTACAAGACTGACAGCTACTGGACATACTTCTAGCCAACAGGAGTACTTTTAGTTTTGTATGAACGTGATATATTGTACACTAAAGCTAACAATAAATAGTACACACAGTGCATCTGAAAAATATTTACAATGCCTCACGTGCTTGCACATTTTGGTAAGTTTCATCCTTATTCCAAATTGTATTAATCTATTTTCTCAAAATTCCACACATTAAAGCATCTATTTAATTTGCCTTGGGGATAACTAAAGTTTTTTTGATTCGATTTGATGTGTATAACATAAAGCTTAAAACTAAGCTTTTCCACTAATCATCCTTGAGATGTTTCTACATCTTACACAAAGTCCACCAGTGGTAATTTGAGGTTTTGGAATTTCAAGAATCAGTTCATTTACATAGTGCCAATATGCAATGCGTGTCATCTCCAGGTACTTTACGAGAAAATATTTCCATTCAAATCACAGCTAAATTATAAACAAATCATTAAAAAAAAAAAGTTTTTTCAATCTAAGGAACCCCAGCAGATTGCATCGAGTCGCTGACTTGCAGCAATCCATCTTCCGGTATCAGCACACCCAAAGGATTGTTTGTGTTGTCGTTGACTTTAAAGCAATGCCTTATACTGAGCATGTATGTCGCGACAGTGGAGAGGAAAAACTCCCCCTTTAACAGGAATCAACAGGATCCATAATTATTCATGCTGCTTTGAACGTCTCAATGAGTCGAGTGGCCACTATTATCCATAAATGGAAAAGTTTGGACCCAACATGACTCTCCCTAGAGCTGGACAGCTATCTGAATTCAATGATCAGGGGGGAGAAAAATGACCTTAGGCTCCTTAATAAAAGTAATGCGAGAGTACGCTTGGAGTTGGTCAAAATGCCCCTCGAATGACTCGGACCATGGCAAACTAAGTTCTCAGACCGGCGCAACAGTTCTTTACTCAGCAGCCGAACAGCCAAAAGCTGAAGGCCAAGATCTCAAAGGAGATCACAACCTCTCAGTGAATATCCTGGAGTGGCCAAGCTAGAATAAATACTTTGTGAATGAACTGCGTGTTCATTAAGAAAGGCCATCTTAAACTTTTACATTTGCTCATGCGCACTATAAACACAAACTACTTTGACCCGTACACCCCTCCATGTTTCACTGTCCACATGGAGACAGAACACAGTTATGTGTAGTATTAGTTTAAACCACTCCATATAGCATGCATTGCCATAATTCTGCACAGTTTAAGGCAACATTAGACCTCCCTTGAAGATCCCATGTTATTCAAACTCCAGGTAGGGGAAATGTTTCTCTAAAGATTTATCCAGACTCTTGGAATAACCGTAGCTTAAAATTAGCTGCAGGCAAAAGATGGCAGAGACTCAAGTGTCTTATTAAGACATTTTACTTTGTCTGGCGTTTCCTTAAAGCTGAAAAAGAGAGGCATGTGTGTCTTTTGAGGCTACATGCACGGAATTGCTCTCTAATTGTTGTTTTGCGTCAGTAACGAGGTGCATGCCCGTTAATCCAGACCGTTTGATGCTGTGATCCCTCAGATAACCGGATGACGTTACAGACGGCAAAACTCTCAAATGTTTACGCACCTTGTACACACTTTGAATTTGTTTAAAACTTATAGGCCATTTTGATATTAAATATTCAAAGCCCTGTGATGCTCCTTAGACTTGCCGTTGACGCAGGAGCAGAAATGACAAAGACCAGTGTCTGCAGCTTAACTCTGGACTCTTTGTGGGTGATAAATGTTGCCCTCAGCCAATAGCAATACAACACAACCAGTCGTGTCAACAAGCGATGTTTAATTTCCCATCGCACGCTGACAAAAGAGCAGAATAATTGTTGTGTATGTTACTCATGTGAATCCCAAATCCAAAGCTGACTTCTCTGTTTACATGTCACCAAATAAATTTGGTCTTTCATTTACTGTTTACACAAATCAGCAGGTGTAGCTTAGCCACCCCATTTCTCATTGGGAGTAAAACTTGTTCATTGGCGGCTACAACAAACACTCAAGTCTGACCACTGAAACCCGCAGGAGACGTATTAATCAAGGTGGAGACGTCAAAAGTTAAAAGGGCTGTTCAATCACATTTACGCATCATGCAGCTGAAATAAACACACCTCAGGCCATACTAAGGTGCAACCTAACGTGTACATCTAAAACCAACCTGTGTTTTTATTGGGATTTTATGTGATAGAACACAAACTGGCACATAAAGGTCCAATACTGCAAAAAATGATAAATGCTTCATTTTGTACAATCAAAGATCTGTAAAGTTTGATGTGCATATTCCGACGCAAAAGAGTGCGTATTTTGTAGAAACTCTGTTATTAAAAACTGAAAAAGTTCAATCAGATCCATTTAGAAACCATAGTCTCAACTGGATTCAGATCTTGACTTTGTCTTGGCCATTCAAACCAATTTAATACTTAAAACGATTTAATCTCTGGCTGAAGGTTTACGGTTGTTCTCCAGCCTCTCCAGTCTTAAGCCCTTTGTAGCTTTGATTGACTGGACTTTATTTAGGGGTATCTGACTATAATAGGTAGGATGGCACTCTACCTTTCTAAATTTAGTTTGAAACTGTTCATGGATCCTTTGCCTTACACTTCTAAATTGTGCTCTATTATGTGTTGGTCTGTCTTCTAAAATCTCAATTAAGTTAAAAAAAAGTGGAAAAGGGCATGAATGTGTTTTACAAATCACACTAATGAAAGCTTATTTTTGATGTTTTGATAACAAATGCAAATTAGATAAGGATTTAGCAAATATGTCTAGTGTGTTTCATTGCAAATCATTACACAAAAAAAGAAAAATGACTTTTATCATCAGTGAGGCAAGGACATTACCTGGAGGACAACGTATGTGACGATACAAAGAGCAGCCAGGAGAGCGTCTCCAATCTCTCCGTGTAAGTCAGAATAGTCGAGGCAGTCAAAGACTGCAAGGAAGGCTGCAAGACGAAGGGCAGAAACCTCAGGACCAGAGCTAAACCATAAGAGGTCCAGACTGGGTTGACCACCTACAAATTAAGACAGAAAATAATATAAAATGGGATAGATCCAAAACAGCATGTAAAAGATAACAGATGTTCTCATTTCTCGTCAGTTTTTATGCAGTCCTTCACAGCGAATATGCAGGGAGGCTAAGCAGTACATGGGATGTTAATGGGGACAGGATGGACTGTCTCAGCTTCCTTCAAAGGGTTTCCAGGGAAGACAACCCATTCCCTGATTGCTGGAACATCCACAGAGGTGCCTGAGAAGACACAGAAAATTACATGTTTAACCTAAATTTACAATGTTCCTCAAGAAGCAGCTTGAATTACATCAGTGCCCATGTTCACATTTTCTTATGTGTGCACTTAAATCTTTGTGTTTTTGCTTTCTACCATCCTTTCCGAGCAGCAGCAGCAAACCGTAGACGCGTTGTCTGCACAGCTTGTAGACGAGCGCCTGAGGCAGCAATCCCTTGTCCTCCTCGTCCTCCAGAGAGTTGCTGCATTCGGTGACTCCGGCGCACACAACACTGTAAACCATGAAACCCTCTGCTGCTACATGTTTCTCTCTACATGCCTGCGGAAAACCACACAGCAAAAATATTTAGGTCCTCTGGTGTATGGTATGTTAAAAGCTGGTAGGAGATTTACCGCTGAAATGTAGATTATGAGTCACAACACACCTTTAAAATCTCAGGACTGACATATTTCTCAAACACAGAGGGTGGGGAGGAACTGTTAGCCAGTTCATTATATTTTTGTCCGGGTAGTAAGTAGGAGCAGATTCCCTTCTTTAGTTGATCTCTTTGTGAAGAGGATATGTTCAGGGAACGTGGGACAAGTCCGCTTTCTTCCTTAGCAGAACCATCGAAAGAGCTCACAAACTGGGCTACGGCCAGAATTACTTCCCCCTGAGGAGGACCGGAATATGGTGCTGGATTTGTCCTCCTGTGGACGATGAAGATCTCAAGTTTATTTACATACATCCTAAAGATAAAGGATATTTTCCACTGCAGGCAAACTTCCAGAAGATTACCAACGACTGCACACCTTCCCACATTTATTGTTATTCTGCTTTTCTGTGTTTCTTTCTTACCAGGCGCAGCTTAAAGCACTTGTTTCTTACCACATGCTTAAGAGATTGCAGCAACCTAATCTTGTATTGGAAGTAAACCTTTTCAGTTAAGTTAACCTATTCAAATTAATTCAGATTAAACTGTATTGTATAAAACAGTGTGTAAACTAAAAATGTAAATGCCTGAGGGATGACTTTTAAAGTTATTTGGTAGTGTTTATTTGAGGTGAATTGATTTTAGGTTGTTAGAAATAAACAAAGTGAATTAAAATTAATTTAGTTGAACTTGCACAGTGGAGCAGTCGGGAGCTCTGTTGCCTTGCAGGGGGAAAAAAAGCTTTAAAACCTGGCCTGTGGTCTTTCTGCGTGCAGCAATTTAAGTTTTATATGAGTAATTGTATTTGCAGTAACTGCATTTTTTCCCCACATACTTTTATGTTCGTGTGCAATTTCTATCAATGGTGACTATTTCTGTTATTTAAATTAGCAAATAAATAAATAAAAAGCATTAGCTAATCTGAATTAAACTAGCTTTATTTTGATAGAAATTAACTGTATATGCAAAAAAATAAAAACTTCACACATCTGCAATTCGTACCTGTATGCTTCCACAGCATTGCTCCTGATTTGCTGCATGTGCTCCTCTGAAACCACATCATTACCCAGCAGACAGGTCAGCAGAGGCAGCTGGGCGACTCTTAGTCCAATGTTTCTGCAGAGCCTCTCCCGGTCATACATGACAGTTGTTAGGGCATTTATTTGCAGCTTTGCCACGGACAAGTAGGGGGCACTTAAGAGATGAGATAAAACTACATGTTCCAATCAGTTTGTCCACAATTGTTATTATCATCTTCATGTAAGATCAACATAAAGTCTAGAACAGCAATTAAGGTTGTACCTGCCATTTTACAGTCATTACAAAGCACTTTTCAAATCCAGCTCTACCAAAATATAGTCTTTTTTTTTTGTACAAACCTGTCATATATGATGAAGTCTGAGTCCTGTCCCAGAATGCCCATGCTGCCATGCAAGCGAGCATAGCTGGCAATTTCATAATCTGCCTCTCTCACAGAACAGAACACTTCTTGACCCAGTGATCTATGAACAAAAACGCATCAAATCAAACTTCATCCAACAAAATGTTGGATTCTTTGTCTGCATCAGGAAAATGCCTACCGTAGGGCAAAAGGAGTGAATGTCGCCAGAGCGGACGGCAGACAAGAAAGCTGTTTCCCAGGCTGTTCCCCGTGTTCTTTTATGTGTTTAAATATTTTCACAATATCCCTGCTCACCCTGAGTCGTCTTTTTACCTGCAGAAACAAAAGCCCAACATGTTTTTTTACGTCTCATAAACAGAAGAAAAAAATTCACCAAATCTTCGTCTTTTCTCACCCATTCGGGTCTCTTCTCCTCTTCCACAACTCCATCGAAGAAAAATACCAATTTGATGCCTGCAGAGGCGAAAGCCTCCACCCAGTTCTTCAGGACCTCCACATACTCCATCCACTGGCCTCCACACACCCAGTCCATACACGAGTACCAGTGGCAGAGGCAGGACATGCCATCAACAACAATTACGGGACCTGCACAAAAAAAGCAAAATAGGGAAATGTAACTTTGTTAAAAACCAAGGCAGAGTCCACTAACATGAGTTAGGGTATGTGAGGCATGATGAATACCTAAAAAAGTATTACAAAATTTGAAAGAAAATGTAATAAATAATAATATTACTAATATATACTCTATTCTTATTGCTCAAGAGATATTAAAGTACAGATTTAGTTTTTTAAGGTTTCCTAAACTGTCTTTAACCCACTTTGAAGTTATGTTTCTAAAAAAGTGCTGTTTTAAAAACCGCAAAATTGATTTATTTTAAATTACATGATGGTATGCATTAAAGAAACAAACTTTGACTATATATATATATATATATATATATATATATATATATATATAATTTATTGAACAAATACAATAATGTTTGATTATGATTATTTGTTTTCTTTATGGGTTTGTCTAAATTGTCTAAAGACTGCGCTGGAATATGTTGGGAGATAGAAAAAAAACAATTAAAAGATTCTGCTTTTTCTGTTTTGATAATGCTATATGAATAAAGAGGTGAACATCATGGCATAGCAAGTTTATGCTACATAAACTTTTTGTGTTCTACAATTTGAGTTTTTGTCATTGACAGGAATTATAACGTTTATGTTTTTCTGTTTAGACTTTTTTTTAAATGTTACGTGCCAAGAAAATACATAATAAACCCCATCTCTAATCTAAAAAGTGTGAGATTACAATATTTTTAATGTATAAATGTGAGCACCAACAGCACGTCCTTTAATGCAATTGTCTTCCTTTTAATAAGAATCTTTAATTTTGAAGCATAAAGATTTACTTTGATTCATAAAATAGGATATTGTTGTCACAAAAAAAAATGTTATCACATTTTTTATCCTTTATTTGGAAAAAATATATATATATTTAACATTATTATCCTGATCAGTGTATTGCATGATTGAATGATTAATTCCCATGTGTTCATACATGGGCAAAAATTGAATGAAAGGTTTGTTGAAATTTACCTTATTTGTGTCCACAAAAGGTTAAAGTTTAGCAGATGTAAGTTCTTGACCACAACAATCATATTTTTAGTGATATTAGACAAGCTTAAAGTGAGAAACAAAAAGAAAAAGTGTATAACCTAACAGTATTTAAATGTCAAGTGGTACAAATAAAATCCAGACGCAAAACACGACCAGAAAGATACGTGTCCCCCGATTTTGACCCACAGTTTTTAAATCAGTGAAGACGTCATTTCATCACATTCAAAGCCCAACAGTGACAACACAGAGAAACTCAGCTGGTGGCTCTGCGGCTCTGCTGCTCTTTGGCCATCTCTCTCAGGTTCACTGCAACACAAGCCTCTGGACAGCATCGCTCCACGAAGCTCTGCAGACCTTTTACACCCATTCCTGCAGAGCACAAACACGTACACCCGTTAATGTCATGTCATTACTATCAACTGAGACTCCAAGTATGCATGTCTCTGCTGCTGCGTGACTGCATCAGGTCAGAATGTTTTTCAGCAATAAAAATAAGCTCATTTTTCCCCCCCAGAAATGTTTAAAGCTGTCTGTCATTTCCTTACGACACGAAGAATAATTCATCCTTTACTGTTTGAAACTTACTACGGAACCTCTGGCTGAGTGTTCATGCGACGCAAATTCAAAATACTTCCGGGGGCGTGCCCCTGACGTCACCGCGTTCTAGGGACGCACGCTGAACGAATCTGTCGATTTGAATCAAAATCCTAATGGAGTTGTGGATTCTAATGGTTTGGACTTGAATGATCTCCTGTTGATGTCTGTGTAACAGTGATTTAAAGAACCCTCTAACCAAAGACAAGGTCAAGGTAACAATCAGTGAAAGTATCATTTTAATCAAGTTATAAAAATAGTTTTTAGAAAAATCCATATTCAAAAATACATTAACTGTCATCTATCCTGATCCACTCAAGTCTTGTGATAAATTATTCAATAAATCTGCACAATCAATAAGCTTTTACTGTATAAATCTCATTGGTTTGTTGTTTTAGTCAGTACCTACAAGTGTTTGATAATTGACAGGGCATCTTTGTGAAACAAGCAGTCAGAAACAGGGATGA
>JAVLVB010000557.1:9102903-9117758 GCA_032876305.1 Orestias chungarensis | reverse complement strand
TAAAGGTAATCTTTCTCTGTCTCGTTGTATCGCTCCCTCACACACGCACATTAGCTCAAATATACCCTGATAGCAGTTTTATTGAAACTGGCTTATGGTTCTGTAATGACAGAAGATTTCAGTGTCTTACTCTGTCAAGCAGCCTATGTAGAAATCTCAAAATATGACCTTTCACACACAATGAACTGATTGCTTCAAGCTTACTTAAATCGAAGTGTTGCGGAACTCTTGTTGTTAGGCACAAAAAAACTTTAATCAAGCAAAATGGCATCTGTAAAATATTAGTATTTTTGTTACACTAAAACATTATGCTAAAAATAAGTCATAACACATTTGAATCCATTTCAAAGTGAAGCACATTTGTCAAATAAGTTCTAATGTAGCATATGTATTCTGCTATTTCCTGATTATTACAGCCATGCAAAACGCAGAAATCTGAGAAAATGACAGTATGGGCTCACATTTTATTTTTTGAATAATTTTAAATGTTTGATCAAAATCCGCACAACAAATGTATTAAAACATAGCCAGAGAAGCCACATATTACCCCATGTTTGGTTCTGAGTGGTTTAGTGCTTAAGATTTAAAATGATCTAATTTTCTTGGCAACTTTGTTGAGGGTCTGTTTGCTGTCAGCTACATATGCGATTATCTATAGTTTGGGTCTGTAATTTAGCTTGGTTTTGGACCAATAAAGAAAGACTTTTTGCTAACGTGGTTTTCCGGTGATGGAAAAATTATTTTAATGTCTGAGTGGCCTGAAAACTAACATTTCAAATTCCTTACATTTTTCTTCACTTAACCTTTTCGACTAAAACTTATTTCAGACAATGTAAACATGCATAGTTCTGCCTTAAAGCCACTCAGAAAAGCTTTGCTTCAAAAAACAAGTCCTTTAATAAATGGTGTTACCCGTTAGACTATTGTCATCCACTGATAAAGAACAGCCTTTTTCTGTGATTACAGTTTCTTACAATCTGTAAGACTATCCAGTCTCTTGTGGGATATTTTCTTGTAAAACTGTCGTTTTTTTGATTTAATCAGAGATTAATGGTGTGGAATAGAGAACTGTGGCCAGATAATGAAGCAAGATAACTTCTCTTGTGGATTGTAACAGTACACAATCCAGTTAAACCACATTTAAATGTCTTACAAGCCAAATTATCAAAGAGCTATATCAAAACAGAGAGTAAACAAGCTAAAGTTAGCCTTGAAGACACTGGGAAACGGGAACGCCTTAAAACATTAGGAGTATAATGTTAGTTTAATAAAGAATTGTGCTGTATATTTCCAGTCGGATATACAAGTTGAAATATTTTATGTGACTCATCCTAAGTATAGAATGTGTATATTTAAGTATAAATGTGGCTATAGAAATAAACTTGTCTTTCCTTAAAGCTACCAAGTTTAGACTTTATAAACTATGATGAGGTATCAGGCTGGGACTTGGAAGTCGCTGATGCTTACTGCTAAATTATTCTGATAGGTATCAGAGAGAAAAAGGGGTGTTGCACCTAAAATTTGTCCCCCCACTAAACCGTATTGTAAAAATGTGTGTCTTTATATTTATTAAATTTGAATCCTTAGATTCAGATTGACAGTCTTTATTGTCTTAATGGTCAAATAAAATGTTGCACAGATTCCACCTGGAATTTGTAAGTCTTATTGCTAGAATAATGAAGTCTACTCTGTTCTACTTTAACTTAATATAGAGGTTTAAAAAGTATATTTTACAACACTTACTTACTAATGGTCTCAACCAAATCTCCGCAATGATGCAACACAAAATTCAAACAGTATGTATGATTATGTATCAGTATTTTAAAGCAATACTAAATCAATTTTCAACCACCATTAAATATTTTCATAACGTTTGTGATTATATGTCGACTTAGAGCCCGAGGGAGTCCGTATCGCTTTAACCGGCACTAAGCAACTTTGAGGAAGGTGGCAGGAACCCTGCCAAACAAAACAACTACAAATGTGCTGACTGCTTTACAGCATGCGTCAATTCCCCCATTTCTTATTTTCAAAATCATCATAGGGCATTTTTTTCAGCTAAATTAGATTTATTACCTCATCGCTATTCATCCTTCACACAGACACTGGAAAAAGAAATGTACTTCAATCCAACTGCAGACAACCAGGAGATCAGGATTTTATAACGCTATGCGTTGGTCTTCATGGAATATTCAGTCTTCCTTCAGACAAAACACTACCGCTTTTGTCCATACTAGCCACCAAAATCGAGTTGGTTTAACTGCAGCAATTTTAAAGTTTTGTATTTTCAGTACTATTTACACGAAACATTTTTGAATAAAGACGAATTTTCCAATTCCAAAAATCCTAAACGTCAGATCTCTCTCTCTGAGATTATACCTTGCGTCAGGTTAGTTCTTTTTATGTAGTTATACTTTAAATTTCGCAAACAACATTTTTTCACTTTTATTAGTAAAAGCGTTTCTTTGTCAAAATCTTAAATATGATTTTAAATACAACACTCAGCACAACAATTTCTCTTTAACTTTTCCATGTTTTGTCATGGCACGAGCACAAACGTCAATATGTTCTGCATGTTTTTATATTTCATATTATACAAACTCCCTGTCGAAAGGGAAACTCAATTTTAAGCGATTTGATTGTAGCTCTTGCTGAGTATCCATGTATCAACTGTGGAGAAGTAAATCTCTCCTTTAACTGAAGAAACCTCCATCCAGAATTTGACTGATGTCATTTGCCAAGGTTGACAGTGTGTTTAAGAGGACAGAAAAAGAATAAGAAGAACTAATATAGGTGTAGTGTATGCATTAAACAAGTGAGGCCAATGTCCTCCTCCAGGAAGTTGTCATAGCTCACAGCTAAAAAGTTGACTTTGAACTAACGGCAACTAATATTGGAGAACAAGCTTCCAATAACCGAAGCCTATTGCAGCATACCTACAGATAGAGCTCGGGATAAGCAACATTTCTTAACCCCGATGCTCATTCAATTAAACAGTTGGGACTCACAGATCAGTTAAATTGAAAATGATGTCAAGTGATGCAGCCCATGAAAACATAAGAAATAATGATGTTTTAATGGTAGGTAAAACTACTCCAGCGCAACTCCCTAGAATGCCTCCAAAAAAAGAATGGCAGTAGCCTTTTCATAAAGAACAGTTGTTTAAAGAATTGCCCACCAGCACTTGATTGGTTCTCTGTTGTTTGGATCTCTTGTATGATTGACTGTCTCCACCGTCACTCATTAGAAGCTAACGTTACAATCAGCGCCATAGAGAGACAGTTCGGACACTCCCATTGACTTCCATAGAAAGAAGCATGGAGCTGCTAATAGCTCCAAACACCAGCAGTTCCAGCATTGGACGTAGTGTTTTCTACGGTAAGTTGATAAAAGTACAGCTTTTTTTTTGCTGTTGTGAAGCGTTAGCTGACTGTTCCGTAATATTTTATATTGCCAATTTTTGTTAATTAAGCATTTTAACTTGCTAACTTAACTTGCTACTTGTGTTTTAGCTGCCGCTAGCTCATTACAAGCTTGGCGGGTTTAGACGGGTCCGTCTGATTCAGTGTTTTAAAATTTCCATCACAACTTACATTCTGCGGCGCTACCTGTTCTACCTGCGCTGGAGAATTCGCAGCACACGGACTACATCACGGAGAAGCTCTGGAACGCCGTGCTGGCCAGGGAGTGTGCGTGTGTGTGTGTGTGTGTGTGTGTGTGTGTGTGTGTGTGTGTGTGTGTGTGTGTGTGTGCGTGTGTGTGTGTGTGTGCGCGCACGCATATGTATAAACATGTAAATAGTTGTAGTATAGAAATAGTATAGTATTCGTAGTAAATAGTAAAAGTGGTTCTTTATTTTAAAGAACGTTTGGCATTTTACTTTCTTTTTATTTTATTTTACTTATTTTACAATAAATTATTTGGTCATTTATTTTTGCATAATTAAGTTACTTTGTAATCTGATTTCAACAAGACACGGTTTCAATTAAATGAATATTTTAATCAGTGAATTATAAATAAGTTCTCAGACTATAACCACAATCAACTAAGTTTGCATAAATGGCAAAAATTATAATAATTGTGTCTTCTATAAAAGTTAAGCATTCATCCCAGGTCTTCAATCAAAACATATACAGCAACATATTTTCCTTTTTGTAATAGTTAGTTTGACTTCTGTTAAGGTTTTTGTATGCTATGAAACACTGTGGCCACACTCTCATGTTAGGTAAATAAACTTGTGGGGGAAAGTGAAAAAAGTAGTTTTCACACCAGAAGCCATTCAGACTGACTTACCGGGCTGAGATGTTTGGAGTTACATGAACCACGTGACCATCTATCAGCGAGCTCAAAGAGTTAAAAAATACTCGCCTCCCCACACCTTTACAATCAAAATTTCGTCCATGAATACAACAAATACAAAATAAAAAAAATGTGAAAATGTGCAATTTTGAGTTGTCTTGAGCAATCGTGCACATTCAAAAATACATAAATGAATAAGCAATACCAAAAACTGTTATGTCTTCATTAGGAATCGTATTTAGAGGAAGAACGTAGAACATTCCTTCTGGCTAAAGTGACAAGGAAGAGGGAAGTGTCCGTGACCTGACCCCAGATAAGCAGAGGATTGGGTGTATAACTTTCAGATAACGTTTATAAATTTCTTCTACAGTCTAGCAAGCATGTTTACGTTATTGAGTGTCAGCAGTGTGTTAGCATTAACTCCAGCAGCGCTGAAGGCAGGTAAGTGCAGATATTTTCATGCCATCTGAGACATGGTTTGTCTTTTTCCCAATTTAAACCTTTCAGTAAATCCACTCAGATTGTTCTGCTGGAATAAAGCGAGGTGATGTGGTTCTTTGCTTGCACAATGCATCTGCAAGCCCCTTTGGTCAAAATCTGTGATTTAACTTTTTGGGCCTGCATAAAAACCAAAAGTAATTTTAAATAAGCTACTTTGTATATTTTTTTGGCAAGAAAGAGATCACCCCCCTAACGTCATGGACGAAAAGTTAAAGTCGCAACTCAAATCATTTAGAAATATTGACGAATTTTCTTTTTTTTCCATTTCAACCTTTTCTCGCTGAATCATATCAGGGGACTGCTCACATCTCACCACTCTTGTATATCATTGGCATTTCTTAACGAATCCCCCCCCACACACACACAGCATCTCTGACTAGAGATTTTGTAGATCTAAATCTTTTGGCAAAACAGAGGTTTCTCTCTCAGCCATCATCCATTGTTGGCTCTGAACAAACGAAGTGACCACAGCAGTCCGAGTCACACAATGACAGACAGCTTATTCAGCTACTTCATCTGTTGCTGCTCCCCAGGGACAAGGCTCTGATCTTTTCCCAGAGCCCCATCACCTTCCCTAATGTCTCTCCCCAACTCTCTTAATCTTCACACAATATAATATTCCCCTCTCCCTTTTCTTAAAGTCATGTGTTTTAATTTTAAATTAACAAACAGAAGCAATTAGATGCTAACTCATTTTTCCACAGCCGTGAGGGGAATGGTTTTTGTTTATTTTCTCTTTTTTCGGTCCAATCTCCCTGGGGGTTAAATCGCTTGAAAAAGGACACAGTCATTCCTTCAGAGACACCAGCTCCCATCGGCACCTTCTGGTCATTACTGGTGCATCGTGGGAACAGCTTGGGGAGGACAATGATTGGCTAGAACAATGAAGCTTGGATGGGTTGCACTATGGAGGAGGAGGAGGTGGGGGGTGCACAAAGGACACGCCCACAACATGATGGGAAAGAGCAGCGGAGGAAGCAGATGTTGCTACCGAGGACGCAGAGGAGGGGACAGAGAGATAGAGGGACGGCAGATGTCTCTCTATCGTTCCCTGATGAGTTCAGATTGTGTTCGGCTCAGTTCTTTAGCAGCAGGTGAGCAGAGACAGAAGCTTTACCTGCCTTTGAAAGAACAATCCTTTTTTGTTGTTCGCTGGTTCACAGCACAGCAGGCTGCTGGTCAGTCTCTTTCTTGTTGATGCTAGGGAATCATGTTTCTTTTCAACTGTCCAGTCTCTCTAGGTCTCTTTCACAGGTCCTGTCAGACCTCGGCTTGTGATATATAAAATGTGCTTAACTGATCAACTATTTAACAAAAAGAGACTAGAATACAAAAGCACGGAGACAAGAGAGATATTCTTCTATACGGAGAAAGAGGCTTAAAGAATAAGACATATGTTGTGCTGGTTAAGGATTTACTCCAAATTTACACCTTTTTCTGCATATTTGTTACACAGTTATGCTTCAGATCATGAAACAAAATTGTTTTTACATAAAATAAAATGATTATTTCATTTACTGGTGCAAAAAATAAGTGTCTAAAACGACCAAACCATCTGAAACAATAGTAATTTCAGTCTTACAAAATCAGTGAATAAAGTGTGTTTACAAACATTAAAAACTAGGTTTTCTAAAAACAGAATCTCTAAAAGTAATCCATATTGACTATATATAAATAAACTCAACATTAAGGAAGTTGTTAACATTCATCGATCTGGAAATCTTTCCGAAGACGTTCCCAAAGCCTCAGGACTCTGGCGAACCGCGGGAACAGCCGCTATCAAAATGATTCTAGAAGTGAATCAACAAGTAATCTTGGTGGTCATTAAATACGCGGCCCAGCGTTGCAGGCCTCACTTTGATTCAGTTAAGGTCAGCGTCAATGAGTCGACAATAAGAAAACAGCGTAGAAAAATGGCCTCTGTGTCAGAGTTCAAGGGTGAAAACCGCTGCTGACCAAAAGGAACATAAAGGCCTGTCTTTTGTTTGCCAAAAGCATCTTGATGATCTACTTATGTCGACCAAGCAGAGAATTGTGAAAGCTTTCGGAAGGCATGCCTCCTGTTACATTTGAAATAAAACTGCATTTTTAGGTTGTTTTGCTGCATCAGGTAACTGACTATGATAAAAAATACCTCAAAGAAAACGTTGGCCCATCAGTTTACGACATTTATTCCAAGCATACATTAAAGTTCAAAGTCTTAATTTAAATGTAATTGAGATTAAGATTGAGAGCATGATATTTACATAAGGTACATGTTCAAAAACAAACAATTTGCCTAAATTAAATCAGTTCTAGAAAGAGAAGGCCAAAATCTTCCTACATATTCGGATTACGACCCATGATCATAGTAAAATTACTTTCAGTGTCCACTCATTTTTACTTTCATTTTATTATCATATTGCAATGAGTACATGGAAATAGGTTCAAATAATTAGTTGCTGAAGTAGGTACAAAATCTTCTCCAGTATACACGTGCCAGTATGAACCAGTATGAACTGATGGATGGTCAGGAGAAGTAATCTATGGTAAACAGCATAATTTGCTATACCCTACCAAATGTGGGTGTAAAACGAACCAATAATAATAATATAGCCATGAGCCTTTAGTAGGAAGGAGCTCATCTTATAACCAGTGGGTTGCTGGTTTAAACTGAGTCATTCTGTCCTTGGGCAAGACACTTCACCCACCTTGCCTCATCCACCTATTCAAGCCATCTTTTGCAATTCTTTGTCTCCGACCCTGCATGGCAGGTTTTCTATTAGTTCTTCAATTGCCTTTATTTGTCGTTGTTCCTGAACCTCTGATTAAAGTTGCCATAACTCAAGCTTTTTTTTTTTGAGTTCCACATGCGCTTGACTTCCATTACTATTAGCACATTTCAGTACAAGTCAAAGCCACCCAAAGTAAATACCAAAAGTACATTTCAAATGAGAAATTTTCATTTATTACTAGAACTAATCTGTTCTATAGACCAACCAGCCTAAACATGTGTGTTGTCTTTGGCAACAAGACGTACCATTAAGCTCTACTTATTAATTGCAGTTAGGCGTTTGCAGTACTGTAAAGGTATTGTGCCCCACATTGTTCCATTTGTTAGAACAACTCTTTCAGGTTTGGAGTGACTCAAGGTCAAAACGAATGAGAGGCAACTTCGCGGTCAATCCCACAGAAAATAATGTAAGATGCTGTAGGCAGCACCTAGAACAGATTGAGGTGAATAAAGTTTTGCAAACCACATGTCTGAATGAGACAGATCTTAAACTTGGACTGCACATCAGTTGGATGGAAATGTAAAGAATCAGACAAGAAAGATTAATGGTTACAGAATAAAGAACATCCATTTTTGAAAAGATGCTACATAACACAGTCAAATCATACTCTGATGATACAGAATTATTTGTATAAATTGTATCACACAGGGTTCAGATAGAATTTAATGTAGGTGAACAACAAAATATTTCTCTCAAGGCACTGTACAAAAAAAATAATTTCATTAAATCATGAATACATCATGAAGAAAATCAGTAAAAAAAAAATCCTATCTATGGAAACCCAGCACATTGCACCAAGTCACTGACTAGCGTTCACTCCTCAGGATTCAGCACACCGGAACGATAACATGCGTTTTCGTTGACTTTACAGCAATCCTTCATAGAAAGTTGACTTTGTTAAAGCTTATTCATGATGCATGTACAGTTTGGTCTTTACTCTCACACCGGCGAACCCTTATATGACTTTTTGATCATGTTGGACCCTGTAGTTTTACCCGGTGTGTCGGGCATCAAATTCGGGTCAGAGCATCAAATGTTGGACGTAACCCCTGGTAGAATAGAACCACCTGATTAACGTTGACTGTTAGATTGATTTTCATTTTATCAAAAGCTCTATTAGTTTTTCAACAGATTTGACCAGAAAAATATCTGCCAAAACATTTTTCTTTCCAGGGAAAAAATATAAAAGTTTTGTTTTTTATTTATTGATTTATTTGGGAAAGCCTTTGAATCCTGAACACTGACCTCAGCAATCAACACTTGGTGTAATTCTGGTAGGTTACTCACTTGAGAAAAAGGTTCTACACTGATTTGTGTTTCCTCCGCTGGGGAAACATGCTTTATCTTCTGTTGTTAATTTGTTGTCGCAAGGTGTTTGAGGTGTGTTCATCTACTTAATGTTTTCATTTAGGAAAGGCAGTAACCTGATATCAATGTCGATATGGAAATAAAAAGCAAACACATGACGTGGTCAAAACAATGTAGGAATAAAACCCAATATATTCTCACACATGCCAAGTTGTTTGAATGTTTTATTTTATCTTGTTTTTTAAATGAAATCAGCCTTTAAAAAATTTTTTTTTTTTATTCTCCTTAAACTGAGTTCTCTGATCTTAATATTCATTTAAATTTAAAGTTCATCAAAACAAAACATACATAAGAAGCAAATACATTTTCAAAGGACTATGTCTTAATTTCATTTATTTTTCCTTGGTGTATATGTGGATGCATTTTGTAAAACCAAACACAAACCACTGTTTACACTACAATGGTGTAGAATCACATGATTTTAGTACCATTTCAGCAATTTGTTCACTTTTTAAGACATTTTATGGCAGTTTTTCGATTTTCCCCATTTATCATACATATGCCCTTTTTCTTTTGACATGTAAAACAGAATGTGCTTTATTATTTATTTTCATGCCCCACCATTCAGGTAATTTATGTTCGTAACACTGCTTTAACCCTCACTCTCCTGCTGTTAGTTCATGGGAATCATTCCTCTAATCAATGTGGCCATTCATGATACCCCAAACAAATTAGACAGCAAATTCCCACAATAATACTTGCCAATTCAACCTATGAAGACAAAGGAGAAAACAGCTGATGGGAACAAATCTTCCTGTGTTCACTCACAGTGCCACGAGGGAGCAGTCATCACTGGACGAAAGGAGGCGATTGAGACATCACAGGGACAAGCAGATTTAATGGAGAAATATTCGGGTTGCCAGATCTGATCCGCTGAGAGGAGTGGTCGAGATCAAGCAAAGTATGCTCTGGAATATGTGTGTGATTAAGAGCGGGGTGTGTGTGAGTGTAGGCTTTTGTGTTGGTGTGTGTAGTGTGTATGTGTGGGAATGGACCCCGGTCTGACTTGTTGATTAAGGGCCAGTGTGTGTATGTGTGAAAACACTCCTAGTCCTGTTTCTATGCTAATGAGCAGCGGCAGATGGGAGAGAGGGGTTTTGCAGCAACAATGAACAAACACACCAGCAGACGTACAAATTAAATAAATAAAACAAAAAAAAATTCCAACAACCAGAAGCTCAACAATGGTTTTCAGACCATTTGTGCAAATATTATGTATTTTCTTTATTCCTTACTTTCTTATTCATATATTATTTTTAACTTATACAGCTAAAACTATGTATTTCTATACACTACACAAGAGAAAAAATATTTTTCTTACCGTAGAATATTAATTCAGATTAACGTATTGCTGTTTTAAGTCGATAAGGTTACTTTTCTGACGTTTTGTTCCATTCTTTGTGACTGAACGAATGTAACTGTGTTGGGTTTAACACTCCACCTAGATTTGTCCATAAATTTCTACTGGGTTGAGTTATAGCAAGTCCAAAACCTTCATTTTGTTTACACTTTTTAGCACATTTCATTATTTATTTGGAAGCTTTTTTGAGTCATATCTTCAGGGCCGGCCCAAGCCTCAATGGGGCCCTAAGCAGAATTTGATTTTGGGGCCCTCTATTTCAGTTAATGTTGCTTGTCAATCATTCACACACCTACAATAAACTCAATGCAGCTGTAGCAGTGATGTTTACCTTCTATTGACAGCCTGACATGTCTTTACACACATACTATGTGTTACATGTTGAAATTGTGCCATTGCTTTATCTCTAAAGGTACAATAATCAGAAACATAAGTAATACCGATGCAATAATATCAATAACAATAATATAATAATAATAATAATAATAATAATAATAATAATAATAATAATATTAATGAATGGATGCTGAATCATGTCCAGGGTGCCCCATGTGGCCATCTAGCTACAGCTAGATGTGTTACCAACATTTTGGTTTAAAAAAAAGTGCAACAGCAATGTGCAGTGCAAGAACAACAAAAACATGTGTAACAGGTGGCACCAGTAGGTGTCGCATTCTCCACAGCCTGAGCCTCCATAAAGGGGTAGCTGGAAGGGTGGTGGCCAAGTGTCAATTTCCTGTGTGTGAGACCAGGTGTGTGTTGGGCCTGTGCTGTTTGCTGGGTGGGGTAGGTTTGAGGAAAAAACTATTTTTGAGTGATTCTCTTAAGATGTGCTGATGTGGTGTTTTTATACAGGGGTGCATTAATCGTGTTCCAGTAGTTGCGTTACCTGGGCGTGGTGGTTCGACGCTGCAGGTAGGCTTACACATTTGTCTCTTTTAAACAGAATGAATTGCATGTTTGTTATATTGTTTTTATTTGGTAGGGTTGCACCAGATCGGCTACACCAGGTTTCGTTCTCTGTGTTGATTTATGCAGTGCAGGTAGGCAGTGTTTTTAATGTGTTTTAGATTGATTTGATTAAAATGATTTAATAAGCAATTAGTAATTTGTGGGTTTTTTTTTACAGTTTTGCACTACATTCTGCTGTCCTTTGTAGAGTTTGTTTTTTTCTTTTTGTTAGTCCGCCCAGTTAGGATTGTTTGTCTCTTCATAGCAAGAATTGTGAGGGCGGGCTTGTCAGGAAATGTTTTAATGACTCGAGCAGAGGTGGAGTTGAATGAATAATAATTTATTGCTGGGGTAGATATTAAACAAACATGAAGCGGAACCATACAGGGGACTACAGGCAACCGGAAACGGAACAACGCGAGACGTAAACCAAAAGAGAGCGGAGGCGGGACTACAAAAATGTAAACAAGCATAGAGCAAACGAGACGCGGGAATCTAACATAAACAAACACGACACTAATAAAATAAACAAACACAGCTAAGGAACACGGGAAGGGAGGAACTAAACTAACAGATAAAAATAATAGCAAATAATAATCACGAGAGGAAGAACACGGGAACCGGAGACTATAGGAACTAAGACAAACAGAGAACACGGGATGAGACCAGGGGACCAAGGTGAAGAGCCAGGACTGAGAGCTAGCGAACAAGAGACTTACCGGAGATGATGGTGGCGAGAAACTTAGAAGCGAGAGGCGAGGGACATCAGGGCAAGACCTCAGGAAGGACAACAGGGAATGACCACAGGAGATGACGCAGAGAGACGAGAAGGCAAAGCTACAGGGAACTACAACAGACGATCCAGCGGTGAGTGAATGATTGCATGTGGCTTAAATACAGGAGAACCGGGTTTGGATAGGTGGAGAAGATGATTGGATGATTGATGACAGCTGTGAATGAAGGAGGAGTGAAGACACACATACACACACAGGAAGAAACAGAACCAAACCAAAACATAGATCATGACAGGGCTAACAACCTATCATTCATTTCTGTTTTGTTTCCGGTTTGTTTTTGGGTCACTTCCCTGAATATCTTTATCCTATTTAGTTGCTATCCATTATCAGGTGACAACGAACGGATAGAGCTAGAGGGGAATCCTTTAGTTAATTACAATAAAAATTATTAATAATTAACTTTTTTTTGGTTGTTGTTCATTCCCTTAGGACCTATAACATTTGGCATTGTCGGCAGGTTCCTCGGGAAGTGACCTCTTTTTACCCCCTAATTTTTGTATGATTTAAGTTATAAAGGGCAGCAGGGGCAGCGGGGTAAGAATTTTCGCTGGTGACAAGAGGCATCAGTATGGACGTATCCAGTGGCACTGGAGCCAGGGATGAGCTTGATAAGCGGGACATGTCACAACGAATAAAGGACCTGGAACTCCAGCTAGCAGCTTTAACAGCAGCGGGATCTGATTCGGAACGACCGTCAACATCATCAGGAGTTACGGAAACTGTAAGGCACAATCCTGTTATTTATGTGCAGCAAGAAATTAAATTCTTACCAGCAGCGCAAGAGGAGAATGTGGAATCTATTTTTGATGTTCTTAAACGTGTTTATGGTTGTATGCATTCAAGAATTTCGCTACAGTGTAGATTCTTTAACCGTAAGCAACTTCAAGGGGAGTCATTGATTGAGTATTCTCATGCTCTTATGGATTTGATGGATCAGATATTAAAAAACGATCTACAAGCAGCTTCGCACTCCTCTAAAGATCTGCGTGACCAATTCTGTGATGGTGTGAGAGAACAGGCTCTTACAATAAGACTAAGAGATTTGATTCATGTTAATCCAGAGTGGACTATGCGTGATGTTAGAGGGGAGGATGGCACAATACGAAAATCAGTCAACTAAATTCAAATCTAACAATCCAGTCCTCCATGAAATTTCTGCCTCCTGTGAAAGTTCTGTCGCTCACCCTTCTGAATATGGGGAATTGGTCTCTTTGTTAAAAGCGCAGCATGCTCAATTAGAACTGGTCATGAAGGCTTTGACCCCTCAAACTTTACCTCCTCCCATAACTCACAATTTCTGTCTTAGACGAACCTCTAATGGAAAATCAATTTGTTTCAGATGTGAACAGAGTGGGCATATTGCCAGGAATTGTACTGTTACAATTCATAAACAAGCTCTTCTTCCTAAGCAAGAGGAAAACTAGAACCCTCCAGTGTGCAGAGCCAAACATTGGTGGGCAGTTTTCATGGCTCTATTGACAATAACTCAAGTGCATGTAATCTAGTAGGCAAATGTCTGCAGGGGGAGGTGGCTTTTGCTGGAGTGAGGACAAATTGTTTATTGGACCGTGGCTCTATGGTAACCACTGTAACAGAGTTTTTACAAAAACAATTTTTTTCATTTGTCTGAAAAAGAACTAAAGGACTGTGGGTGGTTGGGCTTAAAGGCAGCAAATGGGTTAAAGATTCCCTACCTTGGGTACATGGAGCTTGAAGTTGTTGTGTTAGGGGTATTGCTTCCTCGTCGAGGGATATTGATAGTTGAGGACCCAACAGACAGTTACATGAGACAAAAAGAATGGATGTACCCGGTGTTCTGGGGAAGAATGTGTTTGACCCTCTTTACCATGAGCTGTATAGGCAATGGGGCTCTGACCTTTGGGAAGCACCTGTACTCAAGTCAGCACCACGGGGATGGAGAAGAATGCTGAGATACTGTCAAATGATAGAAACGATGGTCAATTCTCCCAACCCTCACCAGGTCAGAGTGCAGGGTAAGAAACCTTTGTGTGTCCCAGCTGGTAGTGTCTGTCATGTGCCAGTGACATGCTCACAAATGCCTTTACACCAACCAATTGATTTGTTTGAACCTCTTGGTGCTGAGATGTGCAGTCTCCCAGAGGGATTGTTAGTTTCAGCTTCTTTAGTGAAGGCAGAGAAGGGTGGTGTTTTTATTCCCATTACTAATATAGGAACAACTGATGTGTGGTTAACACCCCGCAGAGTTGTGGCCACGGTTCAAACTGCTACTCTGGTGACAGATGACTCTAAGATTCAGGTTTCAGTTGACTCACATAGTTGTATGGCATTTATTGCTAGTCTTGAAACCACTGTAACTAATACGGACTTGGACTTGCCTGAGTTTGAAAATCTGTAGGGCAAAGAGAAACAACGGGCAAAGGAATTGTTGTTAAAATATAACAGAGTGTTTGCCAGGAGTGATCTGGATGTGGGTAGTACAAATTTAGTAACCCACAAGATCCCCCTGCTGGATGAAACACCAGCGCAACAACCTTATCGACACATCATCCCTTCGCAGTATGATTTAGTTCGCAATCATATCCAACAACTATTACCAAGTCATGTTATTAGAGAAAGCAGTAGTCCATATGCTTCACCAATAGTTTTAGTTCAGAAGAAGGATGGAACATTGCGCATGTGTGTGGATTATAGACTATTAAACTCTAAAACCAGGAGGGATGCATTTCCTTTATCCAGAATTGATGAATCTTTGGATGCTTTGGTGGGGGCACAGTGTTTCACAACATTAGATTTGGCAAGTGGGTATAGTCGGGTTGAGATGGC
>JAVLVB010000557.1:9076627-9093480 GCA_032876305.1 Orestias chungarensis | reverse complement strand
ATATATATATATATATATATATATATATATATATATATATATATATATATATATATATATATATATATATATATATATATATATATATATATATATGTATATATATATATATTTATTGTGATTTCAATTTAAATGTTTTGTTTAAAAAAAAATTATAATTCTACATTTCTTGATCAAAATTTTATTTTATTTAATTGGTTCGTTTTTTTTATTGAATAATTGTGAAACAAATTGAACTCCATAGCAGAGGTCTCATTTTCTCTGAAATTAATATTGTTTTGTTGATATATGGATTGAAAAACACATTGGTTTAAACACAAGGGTAAAGAATTGGTAGTGTGGTTTAATAAAGTGTTCTGATCATAATTCATTATGTTTTGCCTTTTTCAGATGCCACGTAAAGATATACGTCAGAAACAAAAAAGAAAGGATAGAAGCAGCCAAAGGTAGTGGATTGTTGACCAACTGGATCAGAACAAGTACCGCAGGTAAGAAAAAAAGTAAAGGTTCTTACCATCATCAACATGCAGTTTTTGGTGGTGAACACTTATTTAATATTACAAGGCAGCTGTTATGCTTTTATTATGTTTAGATGTACTTTATCTTGGTGTAAAATAATTAATAGTTTCTTGCTCTTCTTTTTTTGTTGGCAATCGAGAAGGATGTGCCAATCCTTCACAGTGAGGTTATTGACATTTTTAAAGACATAACCAGCAGAAAACTGCTGCTGTGAACAAAAGAGAACAAAAACAGCAAAAATGCTTAAATGTTGGAAGTTTGTTTTTAAATAGTCAAATTGCCATGATGGAAAATAAGATTTTGGATGATAATCTTAGATTCAGTTTGGGGGAAAAAAAGAAATGCAATAGACCAAAAATAAATAAGACGTTGGCCTCTACTCAACACAGAGAAGATGAGACAATGAGGAAAAAAAGAGAAAAGAAACTGACAAGAAAAAAAGAAGAGGAAAGATTGAAGAAAATGTATATAAGTACTTAGAAAATACACTAAGACACACGTAGAGATGTAGCTATAAATTTTGGTGGTTAGTTAGTCTCACTAGGCTTTTCTCATGGTGACAAGCATTAATTTAATTTTTGCTTTTGTTCTTTTTTTTCTGCAGTTCCATGCTAAAGTTTGATGCAGCTCTGCTTTTCTGATTCGACCGTCTTCATCTACACTGAATTAGAGCAAACCAGGCAGATGTTTTTTTTTTTTCATAGATTACAGTACACTAAAAGGTTGTATTGTGCCCATCTTTACATTTTCAACAGTGTAAATCTGTAAAGACAAAATATGTCTGGTGGTCCAGCTCTGATTTACATATCTTGCTAAATTCGGGTTTGAGTATTGTTATACTTTCCCATAACAAAACAGACCTGCTGAAAGAAATTACTAATACAATATTTTACATGTACATAATTGTATGTTTTATGTAGAGATTTCCCTCAGCCTTGATTGTATGTCTCACAATTATGTAATTTATCATTGTCCATTAAACTCTGAAAGCTGTGTAACTTTGTTAATATTCTGTCCTAAAATGCGGTTAGATGTGACTGCCCCTTTAGTGGTCTCTGCACGGCCCTGGAGAAGAGGGATAGAGAGCAGAGGGAACTAGAGAACACAGAAAGGAAATAAACTAGAAAATAACCTAAAGAAAACAATAACTCATCATTTCAAAGTAAACTCACTGCAAATCCTCCTCCTTTCCTTTTCCTGCTACTCTTTAAATCCTGATCTGTTCTTAGTCAGGAAACCTGCCAGAGAGACGTTGGAGTCGGGGATATACCTCAACACCCTCTTAAAGCCTTACGTCACTGCCCGCCCTCTCTGTTCCTCCAAGGAGCGCCAACTAACACGACCAACTCCCTGTCCAGGTCAATCTAAACTCTTCTCATTTGGTGACTGAGTAAATTGCGTCGTAGTTCAATGTTAAACCCTCTTTTGTAAGTCGCTTTGGATAAAAGCGTCTGCTAAATGCATAAATGTAAATGCAAACCAGAGCATTTCATTATAGATGAGACGGTGAGTCAAGCTAAACAAATTCACAATCTGTCAAAAATAAACAATTTTATTGCAATACGCAAGTTTGTTGCATGTAAATCTTTGTCACACACAATTGGAAAAGATCGTAATTAAGAGATAGTAAATTATTTTTGTTCTTTGATTTAGTAAAATGTCTAACTTTCTAAAGAATTTTTAAATGAAGCAAACATAAAAAATCAAGACAAAAACTGTAGGGATTTTGTCATTCTAGGATACAGTTTATGTTGATTTTATGCTGTTAATATGTTTTTAACCACATCCTGCACACAACAAAGACCAACTGCAATAAATGTGTTCAAACCAAAAATAAGGGGTGGAAGTCAGGAATTTGAGAGGTTTAAAGTTGTTTATGATTTAAATCCAATATGGTTTTTTTGTCACATTAAAACATTTTTTTGTTTTTTGAGATTTCCATATAAAATGGATATGGCTCGTTCCACAAAAATGTGAAGCCAAACATCTCTTTTTGTGTGGCTGTCTTTGGCGACAAAAGCCAAAGCAAGAGTGATTTTTTTTCTAAAAACAACAAGACAAATGTAAGTTTCCTTTCAGACTGACTTCAGATTTAAACTTCAATCGTAAAAAGAAGAAAGCAGTCAAGCAGAAAAATCTGAACAGTGTATCACCTTAACAAATTAAATTAACAATGTTGAATATTAAGTTATAATAAAAGTAGTTTGGCGTGCGTTGCAGTGAGTTAATCCCTGTCAGACTGTCTGTGTGTTGATCGATAATACTTTTGTATGTCATTTCCAGCCCTGCTTGGTGGTCCGTCCTTTAAGCCAAATATATACACTTCCCCCCTGCAATTTCAGATAACAGGACCGCTGAGCGCTACAAGACTGTGTGTGTGTGTCTGCTGGGGATCTCCTGTGTCATGTAGGCTTGTGGTATTACCATCACAGGAAACCATGCCTGTTTCCTGCGCAGAACTTTATATTTTTCATTTTTAGCTCCTTCGCTTGTAAATCACTAATGTTTATTTAGAGATCCTGCTTGTCTTGTTGTTATTTACCAGATTGGTAAAAGCAGACAACCATTCGACTTTATTCACAACTTGTGAAAATATAAGATGTGAAAATAATAATAACAATGAAAAGCTCCAAGAAATACATTTTGAAAAAATATTTAAAGAAATATTCAATTTGGCACGTGCTTATTTTCCCCAGATCCTCCAAAAAGCACCTTCTGCAACAAATAAAACAATCCCAGCACTTTTAATGATGGACGTTAAACCTGTGGAGTGTGTGAGAGAAATAGTATGAAGAGGCTGAAAATCCTGAGAAATGCTTTTAGTGGTGATGTAATATCTTCAGGCAGGAAATGGATTTCTAGCGCCAGGAAGTGACTTCTGGGAGAGAGGAAGTGTTTGCCACCATCCGCCTTCTGTCTGCTGGATGATGGGGAAGGAAGGAGGGTGGTGGAGGGGTAAGAAGAGTTGATTTAAGGGAGAAGAGCCTGAAAGGCGGCTAGGTGGGTAAAACACTGAGCAAGATGACATCTGAGCTCCGTCCAAAATATACGAGAAAGTTTCTTTGTTTTTTTTTACTTACCACTTATTCCTTGAATATTTGAACCTGTTTTATAGCTTATAGACTTTGGGTCAATTCCCAGGTTTTTCACCTCATATTATTTACACAATTAAAGCAAACCAAATAAAATAAAAAGCTTCATATGCAAGATTCGTGAAAAATCCTATTTAATCATTATCTTTTCTCTTTGATTTATCTTTAGGTTTAACCTGTTATATTAAATTGCATTAAATTGGAATACCTTTTGTATCTTAGCACATACTGAACCAGTAGAAAACTGTTGTGTCCAAAATTTGGATTTACTTTCTATTTCATCAAATAAATACGGTTGGAAATACACGAAAATTCCTCCTTAATATTTGATTAAATATTACATGTTAAATATTGAGTAGAGCTATTAATGATCATCATCAACTTAACCTCCTGAAACAGTAATGTAGACAAGATTCACTGTCCACAGTTAGTTTTGCACGACTATTGAATAAGAGTGTGCTGTCCTGAAATCTATCACTGTTCCAAAATCAGCACTATTAAGTGTGACTGAGTGTTATTGGAACTATGTCAAAAATAGAGAATCTACACGGGGTTTCCATTGAGAAGTACCAGACGGACTGATTGATTGATTGGATGGATTGAAAATAATTTTTAGGAAGTAAAACTACCTCGTGTTGGTGTATCAGAGATGAACAAGAAGCTGAGTACAGAGCTGGTGGAGCAGTTCATGGCATAGTGTGGGAACAATCATCTCATCTTGAATTTTAGCAAAACAAAAGAGATGGTTGTGGATTTCAGGAGAAACAGTGTCAGATCAACCCCTATTTCCATCACGGGAAAAGAAATAGAGATGGTTGAAGAATATAAATACGTTGGTGTTCATCTGGACAACAGACTGGACTGGAGACACAACAGTGAAGCCCTCTACAAGAAGGGACAGAGCAGATTGGACTTCTTAAGGAAGCTAAGATCATTCAGGTTTTGCAGCAAGATGTCACAGATCTTCTTTAAGTCTGTTGTTGAGAGTGTCGTCTCCTCTGGCATCATCTGTTGGGGCAGCAGCGTCAGAGCAAGGGACCTAAAAAGGCTCAACAACCTGATAAAGAAAGGCTGGGACTGTTCTGAGGACAAATGTGGAATCTCTAGATATCATGATGGAAAGAAGAATTTTACATAAAAACAAGAGAATCAATCTATTGGAAAACAGAGGCGTCTTCATCTTAGTTGTAAAACTCAAACTCAGTTGATTACAGGTTTAAGACTAGATCTTAAGGTGCAAATAAAGGTTATCACTCATTAGTAGGGTTAGGGTTTGGCTAACCCTAACCCTTTTTCTCATGGATCACTTTCAAGAATTGTTCAGACATGTTTTGAAAAACAGGCTTTAATATGGTAACTTCTTTAAAGCCATCCGTGGTTTGGATCCAATACCTGCTTTAAAAAGCTATCACGAAACAATTACAATGGGATTAAAATAAAGTTTAAATTTAAGGTGGATGTGATTCTCCTTTAAATAGTCCATTCAGAACAACAGGAGTATTTTGTTAATAGATATAGTAATCATTGCACAGATAAATACCTTCACCTAAGATGAAACATTTCCACTAATCCAGAGTTTGAGACATAACTTGAAGTTTCATTTAAAGAAATAAAACCTGTCAGATGTAGTTGGAGCTGGCTCCAATGCACCTTGTAGGAAACATCCCCAGGATCACCTCCTTCATCAAGGATAGCGTAAATTAATAATCTACATTCCCTGTTTGATGCTTTATTGCAAAGCACAGAGGGGAGGTTGTAGGCCATGGAAGGGGATGTGGTCTTCATTAACATGTTTTGCTCTTGAAGGCATTACGGTTATTGCGGTGCCGCCAGCATAAGTCAATGTATTTGACCTGCAATCTGAAAAGATGAAAGGTAAAAAGATTGCGCTGTTCCCAACAGACTTATGAAAGATATGCAGGATTACTTAATAAGTAATCCATCTGCAACTGGGTCCTGGGTCCTGGACTTCCTGACCAACAGGCCGCAGTCTGTGAGGATTCACAACATCTCCTCCCCCACCATCACCCTCAGCACTGGCTCCCCTCAGGGCTGTGTGCTGAGCCCCCTCCTGTTCACATTGCTCACATATGACTGCTCGCCTATCCATCCAGGCTGTCATATTGTGAAGTTTGCGGACGACACAGCAGTGGTTGGATGCATCACAAACAGTGATGAGTCCAGCTACAGGCAGGAGGTGGAACACCTGGAGGGTTGGTGCAGAGATAACAACTTCTGCATTAATGTAAAGAAAACCAAGGAGATGATTGTGGACTTCACAAGGGGCGAGCATGCCCACCTCCCCGTGCACATGGGAGGATCTGCGGTGAAAGTGGTCAACAGCTACAGGTACTTGGGTGTACACCTGAGTAACAACCTCACCTGGAGCAACAACACTTCCATTCTGGTCAGGAAGGCGCACCAGCGGCTCTACTTCCTCAGGAGGTTGAGAAGACCTGGAATCGGGAGCTCAGTTCTCACCTCCTTCTACAGATGTGTGGTGTAGAGCGTCTTGTGCTCCAACATCAACGTGTGGCATGGAAGCTGCTCTGCTGCAGACAGGAAAGCTCTGCAGAGAGTGGTGAAGGCTGCACAGAGGACTGTTGGAGTCAGCCTCCCCAGCACCACAGACATTTACACCTCCAGATGCAGGAAGAGGGCCTCCGGGATCATGAAGGACCCCACAAAGCCAGCACACTCACTTGTGTCCCGCTCCCCTCAGGCAGGAGGCTGCGGAGCATCAAGTGTAGAACAACCAGACTGAGAAACAGCTTCATTCCTGAAGCTGTGAGACTCTCAAAGACACGCAAGGACAATTACAAATGAAAAAACTTTCTCATTTAACAGGCACTGTTCACTTTAATATCACACTTTAAAATGTCACTTTAAAATGTCACTTAATATGTCACTTGCACTCTGAATTTTCATTGCTGCTATGTCCGAAGTCCCATATTGTAGATTCTGTGTCCATATTGTAGATTCTGTGTAGTCAAATCCTATAGTCGCATAGTTCTTTATATTTTATTATATTATTTGCACTCCGAATTTTCATTGCTGCTATGTCCCTGGTCCCATATTGTAGATTCTGTGTCCATATTGTAGATTCTGTGTAGTCAAATCCTATTTCTCGCATAGTTCTTTATATTTTATTAAATTATTTAAAATTGCTATCAGGGTGTTAACTGGACCGGGGGATTAGAATTTCGTCCCACTTCATGTACCACATGTGATGTGATGACAAATAAAAATTCCTTGATTCCTTGAAGTAGCATCTGAGAAAGAAAGAAAAGAAAGAAAAAACAAGTTGCATCTGCAATCTTGGCGTTGTGTCTCAAATCTAATCTTGTGTCCAAGTGAACGCGTACATATTTATACTCATCTAACATATAGATTTTTGTTCCCATGTTAAATATACAGTTTGAAATATCCATGTTTCTTTTAAAATACACAGTCATTAAATTGTTTTTGTAATGTTTAAGATTAAATGGAAAACTCAAATTATGTACCATTTAAGTTTTTATCTTAATCACCTTAGACTTTTATTGATACCACAATGCAAGAGGTCTAATGCCATAAACCTGCAAAACCCAAAAACAAAAAGACTTTTGCCTTTGTCATCAGCGGGTCGTGACAAAATTAATACATGACACATTTATGCACACCTATTTAATTTTTACGTTCCGGATAATCTCATAATTACAAGCTGGTTCTGAGCCTCCGGCACAAAAAGGCAAACCTTAGTAATGTCCTTGGTCTACAGACTTTTTGTCCTCGTAGGGGAGATTTAGACCATGTTTCCAAAATAATGCAAAATTTGGAACAAAGCTTTATGTTTTGAATGACATTGGTGAGTGTTTTAAAATCTTTTTTTTTTTTTTTTATATGAAAAGACTCTTGCGAAAGCCTACGTTTAGAAAGATTCATGCCCATAGGGAGTGCATGTAAACTTTCCCCTGGTTCTGTAAGGGTTGGAATAGACCGAAGACACACAAACCGCACATCGGCATCTGCTCTCCGAGGCCGTCTTCAGAGGTGGTCCTAATGGTTTAAGAAATTGCAGCTTCTGATTAACACAGTCTAGTTTCACAACCAGCTTCTGGCCTCTCAAGTATCACCTAAAAGTTATGAGGGTTTTAGCTGAACGCTGTATTTCTGTTTTCACAAGTGTTAATCACTGAGATTTTCTCTGAGAACAAACAACCCAAAGCAAACGCTTCCCCTCTCCTTCTCTAGGGAGCAGTTGCTGGATGTGTGAAGTTTTAACATGTGTTGTCCCAGCGTAGCTCACACTCTTAAAAACAAAACTCCCCAGAGAGAGATTGTTGGAGGTGAAAGGTCGAGGGTCACCACAGTGTGTGTGTGAGTGTGTGTGCCCTCAAGTGTTTCTTGGTAAGTGTCCAAGGCACTTGAGTTCAGAAGGGAAGCAGCACGCCGTACACACAGTCTTAGGAAAACAGCGGAGGTTCGCCCTGGCTGCCCCGTTTCGTCATCACGGTGGCATCGATTGGCCTCGCTCTGGACTGTCCGTGTGACATTGTCGGTCGAGGAGGTTGCCCTGCTGAGGGAAAGCCACAAATCATCCAAAGCTGGATCTCCGAGCATCGAGCGGGCAGTTGGTGAAATTCAACTGTTTTTGGCTAAAACAAAAGCCACATGTAAAAGAGACAGATAAAGAAATGCTGAAGCATCTTTATTGATCTTGAAGAGGAAAGTTTAATGTAGCGTGTGTGTGTTGGGGGAGATGGCACTCGATGGACAGATGGTCCTTTTGTGACTCCTGACACCTGACAGCTGCTGCTTTTCTCCTTCTTACCTCTTTTTTCTCTCTCTCCCCCCACCCACCAACACCACCTCTCCTCTCACCTCGCTCTTCTGCTTTTCTTCTCCGTTTCTCTCTGCTTGCTCCTCTCTTTATCTTCTTTTGTCCTCACTATTCACTGCGATGGCATTTAGAGGACAATGGAACACAACTGCAGTGTGAGGAAAGAAGTGCGTTGTATTGATAGGTGAAAACTCTCATCGTTGACTCCTTTGTCCCTTCACTTGTTACACATATGGGACTGGGTAACATCCAGGGCATCTGGCGGGTTTAGGACTCATCCTAAATATTGTTTGTGACATGATTTGATTGTTTCTAATCAAGATTAAACATGATTTCCTGATATTGTGAAGTTTGAACTGTTCTGCGTGGTTTTTAAAGGTGCACATAATTTCTTGTGGGTACTAATCAACATTAATGCCTAAATTAATAAAGGTTGCTGTAATTACACCTATTACTTAGGAAACCTTCTGTTGACTGGATAATTTAAGAAATACAGACCTAAATCAGACCTTCATTTTTTTTCTCAAATCTTTGAGTAAATAGTTGATAATTAATTCCACAATTGGTAAATAATGACAACCTTTTTGAATAGTTTTAGCCATGTTTGTCTTAGCTCTGTTAGATCTCAATGCTGATTTTTACACAGTTGATTACAAAAATCTTTTGTCTGATATATTCCAAGTTGATCATATAAATGAAAAAAAAAACTTGTGGAGCACCACAGGGTTCTGTGCTCAAACCAGATATAATTACACTCTTTACTACATATGCGTCCATCTGATAAAATCAAAAGTCAGTATGGGATAAATTTGAATCGTTATCAGGATATATCTAACGCACAATCATGATGAATAAAGTAAAAAGCTTGAGTGTTTTTTTTTTTCTCACCAAGTTGTATCATTCAAAAACCATACTACGTATTCAGGTTTCTAGGATCAACATCTTTCAACTCAAGAAAATGTCTAAAATTAGAAATATTGTACCCAAGAGTGATGTTGAAAAACTACATTTGATTGATACATACATTTGATTTTCCAAGGTTGGACTACTGTAACTACTAAACATTAAAAATAAATATAATATTTCTAACTTTTTAGCTTTCCAATACTGAACCCCCTATTAAACCTAAACAAATCTTAAAGTTCCCTTTCTCTCAGTTAGGACCTTAAATAATCAGCTTCATCGTACCTCAAAAATCTGTTCGTCTCTTCCCCTGAAAGAGGAGTTTTCCTTTCCGCTGTCGCTACATGCAGGCTCAGCATTAGAGATAGCCGCAAACGACTCAACGGTTTTCTTTTGGCAACAGCAGCCACACTCTTTGGTTCTCCGGCCACCGACAAACCCTGACTCACCCAGTGAACTGTCAGTTGTTACTGTAGATAACACGCCTACATGCATGTAAAGCATGTTCATCTCAACACAGTCTTCTTGAGGTAAGGCGGCATGACGCTCGAAATTTGACAACCTCCCTCAGCACCCGTTGATCTTGATCTAAGATTTTTTGCAGCCTAACACTTTTTGGCTGCGGTTCCCAATCAGTTCCACTTCGCTGTAATACCATGTTATGAATGAAGTTATTTCACTGTCTCACTCAATTTGTCTGATTTTTCGAGAGCCGCTTGTTCAAAGAAAGAGAGGCAATCTGCATCTCCTAGTGCTGGATTCTGTACTGCTGTGGGCATCGAGTTTGCTGAAACACCTGAATTAAATTTTTTAGATTGTTGCCCCAAAACTCTGTAGATTTGTCTGCAAAAAAAAAGCGATCTGTTGATTATGAGGAACAAATTAGAATGCTTAAGAAGAAACCAGCAATGATTAAAGAAAAAGAAAGCAGGCAGAATTTGGCAATATAACACAGAGGGAGTTGGACTAAAAAAATCTCAAAACTGCAGAAAAATAAAAAATAAAATGTTCAAACTAGCAAAAAAAAAAATCTAACAGCTGTTCAGTAGCTCCTTTTTAAACTTAAGGCCCTATTGGTGGAGTGGAACTGATGATAGGGGCCTTTATGGGGTGCTAAAACATCAGTGACAAAAACTAAACCAAACACTACCTTTGAAGCAATTTGCACATTGGTCAATTGTGAAGTTAAGTGAGACGAATGCTGAAATCACCTAAACTATAAACATTGGAGATACATTACATCGGGATCCTAATAAAACGTGTATTACGTGATATTTTACATGTTATTTTCTTTGGTTACTTCTTTGGAGGACTATTAGGTACTCCTAATAGCTGAAGCGACTATAGCTTCATTTCCTCAAACAGAAGTTCCTGTTTTGTCAGAGTTTAGATTGTTCGGTTAACTTGTGATTATCCAGATCTGTTTTTTTTTTTTTTTTCCTTCTTAACTGGTGACTTTACACAAGCAATATGTGCTTAAAGAAGGAAAAGAGGTTCCGCTGCGGTGTGTTACTTTTCCTGCTGGGTGACACGTGGGTCGAAGAAAGTCACAGCGGATTCCTGAGCCGCTCTCCCTCTCGGCCTGAGCAAACAGGGACGGTCACTCTGCCCTTTTCTCAGCTCCGCGTCTCCCTGCAGGACGCTTGGGGAGCGTGTGTGTAGGTATCTGGGTCAGTTTCTTTGTCTGATCCTGAGAGGTCAAAGGTGAAGCTGTGGTTCACAGAGAGCCTACGCTCGTCCCCTCCCAACAGGAAGGAGGGCACTGTCCATATGGTGTCTTCACTCACATACTAATGTTGATTCACATGCTCACACACACACTGGCGCTGTCTCTGTGTCTTACAGGTATGCGCCTGCGCTCACGTTTAGTGTCGAGATTCACCAGCTCAGGTACACAGGTAACGCACTTTTGCACATGAACACCAAAAAACATGGAGATAAACTCATTTTTTTACACAGTGAATTTTGCTGACGCTGCACATAATAATCATCATCTCTGCATGAACTCCTAATCCTGACGCCGGGAGGATGCTTACAGTTTAACTATGTTGTACATTACAAGCCATTGTTTCGATGTGCTGATTCCAGAGGAGTGAATGCTGCGAGTCAGTGACTCGATGCAATCTGCTGGGGTTCCTGAGATTGGAAACTTTTTTCGAACTGATTTGTAATGATGTATCTTTGATTTTCTTGTAAAGTGCCTTGAGACGGCATCTGTTGTAAATTGGCACTGTATGAATAAACTGATTCTTGATTCTAAAGTCAACTTTAGAATATGTTTGAAGATTACACTGCAAAAATATTCATACCCTCGCAACATTTGTGTGTTTTGTATTTTCATAACTTAAAACTGCAGCATGTTTTAGTGATATTGTTATATGTTATGCTGAAAAAACCCTGATATCCATTAAATCAACACTAGAAAAGTTTCAATTTGGGTCGATTCCGGCGGCCAGAGTGGAACAAAGCGGAAGTGTTTGGCCTGAAGGAAGACTTCATTACAGCATCATAAAATTCATAGAGCTAAAAATACAGTGTATTCTTTAAGGTAAATTCCTAGAAGATGCAGAAGACTTGGCATTCTCGTGTTGGTTTACCTTGCAGGAGGACAAACACCTAAACCAACCATAATGCAATGGCATAGATCGAAGCATATTTATGTTTGAAAGTCAAAATTTAAATTGAGATCTGTAAAAAACATGAAATGCATATGTGTGGTATAACTCAGCTTTGATTATTGCTACATACCAGAATATACTCTATATGTGCAAAGTTGGACTTACTAGGAGTTGGATTAACAAACAAGATTCCATTAAAATGCATGTACTTAAGAAACACGTTGACAGCTCAGCTGCATGACTAAATCTACTGTTTTAAATGAATACTGCATGTGTTGAATGTTGTTTCTAGAAAGTCTCAAGCATAGATCAGTAGGATGTTCTCGAAACAGACAGTGGTTCTCACACCTCCCCATTTGGACTGATCATTTTTCAAGCCAGGACACAACTGGCGAACACAAAAGAACATCTGAAGAAGGCTAAAGCAAATGCCGGGTGTTTACCTTCGACCTGTTGTTGTTTCTTCACCTCAGCTCCGTTAGTTCTGCTCTTCTTCATTTGGACTTTAAACATGCTTGATGACCAGCCGCTGTACAGATTTAACCAACTTCCAGTTTCCTCCAAATAAAAGAAATCATTTTGACCACTGACCATGAACTTTTTGAAATTTTCTATTATTTTACACTTGATATTGCAGCATTCAATTCAATTGTTCATTGAGTGTTCATTAAGCACATGAAGTTGGTTCAGGTGCCTCACATCACTTTACTAGTCAGTCTGTGCCTAAATTTTAATATTAATAATATTAAAATAACCTCAGAAAAAAAAAAGTTTATGCTTAATGTAAAAAACTGATACTACAGGCAGGTGCTGCCTCCTAGTGATGACAAATTATAAATGAAGTGCCTCAATCAATTTACAGTATTTTGTTCACATTTTTGTCACATTACAACCATAAACTTCAGCTTACATGGTTGTGAGATTAAAGAAACAGAAACCATACCATGTTTAAGAAGAATTATATAATCTAATTATAGGGGTTAACATTTGTGTTCAACAGTCCAGAGGGAATTTTTTTGAGCATGTTTTTAGAGGAGTGACGTGTTTTTGTTTAAATTCAAAAATCTAGAAATTGTATTGTCTTCCCCTTTCTTCTTCGGAAAAGCTAAGACTTAAATCTAATAATTTGATAAGATTTTTTTTACAGAATTTGTACCCAGTGAAATTAAAATGAACCCATATTTAGAGAAAATATTTTTTTTTCCATCTTAAATGCAAAATGTATATACTTCTACAGATTTTTAGTAGCTTTTGAAGAGTTTTGTTCATATTTTTCAGGTTCAGGAACTGTTCTCTCAGGATTTCGGATGTTAGAATTTAATCTTATTTGGATTTTTGGTCTCGTCTTTTCATGCTTTCATCTGAACTATTGAATTCCAGTGGTTATCAAAAAAAAGTGTATTTTTACCATTTCTTTTTCAAAGATTTTTATCCTGAAAGTACAGCAGTACTGTAGGTTGCTCTTCGATCAGACTCTGGTCACCACAGAAAAATTGTGCATTTTGTGTGCAAAATGGAGCTCTTCCACACTTTTTGGCATCTTCTGCTCTCCCTAAACACCAAAAAAGGCTTCAAACGACTTTATCACATTGTAGAGTGAATGAAAAGCTGCTATATTTGGACCTCCTCTGCATCACATCCTGAATTACTGCACGCCTCAGATGGTTGCTCTCCAGGCCAACCCCTTCAGTTTTAGTGGATCTCCATAGGTTGGTAGCTTTGCAACTGAGCAAATTCAAGATGCAAATCAGATAGCGATCTGAGGGACATACGGGTAAAGTTTTATAAACCAACCTTTAAACTTTACCAGTAGTCCTCTGAAAAGAGGATGGACGATCATGATTGTTGAAGGCAAATCACTACAGTTTAAAATCATGTACAATTTTCCTGCTACTTTATCTATTGACAAAAACACAATATAATTTAAAGTTTGTGCTTCCAACTACATACAATATTTATGTACCAAATAGCATCCTTCCTGGATATGAGAACTGTTTAATAAAAAAATAAGGAAATAAAGAACATGACTATGAACCAGTTGGAAAAAAAATATATATATATATATATATATAAAAAAAACTTTATTAAAATCATAACAGGCCAACAATTTTAATTCAACTGTAAAATCCAAACAAGTACAACTGGTGAATTTATTTGGTGTAATGCATTTTCCCACGGATAAAAGTAGTCTTTTTTTTTTTTGCAAAAAACCTTTTTTTTTAGTGACCTGCTGTTCTGCTGCTGGAGTCTGATTTATAGTGTAGAGGAAAGATGCAGATCTATAGAACATCTGAACAAATGCAGACGGAAATAAAACATCCCCCATCCGTTTTATTATTTCCATCGCAGGTTTCAGTTCAGCCGAGTGTTTTGCTGTGCACCAGGATGTCGTTCACAGCAGTCTGCAGTTTTTTTACGGACTCCATCACCAAGGAGAAGCTTTCCTGGAAGTTGCCGTTGCCTTCCTTTGCCCAGGCTGCCTGCATGTCTCTGACCCAAGCGATGATGTCGTCCAGCTGCTTCTGCACCTCCCTCTGCTCCTCCAGCTCAGCCAGCAGAGCTCGTCTGGCACAGAGCTCCGCTTCGTAGGATCTGTGAAGGTCTGCCAGGGACGACTCGAGCCGCAGCACTTCCTGGCACAAACACAGAAAACCAAATCACCACCTAGATCATGTGGCATGAAATTTCTGATAATACTGCAATGATTTGATTCGTGTATTTGAATCTTTACTTTCAGTTCCTAGGACAAAATACGACTGACTGAAGATGAACTCTTAAAGGTTTAAAGGTTCAGTGTTTCCAACTAAAATGGATCCATGTCTGTCGCCAAAAGTCCCATTTGGAAAAAATGTAAGAGTTTTCAATAAAAACTGTATTTTATCTACGTAAAAACATAAATATGAGGATATAAACATGTAACAGTGTTGAGTCAGAGCTACTGTTGACATTACATGTTAAAAAGTCCAAAGTAAAACATGTTTTTATACATTCCATATCATATTTCCTATACATTCATCACATACATATATTACAGCTGTATTTAGCAATGTTTATGTACATTGAGCAGAGCTGTAGCCATCTATTGTTTAAGTTTTTAGTATTCTATTGATTGTTCTATCAATAAATCAAGTAATCGGATCAGAAATTGTAAGATAATTGTAGATAATTGTAAACGTAAATAGTTTTTTTTCAAATAGGAAATAGGGGACCGGGGTTCAAATCCTGTGTGGGTCCTTTGTGCTACTCCCTGCTTTGTAAGTTGCTTTGGATAAAACCACATGCTAAATACATAAAACACCTAAATTAGTAACATCTAACATAAATTTGTAAAAGGTTCGATCCTTTCTTTCCACTACCAATGTATGAAAGCAACAATAAGTAAATTTCAAAGGTCATAAAATATTTTCCTAACTTTGGTCGTTATACATTTATTAGGCTAAGCAACTTTGAGGAGGGTGGCAGGAACCATGACAAAATAAAAAAACTACAAATCTGCTAAAATACGATACATCGATATGTCGGCAGGCCGATATACTAGGCTGATATTGGCGTCTGGTACATTAATCGGCATCGGGCGAAATGTTGCCAATATGGCCGATATTTATTTCTTTCTTTTTTGCCATGATTCTGCTCTCTCAGTTCCTGAACAGCAGCTCTGAGTCCGAGCCGCTCCACCCCACCCCTCACAGAGAGCAGCGATCTCGCTACACCCCTCATTGAGCAGGGCAAGCCAGATTTGTGTGCGCTAGTTTCAGCAAACATATTAGCGTTTTAGCTCTTTATAAGTTGCCTCTTTGTGAAATAAACCAAGATACAAGCAGTTGTTAGCTTTCATCTCTACTATTAGCTTACGTTAAACTGTTATACAGCATTTAAATGCTGTGATGCCTCTTCATGAAAAAAACAACATATATGATTGATATCTAATTAGTAATTATTATTTATATATATATTGGATATCGGTAATTATCGGACATCGGTTTTGAAAGCCCCTCAATAACGGTATCGGCTTGCAAAATCCCATATCGGTCGGGATCTAGTGCTGACTGATTTACGGCTTACGTCACTTCCCCTGTTTTTTCATTGTTTTGCCACAATTACATTAATCACCGCATCGCTTTTCATCCTTCACTCAGGCCACTGGGAGATCAGGATTGTATGATGCCATGCCCTGGTCCTCCTGGGAAATTAAGTCTTCCTTCAGGCAAAAACTTTTTTTATATACGGTACATCCAAAACGGTCTGGCTTTAAATATCAAAGCTGCAAAAAACTAGACGAACTAAAGACTAAGGATTGATATACAGGCGTTTGATCATAAGAGAATGGAAAGAATAGGTTTTGAAGGTTTTTGTTCATATTTTCGTGTTAAGGAAGTAAACTGTTTGGACAAATGTTCTATCAGGATTTGAATGCTGTGCAGCTGTAACAGTGTGAATTCCCTCCATTGAGCAAGGATAATTTCCCAGAGCCCAACAATTTTCTGCCCTGCTTTATAAACCATGCAGCTAGAAAAATATTAGAAAAGGAGCAACAAAAGTCCTGTTAAGGACTTGTTAGGACGAGAACTACAGGAGCCAGGACGAGAACTACAGGGGCCAGGACGAGAACTACAGGAGCCAGGACGAGAACTACAGGGGCCAGGACGAGAACATATCTTATGCTCGCAAATTCTGCCCCTACAATATCATGATGGCTATGAAAATCTCATCTAAACATGGTCTTTGGTCAGAGGCCAAAGGACCGACTGCTACACAAGATCCCTTCTGCCTGAAGCACCACAATCCAGTTTCAAAAAGCTCATCAGGGAAACAACACAGTTAGAATTATCTCTTTATTACGGCAACCAGGACGAGAACTACAGGAGCCAGGACGAGAACTACAGGAGCCGGGACGAGAAC
>JAVLVB010000557.1:9055498-9076527 GCA_032876305.1 Orestias chungarensis | reverse complement strand
AACTACAGGGGCCAGGACGAGAACTACAGGGGCCAGGACGAGAACTACAGGGGCCAGGATGAGAACTACAGGAGCCAGGACGAGAACTACAGGAGCCAGGACGAGAACTACAGGGGACAGGACGAGAACTACAGGGGACAGGACGAGAACTACAGGAGCCAGGACGAGAACTACAGGAGCCAGGACGAGAACTACAGGAGCCAGGACGAGAACTACAGGAGCTATGGCCCCCGATGGCCGTTGTCTAGCAGCGTCCATGCATGAATGATATGAATTATCACAATGGTTAACTTTTCCTCTTGGGTCAATAAAATACTTCTGATAATAGAGACTGATGTTCTTCAAAGCTGAACACAGCCAGGGATGCAACACAATGTTCTGCATTAAAAGTCCCCAGAGACGTATTTCCTCACATAAATCCCATTCTTGTGAATCAGACAGTCGTCAACTCTCCTCTCACCTGCATGTCTTGGGGGAATTTCTTGTGGGAACGGTCCTCCGGCAGCAGGACGTTCGGGGGAACCGTGAAGCAGCGGCTCACCAGCAGCGCCTCCATCCGCTCCGACAGCTGCTTGAAGCGACTCTCCAGGAACTGCTGCAGCCGGCGGCTGCACTCTCTAGCCCTGGACCGGAGCGTCTCGTCGGCTCCGTCCGCCTGGCCCCTGCCCAGCTCCCGGATGCACACCTTCTCCACCAGGGCCAGAATGTCGCACAGGCTTTCGTGGAAGGAGCTGTAGATGCGAACCATGCAGGTCTGAGGGGTGAAACTGAAGAACTGCGCTTCGTACAGTTTTAAAGCCGACGAAGAAAACCGGTCGGTTTCTTTTTCTTCGTTTACTTCTGCGCCGACAGTTTCCATCTCTGACTCGGTTTCCCGCGCCATATTGAACTATCGACCACTTCCTGTTTGACCCCGAGCGGGAAGGTAAGTGCGGATCTTTGGCGCCACGCTCTGGTAGGGAGGGGAACTACAGAAAATGAAGCCCACACTTTAAAAGTGTGCCAGACAGCAAAACACAAGGGAAAAAACATTACTGTATAAATAGAAATTAGTGTAAGTTGACAGTATTTAGAGTGTCATGTTAATACATTTCATGGCAACTCCTTGTGTTGTTACGTGAACAAATTCATAATTTCCAGATAATTGTTAAAAAAATGAAACATAGTTTGTTTGTTATTTTCACAAAAACCAAATAAAATACTGCAGTGTTTATTTGTAGTTTATGGAGGCCCATTTCCGCAATTCTGATTAAAAGAAAAACTTGCATCTCATGATAATGAGATAGTTAAGTCATAGTTATCAGATATGTGTTTTCCTGTTTGTTTGTTTTATCAGAGTCGAGGAAATGGGCCTCCATAGTATTTAGCCTCCTAAAAACTCAACAATATCTCAAGCCAAATGCTAGTCATTTGATTTAGAAATAAAAAATTTGCAAAACTACAAACCAACAAAATTTTGGACTTCATGCTTCATGCTATGGGCTTATGGGTTGAATGTTTTCAGCTACAATATTTGTTATGTTGTAGTCAAAAAACATTCTATCTTGGTAAAAAAATCTCATGTTTAGTCTGCTCTGGCCTTGACTTTTGAGGAGGAGTGAAGTACAATTGAACCAATATGTTAGATAGACTGTGGAAAGAATTAAGAATTACTGAGAACCAGGATATTTAATCAGAGGGTGAATTGGGGCAGCTGGGGAGAGAGCAGGCAACGAAAGAATAGGAAATAAGATAAAAGCTGAGGAGGAGATCAATCAGGCAGAATGAGGCAAGGTAAAGTTAAGAAAGGAAATAAAGAGAACAGAAACCAAAAACTAATACAATTTTTTTTTTTAAACAAAATCAACTGATCTACCTAAAAACAATCCACCCTCAAGTAATGGAATAAATTATTTTAACAAAGAGGCTAAAATTAAAAATGTAAAGAAAAAAAATTAACTAAAAGTCCAAACACCAACGAATCGTGGAAATTATTGATTTAAACTGATAGTTCAAGATGACATCTCTTTGACCTACCAATGAAGTAATGGGACGTTATGTTGTCATGACATCCTTTGCAAAAATGGAGCAGAGTAAAATAAACTAGTTACAATTATTTTACAATAGCTTGAAAAAAGTCTGCTTTTAAAATGTCCAAGCATGTACACTATGACTTTTTTACCTCTTTATCTCCAAGTATATATATTTTTAACAGATCCATGCTGTAAACCTCTACCTCTTGACAAGTTTCTGTCATGTAATATATTCCTTAGTTAAAATGTTTACCGTCATCTGTAAAATGTGTAAAATTGTCCTTTTTTAATTAACTTTATTAAAAATAATAACAGTGACAGTCTCAACCAATATAACAATATAATCAACATTTAACGTAGAAACAATCATACCTCTAACTACTTTCTGTATATCATTAATTTTAACATGCTAGGTACAATGACATATATATACATATATATATACATATAGATATATATACATACATATATATATATATATATATATATATACATATATATATATATATGTATATATATATATATGTATATATATGTATATATATATGTATATATATGTCATTGTACCTAGCATGTTAAAATTAATGATATATATATATATAGCTTTTGTTTTCAGTCAAAATGTGAGAATTGATCTGTTGAGTTTAGTTGGTTCCATATCTCGCCGCTAGGTGGCGGTAATAGAGCTTGGGTTGCCAGCCAGCTCGGGCTTCACAGGAGAGGAAGTAAGAAGTAGCAGCAGAAGAAGAAGAAGAAGGAGAGGGAGGAGAGGACAGCGGCTTTTTCTTCCACACGTGTAATAATTTCTATGTGAAATCTTCCTCCTGGAACTTTTATAAACTCAACCTACCCGGACAGAAAAAGGTAGATGTTCCGAGCCGTCTGTCGCTCCCCGCAGGTGGTTGAGCCGGTTCGGCCGCTGGTACCTCCGAGCTGGAGCCTTTTTTACTTTTGTTGTGCGGTTGCTAACCGCCGTTAGCTGGCTAGCGGCGGTTAGCCTGTTAACTCGCTCCGGTTTGAGTAAACTTCACCCGCTGACGCTCCGGTGTGTTTAGTGTGAGAAAACTAACATGTGTTGTCGTTTGTTTTTGTTTTTCTCCTGGGTTGAAGCCACTTAGACCAGCAGGACCATGGGGGCATATCTGTCGCAGCCGAACACGACCAAGACCTCCTCCGACGGCGGCAACGGCAGCATGAGCTTCGGCTTCTCTGCCATGCAGGGCTGGCGGGTCTCCATGGAGGTAAGACGGACAATCCTTCAGAGCTTAACCTTCCAGAGAAATCTTTCAGTTGCCAAAGAACACAAAAAACAACAACTGTGTTTTAGAACGATGTTAAACTGAGGGGGGAAATTGGGTTTCTACAAATAATCTGTTGTAACTTCACTAAACCAAGGAGTGCTGAGTCATACTTCATCCCCTAAAGCTGACATGTGCATGCCTGCGTGCATTTACAATCATTATGTTGGTGGAACACCTGAATACTATTCAGTTCGCTCAGACACTGTTTGAGACGTTAAATTTTGCTTTTACAGACAAAATGTAGTATACTTTGAACCTTATAAGATTAATAAATCTGTCTATAAAGCAATGCTAGGGATATATTTTTAAATATTAATTAAAAAAGTGACACTTATTTTATTTGAAACATTCTAAAGAGTTTTAAACACCATCTCGTAAGTATGTCCCGATATATATTTGGATCATTTCTGATATGTTACCGATATTACAGACTTCAGTATTGCCTGATACTGATATTGATTCAAATGTTTGCTTAAATAAATAAAAATTATTACTTTTTCAGTGTAAAACGTTAGAAAGATCTCGATTAAATGATCTCACTCAAATAGAGAAAAGCAGTTTACAAAAAAATGCATTAGAAAAATTGACCCCTTGGCATTACCTACAGATTATCTTACATCTCAGGAAGCCCACCCTATTTATGCATAGTTTAAAACCTTTATTTCTGTGCTGCGTGTTAGCGAACACTTGTGGTTAAAACCTGGGCTCCGCATGCTAGAAACAAGCTGCTAATAAAGACGAGTCGATCTATTCTCTCCGGTTGACTCCCATCAGGGAAAGGGCTGTACCATATTTGGACAGACTGGATGATCTGCCTTGTGTTGGTTCTGCAGCTCAGAGAAGGTTTTTGTTTTTTTAGCCCATATTGTATGACTCTTGAAGAGAATGCCTCTCCATCATCATTGGATGTACTGACGAAGAGCAAAGAAGACCTGAGAGTTTTGCAAGACAGCTCCAAGAGTCAGCCAGCAGCACGTTTGTGTCTAGAGGACAATTGATGTTTAAACACCAGCTCAAATGCCTTCAGATTCATTTTTAGAAGCTTTTTTGCGGTGGATATTACTTATCAGATTTACAATATTTTTTCATAGTATACTCTTGAGTACATTTAATAAAAATTTACTTCAAATTTTTGGTACTCCTCACCAAATGTCCCACACCAGACGGCTCCATTTCCACCAAACACTGCAAATGTGCCTAGTGGCAAAGCGTGAATCTGATCACCACCCCTCCGTTTTTCAGATTTGAACATGTTGAAAAGTGACACATCTTTGGGCCCACGTCACATGGCGTCTGCGGTTCTTCCACCTGGCATGAACATATTTTCTGAACCTGCCCAGTCACCTGCATGTTTTATGCTCGTTTCTGCTCCACTATGCCTCGGTGGAACTCAGCATGACATCAGGGTCTTCAAAAAAAAAAAGTTAATTAACCGTTTGTTTAAAGCAGCGGTGTGTCTGAGGAGCAGCATCTTTCTAAACAATATCTTTGGGTTTGCACAAATTAATAATCAAACTTGTTACCTACAGGTGCGAAGACCCCCACCCCCACCAGCCTACCTAACTTTTTGGTTTGTTTCTGTGTCGCAGGACGCTCACAACTGCATTCCAGACTTGGATGAGGACACTTCTATGTTTGCTGTTTATGATGGACATGGAGGTAAAACGCTCGTTTTTATTGTGTTTTTAGGATTCAATAAAGTTTTGATTCTTTTTATTTCCACATATTAGCCCCCTCTATTTAGGCGTGTACTACAAATGAGTAAGTCTGCACAGATTACACCTCAGAGATTTGCTTCCACTTTGAATATGGTTGCAATTAAGCTCAAACATTTTGACCTGCTGAGGTTTTAATGGGCAAAGATGCTCCTTTAGACATGTGTTGTGCATTTTCTTATTTACATTTCTTCTCTTTGTTTATTAGCCCTTGCAGCTAAGATGTTCGAAGTTTTGATATTTGAGATAAAAACCAACAAAGAAATGAGCGTCGTTCTGAAATGAAAATCTGAAGAAACCTTGCCAACTCATGTGCAGCTTGTATTATCTCCTAAGCAAACTTTGTTTTATGGCGTCAGACGCTTTTGCGCTGTTTCCTTTAGCATTGATAATTTATATTGCCGGCTGTTCTCGTTCAGGGGAGGAGGTGGCTCTGTACTGTTCAAAGTATCTTCCTGACATCATCAAAGAGCAGAAGACGTACAAGGATGGAAAGCTGCAGAAGGTAAGAAGCGGCCGGCAGGAACTGAGCCCGTACAGCTGGTTCATCCTGATGAATTACAATCTAATCAAAACACTGATTTATATCAGTCCTTTGTCTAAAAATAGGATTACTCCTCACCTTAGTTTTATTTATTTTTTCCCAAATTAGTGTTATGATCTACAACAGAGGTGCCCACACTTCACCAGCCTGCGAGCAACTTAAAAAGATGACCAATCTTACGGATCTACCGCCTATTTATTTGATATTATTTAAATCATTATTATTGTATACTTTGTGCTTTTACGATGAAGTATATTTTATTCCATTTAAATCTCATCTTTGACACATGTTAGTTTGTCTTGCAGTCCTGTCTTTTTTTTATTATTATTTTTATCTGACCCCATAAATACATCATGTATATGCATGTGTGTGGGTATATATATGTAGATTTCAGGGGAGTCCGGTCCTGTCTCAGCCCCCCTTCTAGCTCCGCCTCTGCTTCGAGAGACTGGGAGACTCGCTGTGTCCCTGATCTACACACTCTTAACTTTCAGAAACTCTTTAGATGCAAATGCTCAAATCCATTTGCAAAACAAAACATCTTTCAATGCTCTGGTTTAATGAGAAAGTTATAGCTACTATTGCAGTCAATGGTATGAGTGTCCTGATGCAACCTTTTTACTTCTGAAACGATATTGTAATTTTCTGTATTTCCTGATACCGATATTTGCATGATAAATGCATAAATATTACTTTTGCAGGGTGAGCTGTTAGAAACAGCTTGATTGAGTGATACTGCGAAAATGCTTAACCGTAGTTTACAACAATAAGCATAAGACAAATTGACCAAATTGTTATTAACTGAGTTGGAGACATTTGAAAGTTAAACATAAGAATGTTCTACATGTCAGGAAGCTCAAACCGTTTATCAGTTTATAGCAGTTTATAGTACCAATATCAATATTGATTCGGTACACCCCTAGTCATTACATTTCAGTTTAATTTTAACATCCTTAAAAGATATATAAAAACAACTGAAAGAAGTATGTAGCTCCCGTTGTATTTAGTCTGTTAAGCTTTCATTATAGCAACCTGATATTACCCTGCGTGAATTAAACCTCTTTGGAGCGACTGTAGTGGGTTTAAAAGGCTTCCTCAGTCTTCTGGCCACGTCACCCAATTTTTCAAAAAGTCACACTTGTTAGTCCCACTGTACTTGCTCCTGGTTTTTGTCCTTCTACTGAACTTTCCATTAATAGGCTTTGAACAGCAAACTCACCCAGCTTCCTTCAAAACACTACTTTTAGTTAATCCTCTGCGTGGTGGGCATGATTCTTTGTTCAATATTGCAGATATATCGTCACAAAAATATAAAAAATATTTTTCAGTGCCATTTTAATCAAGCAGCCCTACTATGCTGGATTAAGTCCACTTCTAAATCCAGTTTTTATTTATCTATTTTCAGGCACTAGAGGATGCATTTTTAGCAGTTGATGGTAAAATAACCACAGAGGAGGTCATCAAGGAGCTGGTTCAAATTTCTGGCCGCCCAGCTGAGAAGCCGCCTTCTGAGAAGGTGGCGGAGGAGGATGACCGTAAGTGTACCTCCATAAAAGCTTTCACGTTGACGAGTACTTTGAATTTGTAACCCAGTTTCTCTCCTTTTCTCAGTGGACACAGAGGAGGCAGCCTTGCTCCATGAAGAGGCCACCATGACCATAGAGGAGCTGCTGGTTCGCTACGGCCAGAACTTCAACGCCGTAAAACACGCAGCTGCCGCCAGGTACTCGAACTCGTTTTTCAGGTGTTGGGAAACATGCCAGATGAATGGAGTCCCTGATTTCTGTGTGCTCCTTTTTCCTCAGTGGGGTAGCCAAGAAAGCCTCTTCCCAGAATGCCGAAGTCTCAAAGGATAAAGATGATTCTGAGCCTCAGAAAAAAGGAGTGAATGGAGAGGTGAAAGAAGAGGAGAGTGAAGGGAAGGTGAAGGAAGGAGCAGCGTACGGGTCTAAGCTGCGAACCTGTAGGAGACCGGCAGGAGGTGAAAGCAGCAGATCAGGTAGAAGAGACATTCAGGGGCCGTTATAATGTAATTCTTTTGTTTGTTTTTGTTACACCTGCCTTAATTTGTCATCCTGCAGCCGGGAGTGGAGAATCTGGAAGCCCCAACGGAGAGGAGAAGGCTGGTAAGGCAGAAGGAGACGCGGGGCCTTCTTGTTCCTCTGCCTCTTCAAAGGCTGCCGGAGACTCAAAATCCAGATTTTTCGACGACAGCGAGGAGTCTGAGGAGGGAGAGGAGCAGGAAGGGAGTGACGAAGAGGTGAGAAGAGGACCACTTAGAATAAACTGCTGTGTTAGGCGGCGAAAGTTCACACTGAGTCACTTTGTAGAGCCTTTCTTTCAACCTCTTTCTTCAGCTTTCTTTTTTTTTCTTCGCTGTCCTTTAGGATGGGAGTGATGAGGAAGAAGCAGAAAGCAGTGAGTTGGAGGAAGAGGACACGGATGAAGGAGAGGAGGACTCCGAGGATGAAGAAGAGGAGGCAATGTGTCTACCTGGAATGGATGGAAAAGAAGAGGTATGTCAAAAGGAAGATAGTTTAATCTTTTTATTGCCTCGTTAGATTCTGAAACATTTCTAGTATTTTTTTGGGAGGGTTTTATGGAGTGGAATGCTGAAAGCCGCATTTTGAAATGGCCTTGGTCACTTCTGCACAGAAATTAGATCCCAAACTTTGAGAGAAGAGTTTTTCCAGGTCTTATCGGATGCAACTTTAGGCCCTTATTCTGCTGTTTGGTACGTTGTTGCACTAAGTTGCTAATCAAGAACCACAGCTTCTAGAGTCTAGATGTGCTCCGTGATCATCTCAAGCTTGAGAGCCACTACATGTGCATTCCAGTTAATTGGAAATGTAATTAAAAACACAGGTTTCAGTAGTTTATTTGAAGAGGTGTAAAAATGTCCCATGATGCAGCTGAAACTGTTGGCGATTTTACATTTCTGCACAATTAGTGTTTAAAGTGAAATAATTTGCCCCTGAAACAGCTTTATTGTCGTAAAACTGACATGTTGAGCTAATGCCCACATAGTCATGTTAATTTTACTGACTTCCACCAGAAACTCCAATGCTGCATATGTAATCTATGGTGCTGCACAGAACATTGGTTCTCCGTTACAAACGGCTTTCAGCATTTCTGTTAAGACCTGGCCATAAAATCAAATCTGAATCCTCAGTTTTTTTTATCATGTACCAGCTTAAGGTGAAAACAGACACGCAGCCACATCACGGATCTACTGGCGTCACTAAACCACTTAGAAACTCACTCCAAATGTTTTCTTATATTCACAAAATTAGTTTTTAACAGTTTACTATAAAAGTGCGAGTTAATTTAAAATGTAACTGTAGAGAAGTTTGATGAGTAAATGGTAAATACCACTGCTGCGTAACCATCACTTCAAACATCAAGGGACGTGTCTACGGTACTTCCCAAGCACATTGTGTCTTTTTATTACACTGATAAGGTAACAGTTACCTTTGGTAGTTATGAAAACCCTTTATAACAAAAAGAACTTGAAAGAATTTAAATTTTGCGTCAAGGAAATTGGCTCCTGTCTCTTTTAGAAGCTCCTTCGATTTCAGACACTTTTCTTTAAATGCATAATCTCAACGCTGCATCCATTAAAGGATACAGCCATTATACACCATAATGGCTGCAGCCAAACAAGCATGACTGAGACGATTTTGCGTAACACTTCCTTTTTGAGATGGTCTATACATAAAAAATAAGTAATTGAACTACAGAAAAGACTCGTTTAAATCCACATTGTGACCAATCCCTAATTACAGGTGGTTATTTTCTTATGGAGCAGGTTAAAATGTTTGGTTTTCTAAAGAGTCTTTGTTGTTTAGCTTGTGTTTACAGTCGCTGGTTTAACAGTTCGGCCTTTCCTCTGTTTGTGTATCCACAGCCCGGTTCAGACAGCGGCACCACAGCTGTCGTTGCTCTGATCAGAGGGAAGCAGCTGATTGTGGCCAACGCCGGCGACTCTCGCTGCGTGGTGTCTGAACGGGGTAAGTTCATCTTAAGTTTTCAGATCACTGGCGTGCAGATTGTTTTGGTTTCTATATTTAATAGTGATGGTATACTGGATTTTCTTAATTTATACATCAGTCTATGGCTATATTGAATTAAAGGTTGTTTCTGAAGATATTGTGGAGTTTCATAGCAGGATTAGACATAAAGGTTAATACTCACAAAGGTTTTCTAAAGGAAGTTTGTTCATCCTTTTGTTCCTGCACTGGAGGTGAAGGAGAAATTAGCTAAATATTTTAGCCCTTTTTTTTTTAAACACCTTACATAAAACTAAACGGCTGCGCTCCTTTTTCTGCTGCAGGCAAAGCCGTGGACATGTCCTATGACCACAAACCAGAAGATGAGGTGGAGCTCACGCGCATCAAAAATGCTGGAGGGAAGGTGACCATGGACGGACGAGTCAATGGCGGACTGAACCTCTCCAGAGCCATCGGTGGGAGACTTTTAGACTTAATCTAAAATCAATTTGGTTGTTTTTTCTTTGCTAGAAAATTCACATTTTTAAATCACGATACTGCTCAGTAAAGATTTTTCACACACATTTATGTATTATCTTCAGGTGACCACTTCTATAAAAGGAACAAATCACTGCCACCAGAGGAGCAGATGATCTCCGCCATGCCCGACGTCAAAGTTCTGACGCTGAATGATGATCACGACTTCATGGTCATAGCCTGTGACGGCATCTGGTGAGAGTAAACAGGAGCTGCTATAAATTATAACATCATGTGATTGTGTTAACACTGTCTTTTCTCTCTTTTTTTGTGCCTTCTAAACTGTGCTCTTGAGTGTCTTTGTCTTTTGTATCCAAAGTCTGCTCTGTCCTGCTGACTAAATATTGCATCAGCATGAAAAAAAAACTCATAACTACATTAGCCAACAAATACTTCATTCTAAACAGTCCTTTTTGATATTAATATTCATACCAAATGTTGCTTTGTGACTTTGGTAAGCGCTCCGTTTGATTGTAGGACCATTTCTTTGGTGTGATTTTTGTTCCACCAGGTTAAACACCCAGTGACTCCGATTAGAGAGCTGAGAACTGACTACAATAATTTCAAGCGTGTGCGCACTCACGCGCTCAACTCTGACAAACTGCTCGCACATCTCTGCTCGTCCGATGTTCCTTTCTGTAATATATAAAAAGATGTGTGTTATAGTGCAGAAAGTACAGTATATTGTGGAGCCCCAATGTAATCCTGAAAATATAATTCATTATACAAAGATTTTACAATTAAAAATGCCCTGATCTCACCTAGCGGACAAAAAGACCAGACTAGAACAGCAGGAGTAAAATTGTTTTCATTTTCTATAAAATGGTTAAAACCAGCTTGAAAGATCTAATTAGACTTAAAGATGGAGCAAAACGTTTAATTTCAATCAAAATGAAAGCTGAAACTGGTCATTTCATTATTTAATTATTAAAAACAGAAGTGAATGACAGGCTCTTAGTATTACGTATGTACATAGGTACTTTTGGTCATTAGGTGCATTATGTGATTTAAAATACTTTTTCTCTGCTGTCATCCGTCTTTGAATTTGTGGTATATGTAAAAAAAAAAAAAAAAAAGACAAATGCAAAATACCTTAAAGAACTGTTTTTGCAAATGTGCTCGCAGGAATGTGTTAAGCAGTCAGGAGGTGGTGGACTTCATCAGCGAGAGGATCAAAGCCGACCAGGAGGGAAAAATCCGAGCTCTCTCCTCCATCGTGGAAGAGGTGACAGCAGGCTACCTAGCCCTGACCGTTTTTTAACATAAGTTTTTATGTTTCCGGTTATTTACATCTCTGCTTGTCCTCCGAACAGCTTCTGGGCCACTGTTTGGCGCCGGACACGTCTGGAGATGGCACGGGATGCGACAACATGACCTGCATGATCGTCACATTCAGGCCACACCCCGCCCAGTCGGACGACACGAAGAAGAGGAAGCTGCAGGAGCCGGCCGAAGAGGCCAAGCCGGAGGAGAACGGAGGCAACAGCAAAAAGGCAAAAAGCGACTAAAGGAGGGGAAGAAGCTATCCGGGAAGGAGCTGCTGGTCTGACGCTACCACAGACGCACCAGAGATATTCTGTACAACATGAAATCCCCAGCCCCTTCAAGCAGACGCCACAAAGACAAACATCAGCTCCACTAACATCGTGCATCGCTGCATTTTTTTTTCACATTATCTTTCGTTCAGTTCAGACGCTCTTTCTTGGCCAACCTGCCCTACCTTGTTGAAACAGTAGAAGTTTCCATAAACTTCCCAACTGAAGGCTGTGGGAAAAACCAGTCCACAGAAACGGTTCAGATCTAGACGTTGCAGTCTCTTCCACTCTTAAGTACCGCTTCAGTTTCCGGTTGGCTGGGTTTGGGGTTTCTTTTTTTCAGTGCTGGAATATCGTTCAGACTCGCCTGCAGCTAATTAATGTTTCACCTTCGGGCATACCCGCTGCCTTTGTGGCTCTGCACTGTAAAAGTGTCCCTGAACTGCTATGAAAATGGACAACGCTGCGCTGATGCGTGGCTGAGAGTTTACTGTAGATGAGCGATTGCGCGCTCCTCTGAGCGTATTGGTTTCCGTGTTTCAGGTTCCTGGATTCTGTCCACCCGTGATTCTGGCCTCGCTCAAGGCAAAGATGGGAATGGAGCATTTTGCTCTTTTCTACATCTTTTCATCCAACCATGTTTGTTTTTCTGTTGTCTTTCCTGATTAAATTGTAAACGTCCTGTCTTTTCTTTCCTCATTCCTGCTTTGTGTTGAAAAGCCTGTAAATGTTGACATGGGGGGGAATGTTTTTTGAAGCTTGTGGACTTTTTTTCATCCGTAAGAAACAACAGCAGGAAAACTGATCATCCCCCACCACCACTGCAAAACATTTTAAGGAAAATCTATAGAACACATGTTTTAAGTAAAACAAAAAAATCCTGTGAGCAGTTTTACTTTATTTTCTTTGGATTAAATCAGTCTTGTGGTTTTTAAAATGTTTTTTTTTTTTTGTGTAAGCACATACTGATAAAACCTTGTTGCTGGGCTGTAGAAAGAAATCACATGGTTGTTTTTTTTCTGAGATGGACAAACAATTTGATGTTCAGAGCACCGTGATTAACCGCTATCATTCGTTTTTCCTTCTTAGGTTTTTATTTTCAGATGTCTGATATAAGTTGTGACTGTAACTTTCTAGTTTATTTTCCTGTCAGCATAATCTCTGTTTTTTTTCTGTATATAGATTTTTCATAGTTTGCAATTGAAGAAAGAATTTAATTTTTTTTTCTTTGTGAAAATTGTGAGTCAGTGTGACATTTTTGGTGCATACTCTTGACACCAGTATGAAAGTACATACAAATACATTTTTTTTAAAGAATCACTTTCAGTCTGTTTTTGTTTTTTTTGTTTGCAAAATAAGAAAGAAAAATCTCTTACAATTCTGTAACAAAATTTGAAAGTGTTTAGTTTTGTTGGAAAATACAAATAAAAAAATGGACGTACTTCAACCTCTTTAAATAAGATTTATGGAAATAAAAGACTGTGGCTCAAGAGAAGAACATTGCAAAATCTTGAGATGGAAAGCTGCAGTAAGGACTCCTTTGTTAAAAAATGCTTTAGATCGGAGGTCTTCAACAGCGGGTCCGTTATCAATGCACACATTCAGTGACACACAGGAGCTCTTTCAAGCTGGGCACCGTTTCATTCACAACACCTGTCCCATCAACGAGGAATCAGAAATACATTAATAATCCCAGGGCAAAATTTCTTTTGTTACATTACTCTATATGTAATAGATATTTTTATAACTAATATGGTGTGGGACTTCAAATGTTTCTCACCTCCTGAAAAGTCTTTTTGCTGTAATACTTTATTGTAATCTGACAGTAAAACACAAGATGAAATTAATTTAGACATATAGATTACCATATATGGAAGCAGGAATGTTAAAAAATTGGTTGGCACCACATTTCTGGTAAAACTTCCCACAATCGTGCGACAACATTAGACATGCCGACGTCAATGGATACGTCCCCATATCTCCCCATTATAGCGAATAGTTTTGTTTCAGTTCATGCAAAGTCTTAGAGGCACATCAGCTGTGATGTTTTTCCTTAAACTTAACAGGGAATGATACAGTCGTATGAAACAGTGTTGGATATGGCTGCTGGCTATCTAGCATCATCTACCAACAGCCAGGGACCTTGTTTTAATTTATAATGCAGAATTTAAACTCAATGCTCCAATATTATAGCTTATTAAGGAAGGTTTTGTTTTTATCTGAGTTATATAAGGTGATGGCTTAATTGGAAACAGGGCTAGAGTGGAGTAAGTCATCCACACCTTTGTCTCCTGCTTTTTTTTCATTTAGTGTCTGGGTCAGCCTAAATTTAGCCAATCTCACACTGGAGCTAAACAGCATCAGCACATTCCAAGTGTTATTTCATGCTTTTAGGTATATTGAAGGTCTTTAATCGTTTTGCCTAGTTACTTTTGTCCAGCGGTAAATCGTGAGGACGCTGGTCACACCCTTGGACAGGTAGCTGGTTAGAAGGACAGAGGAACGAAAAAATATTCCAACAGGATGAGACATATCAGTCGTTTCGGAGGAACAATTACTGTGAAACCACAAAAAACATTCATGAAATGAACTTCCCAAAACTTCCTTTAATGTTTACTCAATGAAAATGAATGGTTTGCATCTCTGATTTAAAGCAACACTAAACTTTGTGGTAGTGTGTTTGCCTGAAGGACGACTGCATTTCCCATTGATTGAAGTAAATTTCTGTTTCCAGTGTCTGTGTGAGGGACTAAGAGCGACGAGGTGATGAATCTAACTGTGGTGAAACAATGTCATATGATGATGTTGAAAATAAGAAACAGGGGAAGTGACATATGCCGTAATGCAGGGTTCCTGCCACCCTCCTCAAAGTTGCTTAGTGCCGGGTAAAGCGATACAGACCCCCTCGGGCAATGACAGAGGCGTCATTCAACGAGCTGTAAGTCGACGTATATTCACAGACGTGAATATGAAATATGAAAATATTTTTTGAAGGTGTTGCTTTAAAAAAAAAAAAAAAGACATTTCTTTCTGTTGCTTGTTTAATCACTGGTGAGTTGCTATCTATCTCCCACCACAAGGGGGCAGCCTGACTCTCTGAATTACTAGCTGTGGTCAGTTTATTCCTTAATGACTCGATATTTTCTTCCGCTGCCTGCTGTAACAAGAGTGTCCTCTAGATGGCGGTAAAATAATGCATTTAATTTGTCAGTGTGAAGACATTAAGCTATGAAGCTGGCAAAGGTATGTTTGTGGCATTAAGGGTGTAGAGTCAGCTGAAAGGTCAGTGAGCAGCATGTGAAACAAACCATCATTATGGAGAAAAAAACAACAGCAAACAAACAAACAAAAAAAACAACAACATAAGCATCACTTTCAGGTGTGGATTTAAAAACATTCTGTTGTATACCACAAATACATAACTGTGTTATGAAACCATCAGGTGTTGCTTGTGGTCCCTAACTCTACCGACTAAACTGTGTGTAGCTCTCATGTCGTCACGTCCTGCTGGCTGCTCCTCTCCCCAAGGATCACTATCACTTCAGCAACAATAGAAAAGCCAAACAGGAAGCCCCCACTGTCCTTGGAATCCAAAAATGGCTCCCAACACACACGCACACACACACACACACACATCCCAATGCACTTCCCTCTGAGCACTTTACACTATTTTTGTTTTGTCGCCGCCCCTTTTTACTGGTTCAGAGGCATTAAAATTGAGTCTGTTAGTCTATACTTGTCCGAAGACACCAAACATCAACAGTCTTTTGCTGAGTTTTGCCCCTTCCCTATAATGTTATATGCGTCTCCTCCTGTGGCCTTCTACAGAGAATACCCCCATCGTTTGTGGGGGTTTTTTAGACCAAGAACCTCCAGCAAACAAATGTAAGTTTGGCATTTCAAATGCTTGTATTCCTCTAAGGCCCAATGGTGGCCCTATTCAGCTGTTTGTGCCGAGGGAGCTCTTAAACCTGACTGCTGGTTGGCTGAACCACACGAGACCAAACTGGACCTCGGATTGTTCATATAACTCTGTGTGCCGTCTCGCCACCAGGTCTCATATAGAAAGCTGGACCACAATAACAGGTTTGCAGCTTAGACACAGAAGTCATTCGTCCAGACTTACGGGCTTTTTCTGGCTTTTCCTGACGTTCCTAAAACTGCGCTGACCCAGCTCCCCTCGCTCTGCACTGGCATCAGTGATGTTGCAACCAAGGAACTAAAAAAAACACACATACACATTCCTGTGGTTACAGAAGTAAAGTAAAATTACTGACTGGTAATAAAAAGAGGTTTGAGTCTGAGGTTTAGTCAGGTATAACTCGAATCAGAGGGATTCTAGGCAGCACAGCTTCTATAAAAGCTAGGGTGATTGGTAACATTATAAATCATCAGATTTGCATCTCCTCTACGTAAAGTGAGTCTGTTTGGGAACTGAGTTGCCGCCGTGTGGTTTTCCCGGTCTTGCATCATTTGGGATTTTCAGCTCAGGGTGAGCCTTGTTTAAATTTCATAGTGAACCTTAATTGTTTTCACGGGTGTGACGGGTCAGAAGAACAGGAAGTGGTGTTTTAGACGGCAGTGTGATTTGACAATATGGTAACAAACTGTGTTTATACAGAGATCTTTAGAAAGCATTTTTATTCTCATTAAAACCAATTTTTTGAGATAGTTTTAGCTTAAATAATATTCTGTTCTATGTTCTCCACTCTGCATGCCAAATATAGCCCACGTTTTTTTTTTTTTTTTATATTCCTAAAGGAACATTCCATTTTCGGATGTTTAACGCAATATTTTTTTTTTTTTTTTTTGGTAAATGGCCAATTAGTTACAGTTAATTTGCATTTCATAGGTAACGTGTACAGGGTAAAGTAATTTCTCTGTATTGATGCGAACAAAAAGGTATTAGGTATTGGAATTCTGGGGGGCACATTAGCATTAGCAGTAAGTACAGTATAGCGTATAATTATAGAATATAAGGAAAAAATTCATGAAAACTTCAGAAGTGTGATGGACATTTGTCTTTGTTTTGTGGAGGGGATGCTGATTTATGATGTGTAAAGAAGTTCACCTCCTTCTGGACACTTTCTTTGGCTTTTCACAAACTGAACATGGGACACCTTATTGCTTTTTTTTTTCTATTATAACATTGGTTTGGTTTCAGAGACGAATGTTTGCAAGGAGAGATTTGCAAAGAGCAAAGAAATTTGTGTACGGTCTGCAGATTCTCCCACCTGAGCCATGCGGCTCCTTCAGAGTTACACACTCCTATTCATTCCTTGAGAGAAAAATAATTATAACAGTTTATCCTCACAGTTTAACTCATTTACATTACTGTGTGATGGTTTATCAGATAAAATACAAACAGGGTTAACATGGTAGTCAAATGTTTGCAAAACACCTTAGAAGATATTTAGATTTTGTTTTATTTTTCAGTCTAATAACATAGAAAATGTAATAGTGATGGGCAATAAAAAAAGCAAAGGCATAATAAGTAAAAAGGTTAATCAATATATTGATTTGACTGATTTATGTGTTTTATGTTAAAACATTCAAAAAAGACAAAAACAGGTTGGACCTCATCGCCGACACGTGAACCTGCAGACATCACAGTCAGCCATTCTGCTGCTGACACGATGCATCGGCATGTCAGCATCATTCGCATCCTGTTGCTGCGAGCCTAAGCGTGGATAAAGTGATAGTTGTGGGACGACTCCCAGAATCCATTTGATCTTTATTCCGCTTTTCGTGCCATCTTTCGACTCTTTATCCACTTCCTGCCTCGCTTTTCCTCCACCTCCTCTCCTCATCCTTCCTCTCGATCTTCTAATCTCTTCTTTCCTTCTTTTTTTACATCCCTTTTCTGACAACTTTATCCTCCCTTCCTGTCCTCATGTTCAACCTCTCCCACCAAAGTCATGCTGGTAACAACGTTGGCTGGAAAGTATTTGCTGTTGGGCAGATTTCTTCTGTTTTATTATTAAAGGTCAGATTCTAATGGTACCAATCAAACACATTTTAATAACAAACAAAACATAACAAAGTGTTTATATGGAGTTATCTGTCGACTTACCTATTTCTTCTTTGCCGAAATGTTTGAATTCAGTCATATCTGATGTTTTTGAGCATAAATAGCTCGTTTATTGTCAAGCCACGGTATCACAGTGAGATTTAAGCTGAGCATTTGACTTCAAACATTTCTTCAGTTCCTGGTTCTACCAACGGGTAGAACAAGATTTCCTGATCCTGGAGCAAAAAGTACCCCATCACCACATACTACCATTGCCATTTATAAGTTTGTTTAACAGAAACACCATTTTAGTTTTACCCCCAATACAATAGTCTTTAACCCATACAATATTTTCCGGAAGTTCTTGAGAATAGCCTAGAAAGTTTTGGATAATCATCAGACAGACCTGTCCTCAGATTGTCTTTTTGGTTAGAAATGGATCTGGCTTTTCAGTTTCTCCAGCAGATACTGTTTTTGCTGTCTGTGCTTCTTATTGTTGGGCCGGATGTTAACTAAGGCAATGCCGTAAGTAATACTATCGGTTATTTTCTGATAAGTTTACAATTAAACTAACTTTATTTCGATTATTTTAGTCTACTTCATGCTGTCAGACAGGTTTTGTTTAATTTAGATATTGATTCCACAGTTGTGGTGATAACCAGGACCGGACGTTAGGTGCCTTTAACTTTTCAACATAAGTTTACAATTCTTGAACAATGCCTAAACTAACAACTTTAAAACTTTGCAACACGCTGAATTCAGCCCAAATATTCACGTTAACGAAGACTTACTTTGTCTGATAGGAAGTTTTTATTTTTACTTGTTAACTTAAATACATTGTGCCAAGAACATGAAGAATTTATGGGTAATTTTTTTTTATAGATGGGAACCGTTAAAGACAAATAACTAGCAAAGTTGAGAAAAATACATATATAGAATTATTTCTTTAGACTCCGTAATGTAGTCTTACTTGGCTTTAAATCAAATCTGACAGAGTTCAGTAAGGTAGGACCTTTTTAAAACCTGAACCACAAAGTTTAGCAAACACCCCTGGACAAATGCAAACATGCAGTGCGTATGCTGGAACTGATGCAGTTCCTGTACAACAGGACAAACCCCCACATTCCCGTAGTGGTCAGAGATAAGACATACTGGGAAACTGTGTGACCACTAGACATAGCTCAGCTCTTATGTCACCCCACACTTTCCTAAGTTTCCCAGCAGATAACTTACCTTACCTGCCTTCCATCGGTTTAAACACTATTTCTATTATGCAATACTTACAAAAAAAAACGAAAAACACAGAGATGTTGTTGGGAATTTTCAGTGTTTTTTTAATGCATCTTGACATCCAAGCACTTTTATATCACAAGATCTCTACAGCAATTCTGTTTTCTCATTCCAATCCATTCAAATTATTTTTAACACATGATCCAGCTTTGTTTTTATTTTCTGACACATTTTTCTGTTCTCATCTATTTAGTCCGTCATAGAGCTGGTCAGGAGTGTAGAGCGTGATTGTTTAGTGCCTCAGAAACAAACAGAAAAAGAGAGGCTGGGGCAATATTTACATCTTTCAATTTAAGAAAGAGACAATGTTAAATAAAAAGCTGTTGGAGATTTTTAGGGCAACACCTCAAACCTAATTTCAGATGACCAAAGGTGCCAGGTTTATTCTATCAAACTATAAATAGCATGGAAAGACCTGCCATCATACAGTTAATGTAGCATGATTTGTTTTATCTTTTTGAAATCTCAAATTCCTGAAACAAAGTTGATTCATGAGGCTCCTCTCTTGAGGAACCAGCTTCCAGTTTAAGTCTGTGAGGCAGACACCCTGTCCAGTTTCAAAGCTAAGCTTAAATACTTCCGTTCTAATAACTCTTATAGTTCGGAAGAGTTATAGAAGTTGTTGAAAGCTTGTTTATCGAAACCCAAAACCTTTGACCCCAATATTCCAGCACAAAGTAAATTTCAACCAAATACTAAGGAAACATGAGTTAACATTTGAATTGAAGACAGTTTCATTGATATTTTGATATTTATAAATCAAAAACCGTTTTAGTGATTTTAACTGATCGGTCGATTCTGATTTACTATCAGACAGTTGGGGTTTGTTTTTTTTTATATTTGAAAAAAATATAATTAAAACTATATGAGAAATAGCAATTCATACAAAGACATAATTAGGAGCTTCATGTCAAAAATAAATAAATAAAACTGGTAAAATTAGGTTAAAAACTGTTCGGCACACATCAGGTTTTTTTCTTTGTCACATTAGCCTGTTTGTGAGTGTATAGAAACCATTTAGCCAATACTGACCTAATTTAAACAAGCCCAGGCTGTGAGCAGGAATTTTAACTTCATTACTGAGATTATGTCTCAACGGTGACTTTTCTTAATATTGCGAACACGTCTACGTCACTCACGTCATACACAATCACAGTGTTCTCCTTCTGCTGCTCTGCGTCCAACACAGAGCACACCAACTACTAACACTCACTTTTGCGACTAAAAGACACATTTTGACTCGGGGACAGAGATTTTAGTCTAAGAAGATCTTGTGATGTGAGAGGTTTTAATGTTTGTCGTGTGACCTGTTTGGAGAGCATCAGCCTTGGTGGTCTATATCGATCATATGAATGATTGTCTCGTGATCGCCGTGAGCCTGATAATGCAACTGCTAATGGCTCAAGTAATAAAATGTATATTCTTTAGGTGATTTCATCCTATCTCTCAGGGGCCTGACTGAAGGAAAGGTTGGATTCAGCTGATGCTAAGCTGAATCAAACCTTTCCTATAACACAACTAAGTGTTATTTATGACAAAATCTCAGTCAAACATGCAGCTAAGAGGAAAGTTAAGTGGTGTTGCATTTTAGCGTCTGATCTAAATAGGTGTGTCTGCAGGACTGAAGCCGCAGCATGAATGTGCAGAAACACATTAAACTCCCCGGGTTTTCAGGGATGAGCCCAACTCCCTTCGTTCCGGGAGTTTCAACATCACTCCCTTTTTTCTTCCCAGCTGTGTGTTCTGGGTTAAACAAACACATTTGAACACCTTGCGAGAAACTCAGATTACATTCTCACACAGAAAGCTCTCCTTTCCGTTTTTTAACTTAGGAAATACTCTGTAGCGGGGAAAAGGTTTCATCGCTAGAACTGAGCGGTACGGAAGATTCTCTGCCCATGTCTTGAAGCAGGGACTGAAACTGGGCCTCCGTCTGGCTCCATTTTGTGTCAGCTTAATCAAAAAAACAAAAGGACAAAAGTTCTGGCCAAAAGCCTGCTGGTCACTGTGTGTGTGTGTGTTTGTGTTTGTGTTTGTGTGTGTGTGTGTGTGTGTGTGTGTGTGTGTGTGTGTGTGTGTGTGTGTGTGTGTGTGTG
>JAVLVB010000557.1:9020465-9036971 GCA_032876305.1 Orestias chungarensis | reverse complement strand
ATATATATATATATATATACAGTAGATAGTCAATATAGCTAATCCCTTTTTCTATATTTCCTTTTTTAAGGAAAAAAGGGCTTTCATTTAACTGTTTATTTGAGTATATAGAATGTACAAACTGTTAAAACATTGCATTGTAAACTGCAAATAAAAAAAATCAGATTCTGACAAACTATCTCAATATTATTACATAGCTAAGTCATAATAATGAGATACCATCTCATAATTATGAAATATCTCATTATTATTATTTTTCCCCTGTGTTACCTTAAGTAGAGCGGTGCAATGGGCCAGGTGCCCCTGTATATGTTTTTCTTCTTCTTTTTGTTCATCAGGGGGGTGGAAAATCTATGGAAGACCATTTCCGCCACATTGGTGAAAAAAAATATTATGACATAATTATGAGTTAGCTATCTCATTATTATGAGATAGTGTCTAATAATTATGAGATAGTATTTCATGATTATGACTTAGCTATCTCATTATTATCAGATAGTATGTAATTATTATTATAATGAGATAGTATTTCTTGATTATGACTTGGCTATCTCATTATTATTTGATAGTATGTAATTATTATTATAATGAGATACAATCTCATAATTATGACTTAGCTATCTCATTATTATCAGATAGTATGTAATTATTATTATAATGAGATAGTATTTCTTGATTATGACTTAGCTATCTCATTATTATCAGATAGTATGTAATTATTATTATAGTGAGATACAATCTCATAATCATGACTTAGCTGTCTCATTATTATGAGATCTACTATGATAATAATGAGATAGCTAAGTCATAATTATGAGATATAAATATATTTTTGTACCAGTGTGGTGGAAATGGTTAGTTTTACTTTAGTTGTGTTTTTTGTCCTGTGTTTTTAAGTTGCAACGTGACCAAAAGGTTGTATTCTGAAGACCAGGTCAGCAGCTCCACCTTTTTGTTCTTGTTATATTTCATTATTTGTTGTTCGAAATTCAAACAAAGTTTTGCCCCGGCATGTATAAGCAAATTTAGTCGACACCTCTACTGTACCATAAAAAAATTTTGCTCTTGAAACTGTTTATGATGCATTAATTTCGCCAGGTTTTTACCTATTTAAGGAAATAAACGGCGCCATCTGGTGGACAAAGCTGATTCAACGGTTCCCCTCGGAACTAAAGCCCTGCTGATGTTTCCGCACGGAGACTTTTCGCTGATGGCTCATCATGTGTTGTGAAAATTACTTGTGAAGAGGACTTCTTTGTCAGTTGTTAATTTTTGTTGTCAAGCTCCGTTTCGAAACCATGTCCTCTCCCGAGGTGGTTCTGGGTTTTCTTGAAGAAGCTGAACCGTGGCGGCTTCACTCCCCGCAGTTCCCCAGCAAAGTGGGAGGGAAGCCGGCGTGGCTGAGCCAGAGAGGCCTGCCCTCGCTGGCTGAGCTTCAGTGTGACAAATGCGGGCTGGCCATGGTCTTCCTGCTGCAGGTTGGTACATGGAGGAGTAAAGGCTGCTCAGACCTGTTGTATCTTCTTGTTTTATCACGAAAAAATAAGATTAATGTTCACTTTGATTATTATAAACAGGAGAACTGTTTACTGAAGTTAGATTTAATACACAGTGATAGATTTGAAGTGTTGATAAATAATCTGATTACAAAATGTTGTGTTTTAAACAAAATAATGTTGAAAAAATACCTTTGGATGGGATTAATGGGTTATAAGCCGAAGAACGTTTAACTTTCACCACATTATATAGGTATTAGATGGATGCAAAGTTTATAGAAACTGTCAAGGTATCTTATGATAGGGATGGGTAGGATATGGATATGGCTTAAAAATTACATTTTATATTTTTTTTCCCATATCAAAACAGATTTACATTTTTTAGAACAGAACTCTACTGTGAGTTGACCGGAATTCAATGTTGAATGCTTTAAAATAAGATGATCATTTAGCATCAATCAGAACTTTGGAATTTGCTGGGGGGGAAAAATCCAGATTTGACAAATATTAAATCTTCATAAACAGAAAATTCAACTAGTTGATAACATAGATTTATGCTATGTAAAGGCGAGGCAATCCTCTTGTGTTGCTCCTCCATAACTCATGGTGTTTTACTCCATTTCTGTTTAAACGTGGTTATAAATTAATCTCCAGTTTCCCTAACAGTGTATTATTACTCTGCGTTCCTGCTGCAGGTGTACGCTCCAATTTCAGGTCAGGACAGAAGTTTTCACAGAACGCTCTTCATGTTCTCCTGCAAAACCCCTGAATGTTACTCGCACAACGACAGCCGCTGTATGAAAGGTATTTCTTATTAGATTTAATCACATCGGTGCTTTTTTTTGCTGATTTTACACGTCGGTGTAACTTTTGGTTTGTTCTGTGCAACTCCAAACCTTTCTGACTGATTTCTGCAACTCACCAGTTTTCAGAAGTCAGCTCCCCAGGAAGAATCAGTTCTACTCCTACGATCCTCCACCAGGTTTTCACATTTTTGGTTTGATTTAGTAAAAAAAAAAAAAAAGGGTTGTTGAGATGATTTCCTGATGCAGCGCTTCATCTTGATTCATTTTCTCCGTTTGTGTCCAGACGATGAACCGCAAACTGACTCTAAAGAGGACCAAAGTGTTTTATCCATCTCCGGAGTCAAACTGTGCTGGGTGTGTGGTTGCCCTGGAAACAAGGCCTGCTCCAGCTGCCACGCCGTGACATACTGCAGTAGGCACCACCAGACTGTCCACTGGAAGCACTCCCACAAAAAGGAGTGCCTCAGTGCAGGTAGTCCCACCCAGCAGGACAGTACTGATCCCGGCCTGAATCTGAAAGACTGACTCTCTGTGCTGCTGTGTCTCTGCCTCAATGTAGAGCCTCCTACTGCTTCTGCCTCTCCTCTCCTTTTCCCTGAGTCGGAGCTTGTCACTGAGCCAGAGGAGGAGGAGGAGCGGGAGGGGGGAGAAGATACTGAAGGCGATGGAGGAGAAAAGAAAAGTGCAAATGTTTTCTCCTCAGCTGACGGTAAGTTTTTAGGACTATCTAAAACTACAAATATTTTAATACGCAGCACTACAGACGAGGGAATAAATGTCTGCTGTCTGATAGCACTGGCAGATGCGGATCTGGAGGAGATGGCTTTACACGAGACTGAAGACGACAAAGTGTTCCAGCGGTTCAAGAGGAAGATCGCCTCTGAGCCGCACCAGGTATTAAAACCGACCTGCAGACTCGATGCTCTCTGTTTGCTCTCTGTTTGTAAGTCTGACTGTGACAGTTCTTCACGTCCAGGTGTTGCGTTACAGTCGAGGAGGCAGTCCGTTGTGGGTCTCCTCTGAGCATGTACCCTCAGAGGAGGAGATCCCATCATGCACCTGCGGCGCCCGGAGGACCTTTGAGTTTCAGGTACTTCCTGGTGTTCGAGTCTTTTTTTATGTTTGATGTTTGCACGTTTCTGTCTAGTTTGCGTCCTTTTCTCTGAGACCTCCAGGAGCCCACCTTCATCTCAGAGGTTCTGTGAAGGCTTCAGTGGTTAAACAAAGTCATCAGGGACCAGGGAAGCGGGTCAATATTGACGTGTCTGAGCTAAATTCTGGGCAAACCTGTTAGACTCTCAAAGACGACAAGGTTCAAGTTCCAGAAGGAGACCGACTCGAAATAGAGAACCATGGCCTATTTTTCTATTTGTGACCCAGTCAGATATAAATCCTAAGGAGAATCTGTGAAGATTCACAGACACACTCTGTTCAATCTGACTGAGTTTGAGTTTTTATTTTTTTTTAAAGTGCAGAAAATGTCATACATTGCCAGTTTTCAGTAAAATCATGACGATTTTGTTGGGATCCAGCTGCTTCTTTAAACGAAACCAAGGATCGAAGTCTCTTTATCCTCATGGAGTTTGAAAATGTTCCCCTGGTGCGTCAGACTCACCGTGCACTGAAACCACGGCTCCAGGTCTCGTACGCATGCATGGACGTGTGTAGTGCTCAACATATTAAGCTTAACACAACACTTGGATGCACTTTGCTTTTGCAGAAACTGAACTAGCATGTGTCAAGTCGCTGCTCCCAATTATTGAACTTACGTTTAAAAACTACCATTAAGGGTCAAAAAAAAATCCATCCCCATTTTAAACATTTTCATAAGTGAATTAACTTTATTTAAGGCGTTGCTTGAACAACACCTCCAACAACCCAAATGCAACAGAAACAGTTCACAACAAAACATCCACGCCAAAATAAAACATGGAGGACCTGTAACAAGGGGGATGTTGCTGTGTTGTTTGTGATGTATTTTTAGGGAGCTCAATAAAATGTTTTACTAGCAGTAACATAACTAGCTTTGTTATTCAAAGAGACGAGTGTTACCTCGAATCATCACCAACACGCATATATTCTTTATTAAAATGTTATTCTGTTGTATTTTATTATACAAGGACTTTGACACCATTAAAAAAAAAAAACACATAAACGTTTTTTCTTTTATTACTGTCAGAAGCTTATTGTATTGTGTGTCCTGGTGCTATGCCACACCCTGATACTCCTATGTTGTCATTTAAGATTGAAAAATTTGCTCTTGCTTTGGTAATGTTTTGTATTTTATTTCCCTTATACGAGGTTGTTTTGTTTCGTATTTTCTTAGGACTCTTCCTCGTCCTATTTTGTCTTTTTATGCTCGGTTTTGTCGCATTAAATAGCATTTATTTTAGTAGTGTTTTGTGCCTTGTTATGGTGTCTTACAGCTTAAAAGCTTATGTGCATTTCAACGGCAAACCAATGTCCTGTTTTTTTTCCCCCTCTCGATAGGTGATGCCTCAGCTGTTAAACCGTCTCTGTGTGGATTCGACAGGAGCGAGCATCGACTGGGGCACCGTGGCGGTCTACGCCTGCTCCGTCAGCTGTAGCCATGGAGACCAGTACTGCTCCGAGTTCGTCTGGAAACAGGACTTCGCCTCGGATCAGCAGACACAGAATAAAAGCACGTAGTCCGGGTTTGTTGGCTTAAAGTTGCCGGAAGCGAAAGAGCTCAAATTAACTGAATGTTATTTTTATTTAATCAGAGTTCTGCTTCAGCATTTTCCGATATTAACGTGGATCATGTGGTTAAAAAAGCACCACCTGATGGAAAATGCCTCGATTGACTGTGAAAGAATGGATCACAAAGAAAGTATAAACAAGCTACTTTAAATTTGGTTGCTTGTAAACAAATATTCTTATTGGTTTATTGTTCTGTTTTTCTGTTCATAATCCAGATGGATTATTTTTTTTTAAAGGCCATTTTTATATATTGGATGGGTTTATTGCTATGCACCGTTATGCCATCGTTGTGCCTAAGATTTAAAACATCAAAAAGCGTCTGCAAGATTATAGACAATTTCTCACCTTTAAGCAAGTCAGTGTTTTTATTTCCCAGAATTAAAGTGAACTATCAGAACAAAGCAATTTAATCCAGACAAATCTTTTTTCACATTCTTTAAAAACTGCAATAAAAAGTCATTACTTGTTCTGTCTCTGATGGAGAAACGTAATACTGTATTTCAATTGTTTAATCAGGACATGCATTAAATTGGTTAACTTCTTTTTTTATGTTTGTATTTAAAAGGTGTTTAAATGGATCACTTGATACTTCATGGATCTAGAAAAACTTGTTTCCGGTCTTAAAACTCAAAACTGGGTTTGCTTGCCGTTGTTCATTTCTCTGCGACGAAACCCAAGTTCAGTTGAGATTAAGGATGCAAACCGATGTTTGAATGTCCTTCCGGATTTTCTGGTGAAGAGTTTGTGGTTTAAATTATCGGAAGTTCCTCATCACACTAATATAGATGGATTGGAGACATATTCTCTTTCTGAAATTTTAGACCAGATTTAATGCCAAACACGCCCTTACGTCTGTTCCTTAGATCCAATCTTTGCCCAGCATTTTTACGTCTTAAAGAATGACCCGAAGTTGAAACCAATATATCATGCATTTCCTAATTAAAAGAATGTTTACATACGTTATCAGAAATTTGTTCTTAAACATGTAATTGTGACAAAATGGAGCCTGAATCTGAGAAAGCCGTTTAAAAAAGTTAAAACGGCTCTGGCTGGAGTCGCCATGTACTCATAATGCAGCACAATAAGTATTTCAGATGAAGCATTTCATGTGGAGGTTTCCTTAACAGTAAATACAGAGCTCAACCAGACGTGACATTTGTAAAGCAAAAAGCTGATGATTTAATAAACAGAGGGTTACTCTAATTAAAGACAGCTTTAACCGGAGTCAGTGCTTACAGATTTATTGTTTCCGAGGACAGAACATCGATTTCCAGACGAAGCACTGGCTGAGAAAAACACTTCCAGGTCCATTCTGTTGATCTCTATTCAATTCAGAAATCTGGTGGCATTGACGGGTTCAGACACGGATTCAACTAGGAAGCAAACATCCAGCTGGTTGACATGAAAATGTTGAAATGGTTGCAGATTCGATTCTGCTTAACACAGACATTTAGCTGGGATGAAAAAATAAAAATAATCTAAAAATTCAATTAAATGTTTTTAACATTGAGAAAAGAAAAATAGACTACTATACACTAAAAGCGTGACATTTTTGCCACTGCATTTTTTTTTTTTGCGCTGGGTTTAATCCTGTCATTTAACATTTTTACCCATTCCCAGGTCATCCTCCTTCAATCAAACAGGAAGTAGCTCCGACCCAGACTCAAGATTTCAAATTAAAAATTAAATATACTTTAAGCTCCAGTCTAACCATTAAAACACTGCTTATGCAACATACTTTCTTTTTCCATAGAAAATTATCTCTCCGTCCAGAGCGAACCACAAGCTGCAAAACAGAAGAACTCGGCGACAGTCACATTTAAATCGCTTTACTTCAACTATAAAGATGTCAGGTGTGAGAAACCCGCTAAAAATGTTTGTCTGGAACTGACCTGAAAACCGAGGAGCTCAGGATTCAATCTAAACGTGGGGTTAGCTGATTTGAACTCAAGGTAAAAATAGCGAGCGAATAGCGTACAAAAGTAGTTAAAACTGTTTAAAATGAAACCATGAACAGTCCCCTTCCGAGTGCATTTCTTTTCATCAATAATTAACACTTTCTTACAATCCTATGTACAAACTAGGGATGTGATGGTACCGCAAAAACCCGAAGCTGCAGGAAACGGGTGGAAATGACTTAAAGCGCCACATAAGCCTGGTACACTGGAAAAGGACCCTTAAAATCTTGTTTAAAAATTATTTTAAAAAAACAAAAAAAGGTAAAGCCAGACAAGATCTCAATGTACAACATCCCATATAGTCCATGTAAAAAGTTCTACATCAGTGGGTCACTTTGATGCATCTTGAAAAAAAAAAAGAAGAAAAGAAACAAGGTTGGGTTTAAAAAACAAATCCAGGTTCTACGTTGTCTTGCGAAAACCTTTCAGGATGGGGTAGATGTTTTCAAACGCTTCATAGATCTCTGCTCTCACCTTGGCTCCTTCAAAAACAAAAGACATGAGTCAGTACCCCAGTAATTTTTCATGTTTTAGGAAATAAAAGTGACTAAAGAAAGTGATCTAAAAGTTATTAACAGGATTTCTTTAAATTGTGGCATACAGTTACCATTTTCAGTGCTTACCTGTGAGAACAACCTTCCCAGAAACAAAGATAAGGAGGACAATCCTGGGTTTAATCATCCTATAAATCAATCCCGGGAACAGCTCCGGCTCATAGCTACAAGGCAAAAGGTTCTTTATTTAATTTTGTATTATTATTATTACTACAAATGGTTTTGGTATAAAACAAACTCCAACCTGCTGAACTGTTGATGTGTGAGAACCAATCCCTCCAGTCGAATAGGGAACTTCACGTCACAGCTGCCAACCATGTTCTGAATCTTGAAGTCCAGGAACTTGGCAGGAAAACCCAGCTTCTGCACGACACGTGCGTATTTTCTAGCCGCCAACCGCGACTCATCCTCACTAAAATAAAAAGACTTTGTTAGCATGACTGACTGGCAGAATACACACAGTGCCTTTACAGAAGTATGCGTGTTTCTTTTAACTTTTTATCATGTTACAACCACATACTCCAATGTATTTGATGCATATTAATTATCGATTGAATTTTAAAATATACTCAAACTATTTAGAATATATTTAGAATAGAAAACAAATAATGGTTTATTGTCCCACTGTAAACTACGAATAACGGCAGATTTGTAAAACTTATTGAGGTTGTTGGGAGCAGTGATGGTTTCAGGGGAAGGTTCTGCTGTAAGGCTCCGTTCTGCACTTTGGATGTCTCAACTGGATGGTCATGAAAACGTTGGATTAAGGTCTGGACCTTAACTGCGCCGTGTAATCACGTGAATTTAAATTGATCTAAAAATGTCACTTTAACTTTCTTTGCCACTATAGCATAAACAGGAGATTTTTTAACATCATCCAATAATACATTCTCCCACCTGACCAGTTTATACCTGCAGCTCCTCCAGACCAACCTCGGCTACTTGTCTTGATTCATGTTCTCCTTCATTTTTCATGTAATGCACCAAAGAGAGCTCCACGTGTTTGAAGCTGATGATATTGTTTTATTGTCTACAGTGTGCCTTGGTCTTTTTGATGCTGGTTGTTGACCTACAAGCCTCTGAAGCCTTTACAGAACAGCTGGGGTCTATACTCAAATTATATTACACACACACTAGCCTTTTTGACTCTCTTGGTTACTTCTGTAGGCCACCAGTTGAAGTGGATTTATTTTTCATAGTTGGAGGAGGAGCATAAGATTATTAAAACTAATGATTGTGTGGGGTTTTGTTAGTAACAAAAAGAAAGCACTTAAAATTGGAGTTGAAACAAAATTCTGACCTCTTGGCTCCGGTGCAGACCATCTTCCCAGAACTAAAGATCAATGCGGTAGTCCTGGGCTCTCTTATTCTCATGATGACGGCAGCAAATCGCTGGAAAATAACAATTTAACAGTATTTACAAGATTGACAATGGTTTTGTTTTTTTTGAAAGACTTTTATATTGAAGTTTCAAATCTCATTGAACAGAGTAAACTATAGAGGCAAACTCAAAGACATGTTCATGATGCGAAACCCTGGCCCAACATACTATTGGATGCGGTTTAAAAAAAGTTAGTTAACCTACCTTGGGGTTGTACTCTGCATTCCTGGCCCTCAGGGCAATTGTCTTGAGATCCAGTTTACAGCCAAGATTTACAGTAGATACTATGTTTCTGATCACAAACAGAAAGGATAACAATCAGTTCCCCTCGGAACTGATTTCTACATCTAAATGTCAGGAGTTTGCAGTATTCTTTAATGACAAAGTTCAAGGCATTAAAAATGCAATTGTTTCCATAACAGACATAGCTTCTGTACCCCCAGTTAGACATATGGAGCTGACGCAGTTCACACCTGTCTGCGATAAAACAGTTGAAGAGATTATCTGCAGCCTGAGTCCATCTACTTGCTGCCTGGATGACTTACCCACTAGATTACGAAAGTCTGTGCTGAGCTGTTTGCTGCCACAACTCGCTCAATTAGTCAATATCTCACTTCAGGCTGGAATATTCCCAAAGGCCTTGAAGGTCTTGCTGTCTTCTAGCCTCTTCTAAAGAAGAGCAGTCTGGATGACACAGTACTGATCAACTACCGGCCCATATCAAACCTGCCATTCTTAGGAAAAGTGCTGGAAAAAGTTGTTTACCAACAGCTGAGTGACTTTCTCCTGTCTAACAATCTGTTTAATGCTTTCCAGACAGGCCCCACCACAGCACTGAGACAGCTCTGATCAAGGTGACAAATGACATCCGCCTAAACTCAGATGCAGGCAAAGTCTCTGTCCTAGTTCTGCTGGACCTGACCGCCGCCTTTGATACAGTTGACCATGTGATTTTATTACAGAGGTTAAAAGACTGGGTGGGAATCACGGGTATGGCCCTAAACTGGTTCAACTCCTAACTTGAGGACAGGTGTTACTTTGTTCAAATTGGGAACTGCGTCTCCGACCGAATGGGTGTGACCTGTGGGGTTCCCCAGGGGTCGATCCTGGGACCCCTTTTATTCAATCTGTACATGCTTCCATTGGGCCAGCTAATACGCAGCCATGATGTGTCCTACCACAACTATGCTGATGACACTCAGATCTACGTGTCGCTGACAGCTTGTGTACAAGTCTCTTCATGGTTTAGCCCCAAAGTACATATCTGACATGTTAGAGCCATATGAACCATTCAGGACTCTGAGAACCTCAAGTAGTGGCCTCCTGCTGATGCCCAGAGTCAGAACCAAACAAGGGGAGGCTTCATTCCAGTTTTATGCTCCTAAAATCTTGAACAGTCTTCCTGAAGAGGTGAGACTGGTTTCAACTCTAGTGATGTTTAAATCCATGCTGAAAACAGCCTTTTTTAACTGTGCATATAGCAACTGAGTACTATTATTATTATTTTAATTTTATTTCTTTTAAAATTCAAAGCTGATTTTGTTTTTTCATTTTCTGATCTTTTTTCCTATGTAAAGCACTTCGAATTGTCTTGTACGCGAAAATTTGCTATACAAACAAACTTGCCTTCCCTAGCCTAATGTAACAACAGTGATAATTCAAAACCAAGGAAACATTCAGCAGAGAGATCAGTAATAAATTAAACGATTATGAGCCGTACTGTAGCGTTGGTACAATGCCTGAGCTTTCTGAAGCGGGCGTAGCCGGGGTATGCGGGGTCATGGGGCCCATCGAAGTGCTGTAAAGCCCGGTTCCTCCTGGCAGAGCGGTAGTTGTCGAGCCGTCTGCCGCCTGGGAATGATAAAATTGAGGAGTCTGCCCCGACGTTCCTTGAAGACCTGAGGTTTAAAGGTTTTTTAAACTCAGTTAACTAATAAACCCAACAGATACACGTTATGTCTAATTCATTTGGAGGAACAGAGGACATCTTTAAAAATGTGCATACCTGCACTGGGCTGCTGCGATTGTTGCTGCTGCTGCTGCTGTTGCCTCTGCTGTTCCTCTAGTATAGACAAACTGTTTGTGTTCTGCACAGGCTGAGGGGTCAGACCCGAGCCGTATCGCATCATCGGGCTGAGCATTGACATCCCTGGAGTCATCGCACCCTTGGGAGGGACAGATTATCACGCAGGACAGTTAGTGGTGGACGCTTTGTTCATGTTCCTTTAAACTGTCTGAATGTCACATAAATCCTTTTTTTGGGGGGGGGGGGGGGTCATTACTGTTGCATAAAATTAATAATTTCTATGACTGATTTGAGGTGCTGAATCTTGGATATTTTCTTTAAGAATTAAATTGTAAACACACAAATGAAGTTGTGAGCAAAAGCAAAAATCATTCTGGTTAAGTCTTTCAAATCGAAGTGTTTGTGTGCACAATGATGCAAAAAAAATTTTTTTTTGATGTATATCACTAACTCGCCAGCTTCTTAAGCAACAAGCTAGCACCTATAAGGAGATGTTTTCCCTCATGAGTGTATGTTACTACTTTCCATAACTGGTTACATGTAAGCCTCAATCATCAATATGATGAACAGACATATATTATATGTACATCATTAGTGTTTAAGTTTAAATTGTGTGACCACATATCAAAAGGGAAAAAAAAGGTTCTAACCTGAGGAGAAGCCAGGCCTTGGAAAGGTGGTAAACTGTTGTTCTGGTCCATTTTATTCAACACTGCCAGTAAAACTGATGTGAAGCAGAAAACCAGAGGAGAATGTGCAAGGACACCCAAATCCAACGCCCTTTTCCTTCCCACCTTATTCCTCACCTGCAGATTTAAAAAAAGGGGGGACACTGTTTTTATTCCATAATCTCCAGAGTCTGGAGAAACAGTTTTAGTAGTGGCGCGAAAGCATAAACGTGTTAAACGTTACACGCAGGACCTTAAATGTTCTCTTAACACTTTTGCTAAACATTTGTTCATACACTGAGGAGAATTAGACTTTATATTGTTGTCAGTGACTTCCTAACCGGGTGAATTTAAGGGCTTTAAACCTACAAACACACCCAGCTAGCTAAAGTTGCCTGCAGAGCTAACGTTTGCTAACAAGAAGCCGCCGTGGCTAAACACTACGCTGCGACGTAAAAACGCTAATTTTACAATTTATCAGAGTTAAAAAAAATAACCTTATTTCAGAATCGACTCACACAATCGGCGTCCTTTACATCTGACCGCAGTTAAGAGACGAAACCGAGCTAGCTTGTAGCTCCGTGTGATTTTTCTTCCCCCCCAGGGCTTCTTCTTCTCGGCGCTCACCGGAAGGAGAAGCTTTAACTTCCGGTGAGTCGCAGTTGAGCGCAGTCACAGCAAAGATGGCGTCGGTGGGTGACAAATCCGTTTGGGACGAGGTGGAAGACGGCATCGGGGAAGAGGTGCTGAAAATGTCCACGGAGGAGATAGTTCAGCGTACCCGGCTGCTGGACAGCGAGATAAAGATCATGAAGAGCGAAGTGCTGCGGGTGACCCACGAACTCCAGGCCATGAAAGACAAAATCAAGGAAAACACGGAGAAGATAAAGGTGAACAAAACCCTGCCGTATCTGGTCTCCAACGTGATCGAGCTGCTGGACGTGGACCCCAACGACCAGGAGGAGGACGGGGCCAACGTGGACCTGGACTCCCAGCGCAAGGGAAAGTGCGCCGTCATTAAGACCTCCACCAGGCAGACCTACTTCCTGCCGGTGATCGGGCTGGTGGACGCCGAGAAGCTGAAGCCGGGTGACCTGGTCGGGGTCAACAAGGACTCCTACCTGATCCTGGAGACCCTGCCCACCGAGTACGACTCCCGCGTGAAGGCGATGGAAGTGGACGAGCGCCCCACGGAGCAGTACAGCGACATCGGCGGCCTGGACAAGCAGATCCAAGAGCTGGTGGAAGCCATCGTCCTGCCCATGAACCACAAGGAGAAGTTCGAGAACCTGGGCATCCAGCCCCCGAAGGGCGTCCTGATGTACGGGCCACCGGGGACCGGGAAGACCCTGCTGGCCAGAGCCTGCGCTGCGCAGACCAAGGCCACCTTCCTGAAGCTGGCGGGCCCGCAGCTGGTCCAGATGTTCATCGGCGACGGTGCCAAGCTGGTGAGGGACGCGTTCGCCCTGGCCAAAGAGAAGGCGCCCTCCATCATCTTCATCGACGAGCTGGACGCCATCGGGACGAAGAGGTTCGACAGCGAGAAGGCCGGGGACCGAGAGGTGCAGAGGACCATGCTGGAGCTGCTCAACCAGCTGGATGGCTTCCAGCCCAACATGCAGGTCAAGGTAGGCAGGCCTGCACGCTCCCAGTAGGGGAACAACAATGACTTTCTTAGAAGCATCAAAGTCTTTCTGATTAGCAAATATATATAGACAGATAAAAGTCACCTTTGGGCAGCAAAAGATTTGATTGAAAAAGTAAAAATGTATTATTATGCTTTGACTTGACCTCCTTGACAAGTCTTTATCTTGTATCATCAACATGTTAAGTCAATTACTCCCTAGCAATGGCAAGTATTTCTTACATAAATATTCTGCACATAACATTGTTAATATAAACATTCTAGTTAAATTACTAATAAGTTTTTTTTTTTTTTCAGATTACTTATTGTTTGGGTTTTCTAGACAAATCCTTTCAATATAGGAACTGGAGATAGTAAATAACATGCTATTAGGCTGATTTAAAACCGCCTGCTCATCTTTACCTACATTTAACAGATACATTTCACAGGTGATTGTGCAGACAGGAGTGGAATCATCAAACCACTGGAGCAAACAAGGCACTAGCATCTGAGATTCGCTGATGGATGTTAAGAAACATTCATTTATTTATTGTAAATACACAACAATTTATGTCTTAAAGATAGTTTATGTCATTGTTGACCATTGGTTGCAGAGGACGTGCTGTCGAGTATCGGACAGCTTTGCCATGGAACTAATTTACTGTATTTTTAAAACCAAGACAAATCAATGTTGTTTAGTTGTAAGGATCTATTTCCGTCTTGGTTAGCCTGGTTAGCGTTACTTAATGTTACCAGCAGTTTCATTGCTTTTAGACCTAGAGCCGCATCCTCATTGTGTATTTTTGCAAAACCCTGCAACCTTTCAGAATCCACTCCTTTATTCATATTTATGTCGGCTATTTAATAAACATTTAAAGTTACAGTACATTGTTTATTTTGGTATTAAGAAAACGGCTGGGTGTTGACCCAGATTTGACCCCTGTGTTTGTGTTTCTGTAGGTTATCGCTGCCACTAACCGAGTGGACATCCTGGACCCCGCTCTACTCCGCTCGGGTCGTCTGGACAGGAAGATCGAGTTCCCGATGCCGAACGAAGAAGCCAGGGCTCGGATCATGCAGATTCACTCGCGCAAGATGAACGTCAGTCCGGACGTCAACTACGAGGAGCTGGCGCGCTGCACCGACGACTTCAACGGCGCACAGTGCAAAGCCGTGTGCGTCGAGGCCGGCATGATCGCGCTGCGACGGGGAGCCACGGAGCTCAACCACGAGGATTACATGGAGGGAATCCTGGAGGTGCAAGCCAAAAAGAAGGCCAACCTGCAGTACTATGCCTAAGGACACTAAACGTGTCTGTGTTTGCGTGAGAGCTCCTTTTATGATTGTTAACATAGCTGTAAAACACTTGCTTCTATTACTGATTATCTTGGGTTAATAAAAAAAGAGGGAAACAATAACTGGTGTTCTATTTTCTTCCGCTGGGAACTTAAACTGATATTGGATAACTTCATATTGGCTGCAGCAGGATAATCTTCCATCCTAAATGTGTAATCATAATTTTATTCATAATCAATCAATGTTCTTTTATATATATATATATAATATAGCAAACTATAAGAAACCTAAAAATTCAGCTGGAGGCGTTTTCTGTTGGATTTTAACGTCTCTGTCATCTGCAATGAACAGGCTCTGAACAAGTCCCTGGAGTTTAACTAGAAATGTAAAAGCTGTTGGATTTAAGACCCCAAATAAAAAATAAATAAATGAGAAACGCTTGACCGACGTTTTCACACTTCTGTTGATTTAACGATTACTCTGAACTAGTAACAATATAATTTTTTCTCTATCCTCTGTGTGTAGTCCCAAAGTGTTCATACCCCTTTAACTTTAACGTATTTCATAACAATACAACCACAAACATAAATATATATATATATAATATGAATTTTATGTGAAACACGAATACAAAGTGTAAAGAAAATTATACGCAATTTAAAACTGGTAAAAATTAAAAACCTGTAAACTTTGCGGTGTGGAAAGATACTCAGTCCCTAAAGTCCTTTAGGAGTTGCCTGATGATCTTAAGCAAGCTTTGATAGATTATCTTAAACTGCTTACAAAAATCAAACATGCAGACCATTGTGCCATGCAGCAGCAATGTAATCTACATAACCTTATTGTTTTCCATCCAAATCGGCCAATTAACTCCAAACACCTGCTAAGGTTTTCTAATGCATTAAACTCTCAGACCGGGTCCATCGTGAGGAAAACCTGACTGGACAGATATGCAGACGAGTTTTCCACATCTTTCACAAGGAGGGAAAACACAACAGATCATCTGTAAAGAAGCTGGTTTTACAAAGGGTTCTGTATCCAAGCATATAAACAAAGGTAAAAGATAAGGTAGAAAAAGGTGTACCACCAAGAGAGATCATTACAACTGTCAAGCTAAATGTATTTAAGAATCTGAGGGCAATTCAGTACGAATGGACTGAGGTCGGAGTCATGAAAGTCCAGAAAGGTTCGGGGTGCCATGTCATGCTTCCCTCTGCTAGCAAGCTGTATGCAGCAGGACTTGCAAATTGAACACAAGTACCAAAAACTGATTGAATGACTGCAGCAGTAATCGTCCTGACTGGCTGGCAAACTCGCCTGAACTAAATCCCGTACAAAATATGTGGGCTGTTGTCAAGATGGAAGATGAACGACAGCGGAGCCTACAAGGCGGATAACCTGATTGCAGCTGTTGAAGCATTTTCGATTTCCTTCAGGCTCTCGGTCTCTGCGCAACGACGCATTGATGCAGTAATCCACACGAGGCCCAACCAAGTATAGTGAGCATATACATTTGAACAGTTTTCAAAAGCCTTGCATCAGTTTTTGTTTTTTTTATGTCCATTTTGGATCGTCTACGGTGATATTCTAAATTGCGACACTCAATTCAGTTTTTGTTGCACTTTTACGCAATATTAAAATTTTCGAAGATATACGATATACTGTAGATTTACTCCCAAATGGTTTAAATGGAGACACATTTAACAGTCTGTTATAAGCATTAATTCTGTCTATAACTAAACTGAATGTGAAGTGCTCCCTTTAATAGTTTTCAACTGACAGAAGTTGTTATCTTTGGACCAGAACCCCTAAAAAAGAAATTGCTTAGTAAGCCACTTGACCTGGATAGAATCAGGTTGGCATCTGGTGACAATGTAAAGAACCTTGGTGTTATTTTTGATCAGGAAATGTCTTTCAAGTCTCATATAAAACAGGTCTGTAAGATTTCCTTCTTTCATCTTAGGAATATAGCAAAA
>JAVLVB010000557.1:8997273-9012040 GCA_032876305.1 Orestias chungarensis | reverse complement strand
ATATATATATATATATATATACATATATATATATATATACATATATATATACATATATACATACATACATATACACATATATATACATATACATTCACCTCATAAAACCACTGTAAGATCACAGCTAAAAAGGTGTTTCAATTCACCTTGTTTTTCTTAAAATGCAATTAAAAGTCTTTCAAAATCTCCAAACATATGGAGGCAATGTAACTACCGCATTACAGATAATTGATCTTAATTCAGTTTCTATCAGATACAACAACTTAAACCATGCAGGGCTTTGTTACAGAGGACATGCCATGAATTTTATTTTCATATTCTGTAAAGTTCCAACCACAAAACCAATTTAAGTATTACAGGAAAAAATATTTTTTCTATATTTTAAGTAATAATCATAGAAATAATAATTTATTTAGCTATAATATAAAAAAATATGGCATAGTTAAAGATTTTTAAAACTTTAAGGTATGTACTAACATATGTTGAATTTAGCAAAAAATGTCTGTTAGCAAAAGTAAACTTAGTAGAATTAATAGTCGCAAACTGCAAAAAACCTACAAGGTTTGGTAACGATGAATATCAAAAACTAGAATCCAATCTGTTTAATCAAAACAAGAAAGCAACAAACTTTTTTCAAGTTCAGAGAGTAATTATGAAACCATTCTTCTTGAGCATGAAAATAAATCAAGTGATCAGACTATTTTATGTTTGACCCAAACTGTGTAAATATTGCCTGGATCTTCGCAGCACAACTGGAAAGGAGCAAATTATGAAACCGCATCCAGCTTGTGTAAACATCCTTTATTCTAAAACCACTGGATTTTAACAGGAAATGTTGCATATCATGCACAAGTAAGTGATAAACTTTATCCAAACTACACGTTTCTTTTTCAGTATTTAGGTAGGAGTCACATTGCTCTAACATGCAGCTGCAGAGGCAAACCGAAAGTACAGTTTGAACAGGTATATTAGTGTTGTAGAAGTGCTTTATATGCGGCTGGCTGAAAAAACTGTGGTTCAATTTAGACACATTGAAACTCATGTCTATACAAAACTGCTGTTTTTATTCAACCGTCAGTCACACCAATTCCTTTCGTGAGCACGGTCAGACCAGTAACAAGGTAAACAAAGATTTTAGTAGGTTCACAGTTTGTAAAAAACCCTAAGGTTTTCTCTGACCGTACGCAGCATGGAGTAATTGCGAGGCCCCTCCCCCAGCAGTTGCTGCAAACTGTGATTTTACTCGGAGTGAAAATAAACGTTAAACTCTCAAACGTGAACATTTACTTTGTCAAAGCTACCAGATTTACAAAAATCTAAATATATGTAGTCCTTAAAACACTATATAGTCTTTAGAATATACACCTAACGCCCTTCAAAACTGACAGTTATGCCATCAAGAGGACATGGACCATACTCTAGTGTTTCAATATTAAGATTAAACAAACGTCAATGTAACACGTAACCACAAAAGAACCATCCCCACACTACAAAGCTGAGCTTAAGTCAAATGGACACATTCGGGTCCGTTATACATGCGCTAGGTGTACCAAGTGTTTATTCGCACGCTTTGCCTGTTCTCTTTTATATGGTCTAGACCAATAAAACAAATTGACCTGCAGGGGAGTAAGTTACCTTATTTTTAAACTACATACCAAAAATTTTGCATTTAAGAGCATTTTTGACACCATCAGCCGACAACTGCAGCTCAGCTCAGCGACAGTGTGAAAAAGGTCTTCAAGAGGACATGTGGGAACAAATAATGTCCGCACTAAACACTCGTTAACAGTCGATAAAGAGCGGATCCCATGTTTCTAATACACGGTTAAATGGAACTCCGACTAAAATGACTTTTGTGTTCAGGTTTTAAAGGAAAACCTTGTAACTGGACGTTATAATTCAGTCTAAACTAATGAAAACTGAGAAGGAAAAGACGGGCTTGGCGTGCGTCTTCTGTACAACAGCAGCCTATCAATACAATTCAATTGGCTTCTCTTGACGTAATCAGATTCTCAACTTGGAGACTGCTATTTTAAAGAAAATATTACATTCTGCACAATTTAAACTCCACTCTAAATGTTTAGAATATGTTGCAATGGGTTGTTTTTTGTACTTCTGTGTTGCAAGGGGAAAAAGCTTGGTAAAGTTTTAAAGTGATCAGCTGTAAACCAGATTTCCACAAGGACACAAGGTTTTCATTGCGAAACCAGGAGTAGTGTTACAGATTAAATGGTCTCGGTTCACAATGATGTCACATTATTAAAAGAGAAAATCCAGAAATAACTAATTAATTGATGATGATTTATCTGGGTCTCATAGCAATTTGGAGGATGCTGTCTTGACTTGTCTAAAGCAGCCAATCAGGTTTCAAGGGTCTCTACAGAAGCACCTTCAGTTTCGCCTACTGAAAGTTTAAATTAATTCATGCTATGCTGTGACTCAATTAAACTGATGTATTTAATTTAGGCACAATAATTTTATATTTTAATTTGAAGTTATATAATAAGTTATTAATTATTATAATTTGATATTTCCTCTGGGGTTTTGTTTGTTCCTGTAGATTAGTACAGTGAGACAGATATCTACCCAGAAAATATCAATAATATTATTTAAAATGTATGTTTTAAATAATGGTTCATGTTTCGGTACTCTTTTCAATTATCACTAAACTGAATTTCCATATATTTGGAATGTTGTCCATGAAGCATGTTACCAAAAACAACTGAATGAGGCTCCAATCACAAAATCATACCTTTACGTGCTGCTGATAAGCGTTCACATGTTCTGATTCAGAAACTGTCCAAAGGGAATGGAAGTTATTATCAAACCAGAAAGCACTTTATAAGTAAAATAATTATAAAACCGTTGGAAATTATATACTGCAGATTGAAAGATAAAAACAATTTTAATTAAAAGGGATTGTAGTCTATAGGTCGTAGTAGTCGGGGTTTCATTTAATCATTAAGGATTAGTGTGCACAGCACACTTTAGAGACAAAAAGGTAATATCTACAGTTATTTACTATATAAAACCACAATAAACTGTATGCGGCTTTTTTTTTATATCTTTAACAAAACTTTTCTTGTCCAAGAAGGGAAAAATTAGCAGCCAAAAAAATCCACTCACTTGTCTTAGAAATATTTTTTCACAAGTGAGGACAGATAAGAGGTATTTTTTTTAGAGCAATCAAAGATGGGGAAATAAAAACAAAAATCTAATTTGTCTTCACTGAAGAAAAAAAAAGGTAAAAGTGCGGTGAAAAAGAAGAGCGAACTGTTCCTTTAAAATGTTCTTATTGCTCACAGTTTGGTAAAAAAAAAAATATTTAAGTCGGGGCTGGGCAGTGGGGGTCCATGAGGGTGTGTGTGTGTGTGTGTGTGTGTGTGTACCAGGATATTCCAGCTGGGAGAAGAAAAAAAAAAAAGAGGCTGACCAACCGTAGATGCTGGAGCACAACGTGAAGAGAGCTAGGGAGGGATGTCAGGGATGGATGGAGTAAGGAGGTGAAAACAGTAGAAAGAGGAGGAGGGGGCAGAAAGTGCTGTTGCTGTTGTTGGAGAAGAGTTTTCAGGTGGATTTGTCCTCTACCTTGTACCCCGGAGTGGCTTTGTGTGATGGCCGCTGGTCTTTTGCCGATGTTGACGTCCTGTCTTTGGCTTTGGACTTGTGCCGGGGTATTCCTCCGGCCTCCTGGCTTTCCGCGTCCGATGCATTCCCTGAAGAGCTGTCCTAAGAATTGACACATTAAAGAAAATGAGCTAGACAATAGTCATCTGTTGCAGTTAAATGAATATTCGTACATTTGGATGTTTTTAAAATCGACGAGCTGCAGTCTTACTGATGAATTCTTGTTCTTCTTGTCATCCCTGGTGTCATCTGCGTCGTCCGAGTCGGGTTCTGAATCTGGAGCAGGGAGCTCGGGGTCCAGCGGAGGCTCGTACAGAGCAGTGTTCAGCGGCAAATAGCGCAACTCATTGGGCGAGTACCTGACGTGAAGAAAACAATGACACATCAGGGGAAATCAGAGCAGTACAACAAGAAAATAGAAAATATTTATGCCAGAGCACAAAGATTTTACTCATATATAAAAAAAAATTGATTTTTTTTTTTTGCTTTTTATATCTTAAATCTACTGATAAACAAATTGTGCATATGACCATCAACGACAAATTACTTTCTACCAAGACACTGTCATACCAAGGTTCAACCATGGTGCTGTTTGTACCAAAAGCAAAGAAATTGACCGGTAAAACTCAAACCATGCAACGGAAAAAATGGTGAAACACACTGAATTTGAAACACTTGCCTAAAACTTTAGATAAAATGTAACAATTATAATGTATTTGCCATTTTCCTTATTTGTAATTTTTCAGTCCAGTCTCTCAGCAATATGTTTGGAGCGCTGCAACAAGCATACGCTTTTCAGCTTCTGCAAAAATGTGTCTTTCGCTCCACATCTGACTTTTTTTTAAGGCCTAAAATCTTTCCAACCCTCAGACGTGGTTCCGTGAATAAAGAGGCATCTTACAAGAGAATTCAATTCGATCCAACATGCGTAAAACAAATTAAAAGTAAGTTAGTGTTAAACGTACCTTTTATAGTAATCTTGGAACTGTCCTGGTATGAGAGCGACTGGGTAAGGCCCGGTTTTGGTAAACTCTGGAGCAAGCACCTTGAATCTGCCCTGTGGTACCTGGATAACCTGTAGAAAAAAAAGAAGCTTAAAACAAAGTCATCAGGATGTGTGTTGGCTCAACACATATGCTAAAGGTTTCTTACAGTTTCCTTTTAGAAATTTTTGCAGTCATTTTGTGACTTGGTTCCACACTTGAACACTAGGGATCCACCAACATGAAACAGTTTAGTCAATATCTCATAAAAACATTATTATTGTAGCCAATAATTGATATTATACACATTTCAGGATATCTTAAAACAATTGACCAGCATCAGCAAATACTGACATTCAGGCAAATATATCAAGCATCCTACGCAAATAGCATAATGTCCAACTCTGGAAGGGCAGAGAGAAAGGCCAATATAAACTGTACTACGCTTCTTTGTAATAAAATAAATAAAGGTTGCATCAACTTTTTTTTTTATATATATGTTTTATGCTATTTTTTTTCTTTCTAAGCTCATCAAGACTCTAAAAATCCTATAATCATAGACCATGTGTTTCCCCGGAGTCTGGAGTGAACCCAGTTAGTAATTGTAGAGCTGGACTTACATGCGTCTGAAGGTCGAAGTAAGCCCTCCTCTCTTCCATTCGCTCCCGGTTGAAGTTACTGTTGAACTCTGCTGCCTTTTTTGCCGCCTCCTTAATGTACTCGGGAACTTTGCTGGCTTCTACCTTCTGAGGGTTCTGCTGCTGCATTTGCTACAGTAAAATAAACCATATCGAGATGAGACGAAGCATGGAGAAGCACCTCATCACAGTAAAACCTCTGGGAGGGAATTTCTGGTTGTGCTCACAGAGTACTCCTTTGCTATTCTCTGTCGCTCCCTTTCCTGTAGTATGACAGAATACTCGGCGTGTTTGGAAGGATACTCCTTGATCATCAGATCGATCACTTCATCGCTACGCAGAGCAGTGAGACCTGGAGGCATCACCAAGATCTGTGTTAGAAAGTGCTCGAACTCCTTTATGGGTTAGTTAGGGGTCATAGTTTGTACCCAAAGTGCACTGTGTCTCCGTAATGACGTTTTGTTCACGAAGATAGAGCTTCTCCTTATGGGACAAGTCTCGCCTCTCCATATCTAAACAGGGAAAAAAGGTAGAACATAAATTAATCTCACTGTTGCTATTAACACTTCACTCGTGTTCCTATTCAAAGTAACTATTTACAGAATAAGAATACAAGTGAGGAACAACATTCAAATGTATGATCATCTCATTCTTACCAGGATACTTCCTCTTGAATGAAGTCACTCCCAGATACTCGCTAACCTGCTCCTGCAGCATATAATACTCTCCTGTGTCATCAGGCGGCCACTTGTACTCTGTCAGGTTCTCCGCTGGGAAATATGTTGCTCTGAAGAGGAACGTGTTGACGGATCAAAAAACAAGACAAGAATCAGATAACTAGAAGTCAGAACTAAGTAAAATAAAGTGCCTGGAAGACGCAGTTTACCCGAGCTCTTGACTGAAGGTGTCACAGCTTCTGGAACTGTCTCCTGAACCCATCCTCCTTCTTTTGGGAGCCTGGCTGCCGTCATTGGAAACCTCATTTATTACGTCTTCCTGCAGAAGAGAAAAAGTATAAACACTTTTTTTTTTTTTTTACGTCAATGTGTCAGATTTGTTTGTAAAAGGTGAATAAATGAAGATTTTATTTACATTTTAAGTCACAGGTAGGCATGGGCCAGTTGCCAGTTTTTGGGTATATCAACAGTTAAGCAACTACAAAAACAACCAGTTTTCTTTTGGTGTGGAAAGTACAGACATGCCTGCCCAATAACAAACATATGTTAATCGTTACATGTCTGTTCAATATTTCCTGAGATACCGTGAAACTCATTCATTCGTCGTCTATATCAGCTTATTAAGGGTTGTAGAGGGCTGGCTATTTAAACAAAAGCCAAATCTCCTACCAGCAGAGGCCAAGTGAGAGCAAAAAGTTGAAGTTTCAGGAACCAATAGTTCACAGTGTCATTAAATGAAATTACATTCATGTTGCTTTTCCATTGGAGGTTTGTAGCACAAAGATAAAGAGTCTATGTTTAACTACAAAGTTAACATTTATCTCTGAATACTTAGTGGAAGAAAGGAATGAGTGGAAGGAATTTAAAACACCAGCAATGTATGTACAGCAGCCCGTCAAACACGGTCTTGACATTTAAATCTTGCATGACTGGGTACTGTTGACGTTTGCATGGTTTCTAAAGGAAAAAAATGCATCACCCACGGAAAGTATATAAAAAAAACTGAGGTCTACATTTATATACACAAGCCTATCCATCCAATCATATCTACAAACCAGCTTATCTGTGAAAGGCGCTCTTGTGAGCTGGTCTCTTATCCTCAGAGGTAACTGGGCGAGAGGCGGATCCAGAACAGAGCAACACTGACACACACACACACAACAAACAATGATGTCTACATACTCGTACCACTTTAAAGATACCGAGTAACCTAATACTCATGTCTGTTGGGAGGAAACTAGAGTACCAGGTGAGAACCCACTCATGCACAGGGAGACTAGGCAAACTCTATGCAGAAACACCTCAGACTGTGATCTGTTTTGTTTTTTCTTATAATTTTTAATCAAAATGTTAATCATAATCAACAAAAATAAAGGCTCAAACAATTAAATCTGTGTGTATTCACTTATGGGATTGGGTTGCTTTTCAGGGATTATTGATTTTGAATGTAACTATGTTGTAGACAGTTGTATGTAGACAGTTTTTTTTTATTTCTTCAAAATAAAGCCTAAAACGCGTGCATGTAAATAAGCGTTAAACTGTTTTAAATTAATTTCTTTCCAAAACGAAAACATTCATTCATACTGAGGGAATATCGGGTTGGAAGATGTCCAAGCAACTTTTTGACATACAAATCTGAAGGTGACTTCTCTATTTACACAACCAAGATGGCGTATATCTGTTCATGAGCAGGAAATATGAAATTAACATCCAAAAACAAAAGAGGGTAAACTAATGTCGCTAATGCTAATGCTAGCCGTTAGCTGTACGCACTGCCACACAAAATGTCGAGAATTACAGTGATAGAAATACGTGATAGAAACAAAGGCGGTATAAATATCACCTTTAAAGACTGGACTCCTGGAGTGGCCGGGTTGCTATCGCATGGCGGTCTGATGGGGAGTATTGTGGCCATGGTTCAGGAAAATAAGAATGGAAGCTAAGCTAGCTCACTAGCCAAGCCTGTTTCTTCTTCTTCGACGACCTTTGGAACGGTTTTCGAGGTTACTCGTGCGACTCCTTGTTGCCCGGATGTCTCCTCAAAACATTTAATATCTGTATGAATTCCTATATTACTATAATTTTTAAGCAATCTTATATTTTCGATGATCCTCACATACAGCTTAGAAAGTTAGAACATTAAATGTACATTTTTATTTATTCTGTTTTAGCACAGTAATGTAGAACCTTAAAAAATAAAAACTATGCACTTTGTTCTTAGTATGTGTCTTTTTGTGAAGTATATTTAGTAAGATAAGATAATCCTTTATGAGTCCCACATTTTTTAATATATGTGTTGTTGATGCTGATTGTGCTGGGCAGGGGCAATCTCCTGTAGCAGTCTGTGTTACTGCAGATATATATGAAGACACTGTCAGTTCCATGTTGAGTATGCTAATGGGTTTTTATTGTTTTCATTTGAATAATAATCCTTCTTTACATCCCAATCTCCAGATCAACACCATTCAGGGTATTAACTAGCAGTTTCACATAAATTATTGATAGAAGAGATGGTTTAAGTCTAACCAAGTGTACTTGTTTAGCATATTTCAGCAGCAAGATAGTTAAAAGTGATAACGTGATGCAGGAGCATTGCATTGTGTCATTTTGTCGTTAGAATCATCAAGGACTATCAGCATTTTTCAGAAACATTTAATTTTGTTGTCAAATGAAATAATCAATCGAATCTTCTCCTTTTATCTCTTTGCTTGTGCTCTGAATCCACATAGCCTCCTTTTTGCATCATCCGTGATTACAGTTGAGGTGTTATTTCAGCTTCTGTGATATTGTTACAAAGGTTTTTAAAAAAAAAAGTTAAAAAAATGAGGAGGAAATCATTCTCCTAATAATCAACAAAAAAACTAAATCAAATACAGTAATACTATGACCAACAAACCAAGTACTAAAACTTTAGCAGTAGCAATTTATCGTAATAAAAAATAAAAATAAAAAGTTTGAATCTGTTTTGTATGATTCAGCAGCGCCACATCGTGGTCGTTTTGTGAAACTACATGGAAAATCTCATGGTTTCCTTACAAGAAGCTTTTATTTTGAAATACAACACGGGAAACCGGAAAGGGAAATCAGCTGGAATCTACGGAAATCTCCTACGGGATTACATTTCTCTACTTAGCCAACAGTCTATATTGTCAGCTGATATTTTTCGCCCAGGTCTGGTCGCTGTTGAACCGCCAACCCGGCGATGTCGGAGTCCTACGGTAGGCAGACCGTTGTTGTTGTTGTTGTTGTTGTTGGTAGTCACTGTTAGCATGTCCACTTAGCCGCTTTTAGCATGTCCGCTTAGCCGCCGTTAGCATATCCGCTTAGCTGCTGTTAGCATGTCCATTTAGCCGCTGTTGGCATGTCTGCTTAGCCGCTGTTAGCATGTCCACTTAGCCGCTTTTAGCATGTCCGCTTAGCCGCCGTTAGCATATCCGCTTAGCTGCTGTTAGTATGTCCATTTAGCCGCTGTTGGCATGTCTGCTTAGCCGCTGTTAGCATGTCCGCTTAGCCGCCGTTAGCATATCCGCTTAGCCGCTGTTAGCATGTCCATTTAGCCGCTGTTAGCATGTCCACTTAACCGCCGTTAGCATGTCTTTTTAGCCCACTGTTAGCACGACCATTTAGCCGAAGGGACGAGCAGGACGTAAGTGTGTCGACGGAACTTTTTTCCCAACGAAAACCGCTAGTAGTCAGGCTAGAAAACCAACTTTAAGAGAGATTCGAGTCTCTAAAGCAAGCTAACCGTAGCAGTTTACTGTAGCAGTTTAAACGGATCGAATTCCTGTTTCTAGGGTTATAAGAATATTCATTAACACGAAACATAAAACGATCCCAATTGGATAAGATGATAGCATAGGGATAATGGAGATGAAGATTTGAGCTTTCTCCTAAAAACACGTTTTCTGTTGCCTCGGTTCTTTAATGTTGCATTGAGTTCCTGCTTAGTTGATGCCAGTAAGCGTCGTTTATTGGTTAATACACACATTGCTGCACCCCGATTGTTCTGGTGTTAAACTGTTTGCTAAATCTCTGCAGATCTGTGCAAAATTAAGAAATGCGCTAAAAGGAGACCTTAACCTTAAAGGTCTGTTGAAAGAAATATAACAGGTCGTGAAGAATCACCATGTTCTTTTTCATCCAAACAATCTATAATTAGTCAGTGCGAGGGTCATGATTATTATGTAAAAGTGATTTCAATAAATGTGCTTAAATGAAAGCAATTTGCAGCAGACAGGCTTTTATTTAGTCAACCTTGCAGCTCCCTGATAGGATTATATGATAAACATTTGCCTGTACTCCACAACATTAAGTACACATTTGACCTCTAAACTTTATTTGAACACATGTCGCCCTAAACGCAAAGAGAAGCTTCACCATCGTATGTTTTATTTGCTCACTTTTATTCTTGGCATAGTTAAAACAACTGTGTTTTTTAAAAGTAGTGCTGAGTCACTGTTTTTCACAATATAAAAGCAAATCGATGCCTAAATCTCTTTTTAAAAAAACAGCTGTTGATCAGTTTGTTTGTTTTTTTTTTATTCCCAATCTGCAGATTTTCTTTTCAAATTTCTGGTAATTGGGAATGCTGGAACAGGCAAATCCTGCCTGCTGCACCAGTTCATAGAGAAGAGATGTAAGTACGAGTTTGTTAGGTCGCACTACTGAGATAACTACAACAAAACCTGTATGGTAATATGTTTTGTATTGTTCTTGTTGCTTTTTATTGCAGTTAAGGATGAATCTAACCACACTATTGGTGTGGAGTTTGGCTCAAAGATCATCAGTGTGGTCAACAAAACGGTCAAACTGCAGATCTGGGACACTGCAGGCCAAGAACGCTTCAGGTGAGAGCGAATAACGTTGTTGTTACGTTGTATTAACCACGCCGCTATTCTTATCAATAACCAATAATGCCCATGTGAGAATTATTCACTGATTTGCTTCTGAATAAAACAACAATAAGGCACATTTTATTCCTGTTAAATAAAAGGAAAAAAGGTTGATCTTATATCTACCACATTGAGCTGTAATAAAAGTTAGAAGTAACCATTGATTATTATAACAGAATAACTTTATGCTCCCCAGAGTTGCAGCCTGTTAGGACAGTTCTGCTTATATTTGACCGCCTTCATTGATTTATTTTCATATTTTTATTATTTTATAAATATTCAGGAACATAAACCGGAAACCATCAGAAAGCGTCGCTGTTTCTTGTTGGTCCTGAGGATAATTTGGTGTTTTCTTGTTAAACTTTCTGAAGTCTTAAATGAGCCTGGTAGGATTATTCATATTTGAAGGATACCAGTTGATCACAAAATGTGTTGTTTTTGTTGTTGGTATAACTGTTCGCAGTGATCCGATTAAAACCAGTTTTTGTGAGTGAATGTTTGCTGATGTAACGTTTATCATGTTAGTATGTCTTGGTTATTTGTTATCTATGGACTATCTTAATCTAAATCTCTGTTAATCCATGCCTTGCCACCTGATTATTGACTGTATATTTATATCCGTCAGGTCTGTGACCAGGAGTTATTACCGAGGAGCAGCAGGAGCTCTGCTCGTCTATGATATCACCAGGTACCTGCAGCAATCAAACCCAATCTTGCATTTATTCATTTATTTAAATTTTTTTGTTGTTTCAACCTTTTCTTCATGACTTTCTCTTTCCGTTTCGTTCTCTGCAGTCGAGAAACCTACAACGCTCTGACCACGTGGCTGAGTGATGCCAGAATGCTGGCCAGTCAGAACATTGTCATTATCCTCTGCGGGAACAAGAAGGACCTTGACGCCGACAGAGAAGTCACGTTCCTGGAGGCGTCGAGGTTCGCTCAGGAAAACGGTAATTCAACATACAAACTGTTTATCACCAGATACATTTATGTAATTTTTCTCTTGTAATACTTCTAGCGGGACATTTTATCATTCTGTCTGCAAAATCGTAACGCGCCGTAAGCCTTTATCTGTGAATATTTGTGTGTTAGAACTGATGTTCCTGGAGACCAGCGCTCTAACGGGGGAGAACGTCGAGGAGGCGTTCGTCCAGTGTGCTCGGAAAATCCTGAACAAGATCGAGTCCGGTGAGGGTCTCACGCATCCCCATAGAACGCTAGCAAATCTTATTTTGTCCTAAAAGGATGAATGCATAGCCATAAAAGTGATCAGCCTGAAACTATATAACTAAAAAAAGTCTGAAACACTGTTTGTGAAGCAACAGGGCAGATTTGCCTTTGTTCTGGTCATATCAAGAGAATTTGTATAAATTCTCCATGGTTAGATCTTAACTCCGTCCTCTGATCGTGTCTATCGCTTTAGGGGAACTGGATCCAGAGAGAATGGGTTCAGGCATCCAGTATGGCGACGCTGCACTGCGACAGCTCCGCTCTCCTCGCCGTGCTCAGCAGCAGGGCGCCCAGGAGTGTGGCTGCTAGTGGACTCCATGCAATATATCTAAAAAAAAATAAAGGTGAAAAGGGTTTCAGTAGAATTATGTTTTTCAGTAATTATGGGTTCATTTATTTATTTCTCACTACTTTCTCACCAATGTTTGTGTTTGAGGCAGGTTTCTTAAGACCTGAACAGCCATGGAGGACCTCACAGTGTTGGGTTGAGGTTTCTGGCTGGTGACCCCTCCCATGACCTTTGCACAGACCCATCAGAGTCCTAATTTCATTTCTGCACGTGCAGAGAGCTGAAAAGACCTTCTGCGCCCCCATCCCCTCCCTAGAAGCTAAATCTCTGATCGGCCACCCTCCCAGCAGTCTGGTGCTTTACTGGACCAAATCCGGCTCCTCGCCATCCCGACTGCGATGTTAAACAAACATTTGCATGCGTCTCCTTCTGTATCCTCCTCTCACAATCGGACCGTGTTCCCTCTGATGCTGGCTGCCCTCCACCTTTATTCTCACAAGTCTGTCTTAAAATAACCAACATTTGACTGGATGATAATTTGTTATCAAGGAATCTTTATTTGTCATCACATCACATGTGGTACATGAGGTGGGACGAAAATAGTAAAATAGGATGGCTTTGCTCCGGCTTGGATGCGACTGCATTGAGGCAGATGAGTTTATCATTGAATCCTTGGCATAGAAAGAAAAACTTTAACCCCCCCCTGAACTCTAATCATTCTTCCTTTTTACCGCCCTCCCTCATTAACACCTCAGCTGCTAACCCACCTGTCCTATCCTGCTGCCTTTCTTACATAAAATTAGCTCTTTTTTTTTTCCCCCTCTTTCGCCGTCCAGATTTCTGTAAATAATGACCGACGCATGCTTTCCCAATTGGAGCGATTTAATATTCGGAGATATTCCATCCGTACTAAAGTAGATAATCTGCATCGTTTTCATGCTCCACTGTATATTTAAGCTGCAAAACACTGGCTCCTCGTGCTCCGCGTAGGGAAGACGGGTTCACCACTTTGAAACGTCGTGTTTGTCCTGCAGCTACGTGACGAATCTACTCACTAATTGTTGCTTGTTTACATGAATACCTAACTGACTGTTGCCAGCTGCTGGCTGATACTAACCAATCACATCTACTGTCTGAATCTGTTCTGATGTGGGTGTTATTTATTTTAATCTTTTAAGACTTTTTTTGTTTAACATGTCACTTTGCTTTATCTTTTTTGTTTTTTTATATATCGCTTGTATTTAAGCCATAATAATAAATAAATAAAAATTACACTAAACTTTTACATCAAGCACTCTTTAAACTAAAGCAGCTTTTCATATTTGGGCGGTAATATAACTATGGTGACTTTTGGTGTTTGATATATCATTGTTTTGTGTGGGTTTTATTTTATTTTTTCCATTCATGTATTGTTTTCCTCATGAATATCATTGATTTTTAATTTATTGTTTATGATCAAGGACATGTTTTTGAAATAAAAACTATTTAAAGAAAATCTTGTTGTCCCAAGCTCCAGTCAGCTCCTCTGCATTTTTCATGTTTTGCTCTTCACCATTGCAATGATTAAACCTTTGAATACAAATGCAAACAACAAAAGCGATTTTATTAAAACTCTTACTAAAGTGACATTACATTTCTCCTCTCCTCTTCCAGCTCAAATTTATGTAATTTTACACTTGTTCAACCCATCCACATACTCTACTTTACTGTACTTGTTTACGATTTGATGTGGGAGACCAACGCAAGGTGGTTAATAGTAATGAAGTGAAGGTGGTGCATGATTTTTGCTAATTTTTTACAAATACAAATCTAAAAAGTGTGGCATGCATCTGATTAGGATTGGTGTTCTGCTGGTAGGTAGAACCTCCTGCTCAGTTTCAAACATTTTGCTATGTTTAAATTTGCATTAGGTAACTTTGAGATTATATATATATTTATGTAACATGTGAATAGTTGCTAAATTGGCAAAAACCATAAGGAACAAACCTTTTGATGCAGACACGCAAGGTAAACAGTGAATGAGGAGATTTTCTGTCAAAAAGTGCATTAAACCGATCAAACACTGAAGCACGAAGGCGGTCGTATGGTGCTGCGGCTCGGCTCTGCCGTCAGTGGGACTGGAACACATCAAATCAACAGCTAAATGTTTCGAAAGGGACTATGAACACATGACGACAATGAAAACGTAGGCTAAGGTCACTCAACTGGATTGATAATGACCTCAGCTCTATAATAAATATGTGTATCTGCGCCAAACCCCGAAGAAGCTCCTCCAATCGTTTCCAAGACAACTGGTCCAGTTAAGCCAGGACCTTATCAATGGTTCACAAAACAAATTATTTTGATGCTTACAGTGAGTTTCTCTAAACACAGTATCTTTAAAATAAGTCATTATATATATATATATATATATATATATATATATATATAT
>JAVLVB010000557.1:8965912-8993909 GCA_032876305.1 Orestias chungarensis | reverse complement strand
GGGGGGGGGGGGGGGGCAGTGCCTCACAATAAATAATCATACCAAATATATATTTTGCATAATAAGAATTATTTATAAAGTATCCTCACTAAATGTTTCATAATGTTGTCGTACAGCTTTGAACAAAGACCCACGTAAAGTTTATCTTAGTTAATATCCAGAATATGAACAAGGGACGTGTCAATCTAGCCTATTATTACAAATGTATTTCCAGGCTTACAGGTAGGATAAGATATGAAATTATGACTTTTCTTTTGACAATAACATCGTGTCTACACCCAAAATGTATTTTCTTTTTGTTTCCACAGTAACCCAAAGTATGCTTCCAGAAATGATGTGTAGAGCATCCATTTTTAAACACCTTTACCAAGAATCTCTGCTGTCCTTTTCACGCACACACGCTTTGACAGTCATTAAAACAGCCTGCATGTAGCTCAGAGTAACAGACACATCGCTGTTATTCCCGGTCTGCACGTCAAATTAATCCCGGCGCCGTCAGATAATCTCCTGTCTGTGCCTCGCTTTACACCTGGCTCCGTGAATCCATCAAACAACGCGTCCAGTCCAGTCAACAACAGCCCCAGCCCCAGCCTCCACGGCTCTAATTTTGTGTACAGTACGTATACTTACTGCGAGCTCAGATTTCACGGAAGCGGCCGGGATCAGATGGCGCTGCGTCGACTAAAACAGGCCAAATCTCTGGACGAGGCTCCGCCCACCGGAGGCGACTCTGTGACAGAATCGAACACGCCCTGCAACAGGTGGCACCCTTGTCTTCTTGAGATTCAAATAGTTTTGTGTGTCCTCATTTTTTGAAGAACAAAAAAATGATACTGTTCTTTTATTATTTTTTATTATTTATCATAAACTGCGTGGGTCAGGGAGTAGCTTGTTGTTGTTGTTTTAGCTCACACTCTCGAGTCAGATTCTCAGATAACCTGCTGATCTCCTCTGCATATAAGGCAGAGTCTGCAGGGAGGCTGCATGCCTTCGGCTAAAAATGGCGCGGCGGCGACAGCCTGGCAGGAGCGCCTGGCAGCCGGTGACGGCTTCAGACCGCAGAGCCGCTCCTGCTGCCCGGGACATTCCTCACAAATGCTACTCTAAAATTGGGAGGGGTTTCCAGGTATTTCAGCGAGCAGTCCTCCAATCAGAGCCTCCGACTATCCTGCGCGCCTTCATCCTGACCCATCCGTCTCCTCATCAGATACCAGTCTTGTTGCAGCTGCTAGAACATTTGGTCAGTTTTTTTTATCCAGTTCTTTTGTTTCTGCTTGTTTTCTTTATCCAGGTAACTTATTTAACTATTTGCTCTGTTCGTTTCAGACAATATTCCCTACAATAAATTCCCATCCAACAATAAAACAAAAAATGTAATAAATAATTAAATAACATTGTTGTTTGCGGATTTAAGCAACCAATTAAATCATCAGTAAATGTCCAAAGTCATTGATGGACTTTTTTATGTTTTATGTTGAATAACCTTGGAATTTTTTAATTTATTTTCAGTGAGATTTACTCACCAAATTGGTTGAGATATGAGTTTTTGACGCTCCTATTTTTGTAAAAAAAAATAATTTAAATTCCCAGACCCGAAAGGAAGCTCCAATAGTTGAGCTTCTGGTTTGATCTTAGGTTGTTGTAAAAACTGTAAGTTATTTTTAATTTATTTCTGACTGTCTTGTTTTTGAAGTTACCACTTTTTTGTTTTTACCACCCTCCCCTTTAAGAGAAAACCAAGGCCAGGGGGAAAAATACCAAATAATGGACTTTAATAAATTATCAATAGGTATATACACTTACATTCACATGTGTTGGGCAACATGTAGTTGTTATTTTTTTTTTATTAAAGTTTTTTGGGTGTATGCATGGTTCAGTAGTTGTTTTCACAGCCTTTTCTCCGTGCAACACAGACAACAAACAGCTATGAAATATGCACATTTTAAACCAATATAAAATGCATATGGACGTCAACGGCGATGATAGACAGGCCACTGATAGCGGAGTGTTGCTGTGAGCAGAGCTTTTTCCCCCTCCTTCCTGGTCGTCCTCCAGATAGCTGCTGGTTGAGAAGATGGAGGATTTAGAAGCACTTCCTGTGGACAATGCTGGGGCCTGCCTCGTCGTACTCCTGTTTGGAGATCCACATCTGCTGGAAGGTGGACAGGGAAGCCAGGATGGAGCCACCAATCCAGACGGAGTACTTCCTCTCGGGAGGAGCAATGATCTGGAGGGAGGAAGGTGGAGCAGGTGAGCACGGATTAAGAACCAGGTGCGTAATTGCGCATCCCTTATTCGTGTGCGTAATTGCACGCCCAGGATTCTTGTGCGTAAAAAAGGTTTTAAGGTCTGGATAGGTTTGGTTACCTTGATCTTCATGGTGCTGGGGGCCAGGGCGGTGATCTCCTTCTGCATACGGTCAGCAATACCAGGGTACATGGTGGTACCGCCGGAGAGCACATTGTTGGCGTACAGATCCTTGCGGATGTCGATGTCGCACTTCATGATGCTGTTGTAAGCGGTCTCATGGATGCCAGCAGACTCCATTCCTGGTCAGACGAGAGCGCAGGTGTTAGAAGGAGGATTTAACGCGGACTTATGGTTATTGGCAATTAAGAAGAAGGACAAAAAAAAAACATTAATTAGGGAAGTACCGATGAAAGAAGGCTGGAAGAGGGTCTCGGGGCAACGGAACCTCTCGTTACCGATGGTGATGACCTGACCGTCGGGGAGCTCGTAGCTCTTCTCCAGGGAGGAGGAGGAGGCGGCGGTGGCCATCTCGTTCTCGAAGTCCAGAGCCACGTAGCACAGCTTCTCCTTGATGTCGCGCACGATCTCACGCTCAGCTGTGGGTGGGAACGTTTTTGGGTTATTAATCAGAAGGAGCAGGGAGGGATGTGCGCACGGCTGCCATTCAAAAAAAAAAAAAAACTATGGAAATCTGTACTTTTACAGAACAGAATTTTGGAAAATCATCCAAAAGGAATATATACATTTATTTTAAAAACTACGTGTTCATCCTTTTGCGTTAATTTGTGCATTTGTAGGTCAGACTAAGTCCCTTACCGGTGGTCACGAAAGAGTAGCCACGCTCAGTCAGGATCTTCATCAGGTAGTCGGTCAGATCGCGACCAGCCAGGTCCAGACGCATGATGGCGTGGGGCAGGGCGTAACCCTCATAGACTGGGACGTTGTGGGTCACACCGTCACCAGCATCCAGCACGATACCTGGGATAAGGCAAGATGGTGATGTAAGCGATCGTAGACTGTGCGTTAAGGTTATCCAAAGCGCAGGAATGTTGAGTTCACGTGTTTGTGGCTGGGGCTCTCACCAGTGGTACGGCCGGAAGCGTACAGGGACAGCACAGCCTGGATGGCCACATACATGGCAGGGACGTTGAAGGTCTCAAACATGATCTGGGTCATCTTCTCCCTGTTGGCCTTGGGGTTCAGGGGGGCCTCAGTGAGCAGGGTGGGGTGCTCCTCGGGGGCCACTCTCAGCTCGTTGTAGAAGGTGTGGTGCCAGATCTTCTCCATGTCGTCCCAGTTGGTGATGATGCCGTGCTCGATGGGGTACTTCAGAGTCAGGATACCCCTCTTGCTCTGGGCCTCGTCTCCCACGTAGGAGTCCTTCTGACCCATACCGACCATGACACCCTGCGGGAGGAAAACAGAAGGTTATCCATGGGCGTTGATCATTAAAGGCACGACCTTAGCGCAGTGGCGCATTACACACACATTGAGTAAATCTGCCAAATGGCTCACTCTAAGAAACTAAAGGTAAAGGGGACTCTTTATAGAACCCTCTGTTAAATAAATCATTATCATCTGATTTCTTCTTGTTTTGTTTTTTTGTATTAAAGTCAGTTTAGGGGCTCCTGTCCGTCTGGTTACCTGGTGACGGGGGCGGCCGACGATGGAGGGGAACACCGCCCTGGGGGCGTCATCTCCGGCGAAGCCAGCCTTCACCAGGCCAGAGCCATTGTCGCACACAAGTGCGGTAGTCTCTTCATCGTCACACATGTTGGCTTCTGTCGGTGGAAGGGAGGAAGGACAACAGAAAGATCTGAGCGCACGGCACGACTTTCACCAGGGTGGTGTTATTTTAAAATCGCACAAAACATAAAAAATACCACAATAATAAAACAGCTACGCTAGTTTAATAACTAAGTCAAAGATGCATCCAACTGTTCTTTTGGACTAAGGAATGTAATCCAAATGCTGCACTTCATGCGTATTTTACGCACAATTTCACTGGAAAGTGACTCACTGCAAATATCCTCTTAAACAATTAAAAGTGGATTTTATTAAATGAACACGCTGGATAAGAAAGTTTAACAAATTTGAGTCAACATATATTGTCCAACTATGTTATTGGTCATCATTTATGACACTGTTTAAAGTTAAGGAAACTGAAAAGTCAGCACTTCCTCTCTGATATTTTATAATCATTATCCTGTGAGGAAATAAACGTATTATTACCAAGTAAAAAGCCTCAATTAAAGCCAATTATAATTTAGAATTGCATTTTTTCCCCCTTATTTCCTAAAGTGTGTATTTTACAAACTCTGCCATATCTTGCAGTAGCTCTATCTGGTCTCCCCTCCCCAAGTCTGCAGCTCCAAACCTGGACTTGGAAGCGTCAGAAGGTCCCTGCAGGATTCTTACCTTAGGTGTTTGTCTGCGGCTTGGAGAGAACGACCCGACCAGTGCTGTTGCTGAACCAGCTGGAGTCCCGGCTGCAGCTCGTCCACCTTTTATACGCACCGTCCACCATTCACAAAGCTCAGCACTGGCCCCCATCCCGACCCCCGGCCATATTAGGAGGCTGCAGGACACAGGCATCAGGAGTGGTTGGGGCGGGTTGCAGGGACAGTGGGGTTCTCCCCCACTGAAGGGGGTGAGTGACGCCGTGCGCCCCCTGCGAGCAGATTGCGGGCTCCATACATGGGCCTGTCGCTCTGACCTCCCTTCGCCCACCTAGACCGCCGTATAAGGAGCCGCGGCGGCTCCACCGGGGGTTGCTACGTTGAGACGCCAGTTGCTGCCAAGCAGGGTAGCAGATTTGCTGCTAGTAGGCCTCAGCCGGCCTTAAAATGGGAAAAAACGGCCTCCCTCATGTGAACAGATTTAGGCCGCATGCAGAGATCAGAGCCTGCACGGACGCAGGGTCGTGCAGGGATTGTTCCCCAAGTCATGAAAACTGCACAAAAAAAAATCCCAATTAAGATATTTAGAGAAATCAAATTCATCCCACTGTTGATAACCTGCTGCATGAATTCAGTCACAATACCTCTTTTGTACAAGACTCAAGAGTCAATTAGTGCACAATTTTAGGCCCTCTCATTTAAAAGCTAAGTATGCACGGATGTCTTCTGCAACATACATCCCATCAACACTGTTGTGCATTTTCTCATTTAAATCAATTCAAGTTTATTTATTGTTGTTAATTATTTATGTATTTTGCACAGCACAAGGCTCCATGGTCACACAGCTCGGTCTGAGCAGGACTGGCCGCTATAGCTGAAACCTTATCCGCATGCAAGGCCCGTACTTTGCTCTGTCACTGCTGCAGCGGTCGGAATAATTATAACTTTGCTGGAGGTGGTCGTGGTGGAAGCTGGTACGTGTTGGTGAGGGAGAGAGACAAATGTGGGGACTGCATTCATGTGTGCGCATGCTCCTTAGTGTGTTATGCAGCACGGAGGGACGTGGAGGTGCAAACATGGCTCTGTCTTCAAAGAGCGGGGGGTGTGGCAGGGAAGCAGGAAACGTAGTGGAAAGAATGGAATATTGCATAATTTTGGAGACATTTTAGTCTGAAAATTAACACTAATAAATCTTTCTATTTTTTACATTTCTTGTTTTTGCCTAACCACAAAGAAATAATGATCAATTAAATCAGTGGGCATTTAATCTTTCAATTTAAAATGAAGCAACGAAATGTTTTTATTTCTTCTTCTTTCACGTGTTTCAAAAAGTTGGTCAAATATTTATGTAGAATTAGAAAACTCCTTTTGAGCAGACCGTCAGCCGCTCCAAACTTGTAGTTGTTCATAACCAAAACTGTTTGGTTGTCCACTTCCAGGGGGGAAAGCTACCCAACACCACCTAAAAACTGGTGGTGGGACCCTTGGCAGCAAATACTGTCCTAATAGTTGGAGATAGCATTCTTTCATTTACATCACACATCTCGACCCACTCTTCTTTACAGAATTGAGATTCAGCAGGTGCTAAAGCTTTGTCAAGCCTCATTTTCATGTGTGTTAAATTTAAGGCTCTACTTTGACTGGACTCTGCTGAAACCTTAATTCTCCCCACTTTAAGTCGCCTTTGTGAACCTTAGTCTGTCGCGTCTTTGTCCGATCGTATAACCCAAGTTCACTTGAGCACAAACTCCTGTCATGGCATCCGTATTCGTGGCACACTTCCTGGATCATGAAGAGGCCAAAGTAGCTTGCACGCTGTTAATCTTGGTAGGGATGATGTTCTTGTTTTTAAAGCACTGTGTTAGTTTTGTGTCAGACGTAACGAGCAGAGAAATCCTCCATAAGGTTCCACTGTTGTCTCAGTAGTTAATCCATGTGACATTTAGTTTGTTTTATTTTAGTAAATGATGACTGGTTGTGATCTTTCTGCTGATTACTAATTTCTCTCAAAGATCTTCCCCATGGATACCAATTTACTTTTTACCACATCTCTTTACTATTCATGAATCACAAATCTTAATCTCAGGTTAGGTCCCGCTGTTGATGTTTGGTATTGTACTTTTTTTTTATCAGAAAGTACCCCTGAATATTCAAAATCTCAACAACCTTGTCGGGATCTAAGATTTTTTAATTTTTTTATTTATCTTGTTTATTTCTTCTCAGCCTCAGTTCTTCTCCCGTTCTTTCCCCCTTGCTTGCATTTTGACCAGACTTTCCCCAGCTGCTTATTTATTTAGGGTTAGATTGGTTGTCCTTCTTTGCTGTTGTTGTTAGAATTGTTTATTGTTCATTTCCTAGTTTTTGTTTTCATGTAATTTGTTCCTCTAGTCCCGTTCTCGCTCCATCAGCATGCCTGTCTGGTCTCCTCTCTCCCCTACAACCTGTTATCAACCATCCTCCTGTTTCATTCAGCATGTAAGCTCCTTACTTTGATTACCTCCTGCTTGGTTTCTCCCTGTTTTCACATCTCTCTGTCTTTGCCTTTCATTTTTAGTTATGTTTTCTCCTTAATTCCTGCCATTAATACCATTTCTCTGTTAAAAAAATTTACTTTTATGTGTCGCAATCTCAGCGTATACTTGGGTCCAACTATAGCCACCATAAAACACAACGAAAGCAGAACTTTATAAACTAACAAAACCCCAAATAAAACTAATGGTACATCAAAATGAGCATTTCAACCCTTTCTCACTCACGGTTTATCATCTGATGCTAATTAGGACCTTTTAGCCAAATTCATGTAATCAAACCTGTATAGTTTTCAGTAATTAGGCCTTGGTATGGCTGGTGAAATCACCCTAAGATTTGAAAACTGTAATTAATCAAACCGAAGAGCAGCAGTCACTTTTTTACACAAAGTGCCAAGTTATGTTTGTCTGATGTTAATATTTGATACACAAACAGAAGGAATCTGTAAGGGTTCTTATACTTCTCAGGGCTGTATTTGGAAGCATAAAGAGGTGATAAAATATCCGGATATTGTTGGATGAGAGCGAAATGGGTGAGGCCTGCTTTGGAGCTCTGCATGGATTAGGACATATGTGTTTGTGTGGGGGGCTCTGAGAGGCCGCAGCTACTTTTATGCACTTGTCGTGAGCCATTCTGGACCCGCGGTCCAGGAGAAACGCCTAAAATGTAAAGGGGCAGGCAGTGGAGGGGGTGGGTAGGTCACAGGGGCCGCGGTGGGGGAGGAACAGAGCGAGGCGATCTGTGTGGAAAGAGGAAGGTGGACAAGTGTGAGCGGCGGCAGGTGGCGGAGACTGTGAGTTCAGTTTGCTACTTGGCAGCTGAGCAACAGACAACTGCAGTTTTAAGCCGATTTAAGCGAGCCAGCGAAGACAGATTTCAAGGATTAATGATGCCAAGTGATTTTTCTTGTGGGGAGCTTGTAAACTCCTGTACAGCTACTGACCGTTCTGTTCATATTCTCAGAGATTTAACTCGGTTTAAGGTTTCAGGAGGGAATTTGAACACCGAGAAGGTGGAGAGGTTCTCAGCTCTTACAGTAAAGCAGTAGACTCTCTTTCTTTTGTCTTTTGAGATTTAAAGCTTACTCTTTGTTTTTGCTTCTTCTTTTGCAGAGATTGTTAAAACGGAAATAAATCTTCATATGTAATCAAGGATTCAAGGATATTTATTGTCATACCGCTTCACATTGTCATGTATTAAATTTGAGCTCTTTTTTTTAAAGACTGACGAATAAATAATTTCTTTTCTTTTCTACCTAATTTCCTTTTTTACATACTGAAAGTCATTACATTTAGATTTTTAAAATTTACCCATAGACATAAACACTGATATATATTTACACAAAAAACCGTACTTGTCTACAAACAGATTTACAATTGTGCAGTGGTTCCTCCACACACATACAACACACAATGACCCGTTTGTAGATCCGTCGTTTTGCTGGTGTTCTACAACATGATAAATCAAATTAAGGCTGTAAATAGAGTTATATAAGGCAGAGGGGTGTCATCACAGGTCCTCAAATAGCCCCTGTTGCGGCTGCATGGAGCAAACAGGAGACGCGGCACATAGAGCTGGAATATATGCAGAGAAGAGCAACACATGCTTCACAGTTGACAATTAATGCTAATCTAATTAAAGAGTGAGTAAACAATGACAGCATGGGTTTAAAATTGACCTGATCTGAGCTCAATTATTCAGATTCCTTCATGTTAGCTTCTTTAATCATGTTCTGTTGATATACAGAACCTTGCAAAAGTATGTAAATCCTTTGATTTTATTCTAATTTTCACAGACTTCCATGTATCGTATTGGCTTTTATGATCTAGACAGTTGCAAAGTAGTAAATGGTGCACAATTCAAATTATATAAACAACTATAAACATTAAAAGTGTGGCATGAGTTGGTATTCACTCATCCAGAAGGGTCCCTGAACACCCCCCCCCCAACTGTTGCCACAGATTCTGCTTGATTTTGGATATGCTGTGACCTAAACTAGTCTATTGTTACTCATATTTAAAGTCCCAGCCAGCTAGAAGGTCGGAAGAGTGTATTAGTGTGTAACTGGTTCATTTACATGACTGTTCTGTATTCTACTCTATCCATCTTCCCCGCATGATGCTGCCACCACCATGTTTCACTGTGGGGACGCCACATTTGGGGTGATTTGTAGAGTTGGTTTTGATTCTAGGTGAGTAAGTTTAATTTTTGTTGGAATGAGATTATGTTTTGTTATAAACAGCAAGCAGGACTTTTTTTATGGCTGTCTTTAAACATTGATTTTTTTTCTTACCATGCAATAAAAAAAAAATTTGCATAAAGTTAGAATAGCTACTTGTTGTCAGGGACAGTTGTCTTCATTTTGAGCTTGTTTTTTATATATATATACATATATAAAAACAAACGAGACCTGGACGAGACCTGGCCTGGAGCTCGGTTCAAAAAGAGTGGGACGCCACCTGGTGGCTTTCTGACAGACACCAGATCTTGGTCTTGTATCTGAATTGTTTTGATTTCTGAAAAATTAAGGCAAGAAATTTGCATTTTCCGTAACAACCAATTATAGTTGCTCAAATAAGGTGCAGGAAGAAAAAAAAAGGAGAGATGCTATTTTTATACGTTTAAAAAACTAAAACCATCACAAAAAGGACAAAAACGAAGAATTCAGGGAAAACAATCAACAAAATTAATATTTCTATTTATTCATCTTTGGAAACTATACTTTATGAAATATGCATATCATTTAGGTTATTTATGAATGGACACATTTATACTTCCTGTCACATCCTACACTGACTTTATCTGAGCCTTTACTCTAACCTGGAGTCAGTTTACACTTTTGACTTTCATACCTTCTTTTTAACATTCAGTAAACAAAAATAACATCTAACATAAACCTTAAAACATCCAACAGGGAAAAAAATGAATAAAATCAATTCTAATTTTCCATAGTGAACAAGAAAGATAAACATAAACTGAGACCAGTATCCTGCCATAGAGTGTACAAATTCAGTTAATAAATATTTATTACTCCACATTTATAAACCCCCAAACTGACAAGACACAAAAGGAACAAAAGGATTTATTAAAGTTTAGCGCTGGATTCATTCTCGGTGCCCTGGGTGGAAGCCACGTCACCCACATGTTTGAAAAAACCGCTATTGCCTAACATAGCATGCTTAAATCTTCATTTGGACGTCATGTATTACAAAAAGGAGCCATAAACCTTTTTCTGAAGAGAATAATTCCTACCTAAGTTGGGGCTTTTTGTTTACCAGCTGAATCAACAGTGCAGTGGTTTTTTCGTCCCTGCTTTTAAGGAATAAAAGACTTTTGTGTTGACATTTCCATCAGATCAGACTGAGTTATGCAGTTGCTCTATAACTACTCTCTGATTCGCAAAGAAAAAAACACCTTAAAATGGGACTACTCTGATGTATGAAGCACCTCAAATTCTGATGTTTTCCAGACCTGATCTGCTGTCGCCAAAAATGTTAAAAAAAGCATAGGTAGCTGCATGGCAGCCAGTTCAAATCAAAGGGGGAATTTTTTTTTAAATATTTAAATGCCAATGTTAAAGAAAAAACAACATAAAAAATGAGTAATCGACCAGAAGATCTCTAAAACGACAGTGTAAAAACCACATATAGCTGCTTGTAATTATTCAAGCCCTAAAAATACAAGAAAGATCTGCTATACAGACACCGACACATAAATATATACATTAAGCAGTGTTTTTGGCTTATACTGGACTGATTTAGTTATAATGATTATAAAGTGATTTGGTTTTCTGAAAACAGAATTGGAAGAGTTTGATTTAGAAATCAGAGGCTGACTCACTAGTATCCAGTAAGAAAAATGTTTTCACCCCCCCAAGATCTTACTCATGTTAAATCAGTTTTTTAACAATAAGGGAATCCTGGCTTCAGGATGTGATCATGAATTTTGCTCAGCTGGGAAATGGAACAGGACGTTTCAGGAAATCTGTTTGGGAACTTCAGCCTCCTCCATAGTGGATTCACTGAGCCACTCATCCGTGTCCTGATTCCTGCCCTCCTCTTGTTCCTCTGAGAGAAGCGCCTGTTGCTGCTCTTCATGGAGAAACGCCTGCTTCTCCATCAGTTTCCTGAAAAGTCCCTGCCTGTTTCCCAGTAGCGCTGTGGGCTGGCCGCACTCAGCCACCCGCTGCTGGTCAAGGACGGCGACAGAGTCTGCGTTCTTGATGGTGGACAGGCGGTGTGCGATAATTATCACCGTCCTCCCTGTTCATTTACAGAGCAGTTAACGAGAATAATTAAACAGGAAGCATAATTTCACGTTGGTTTCTTAAAACATGTCATGTTTAAATGAAAGGTCTACCTTCCATGAGGCGCTCCAAGGCCTCCTGAACAAGGAACTCGTTCTCGGAATCCAGAGCACTTAAGGAAGGAAAGACATGCGTTAATACGCAACGGTTTACAGAAGGAAAGAGAAAGCGTGGTAACCAGAAGGTTTCGGGTAAAACCACTACAGTGAAAACAACAGAAAGCAAAGTCAAGGTCAGTCGGTCTCACCTGGTGGCCTCATCCAACAGCAGAATGTTTGGGTTCTGAAAAGCAAAAAAAGAGAATAGAAACAACGTTAAAAAGTCTAAACGAAGTTTAAAAACTAAACAGATGTGTTTTTTTTCTTCCGCCAACTAGTTTCTGCACAATTCTTAATCGAAACTCGACATAGATTCGACTCCACTGTAGCTCTGGATGCATGTTTAGGGTCACTATGTTGCCCCTTTTAATTGCTGGTGACCAGAACAACCTCTTTCTTGTTGTTCTGTCTCCACAATGGTCTTTCAGCAAGCACAAAACCGGGCTTCTTTTGGGTCTCTTTAAACAATGTATCCAATATTTAAAATCTTGCAAAGAAGACAACAGAATGCACGAGTTGGAAATCTTTGCAGCGTAGTTAAATCCATTATATGTTTTTATGTCTTTCTGTATTGTTTCTTATTTTAAACTTCTTCACATGGCTATTCTCAAATTACTACAAAAATGCGTTGGTCTTTTTATATAATATCCAAATAAATAAAACGGCAAAGAATGCCCAGCTTATCTCTAATGCAATAAAGACAATTAAAATGTGGTTGTAGTTACCTTGAGCAGAGCTCTGGCGATAGCTATCCTCTGCTTCTGACCACCTGAGATAGAGACACAGATCAATCCTGAGTAAAGGCTACATCCTTCAATACATACCCTCTGCAAATATTATAACTATTACATTCCTGCCCTTTTTGATTTTTTCTTGTAACAATAACCATTTAATATTTAAGAGTACTTAGCAACAAACAACCTGTGCATTTAAATCCCAACACAATTTTTTTTTTTTTACTTAATATGAACTTCTTATTTTCAACATAACTGCTTAATTAACCGAAGATTTACTTGTGCTGCAATTTAGAGTGTCAGTCTTTTAAGTGGTGCGCGGACCCTCTCTGGGTACCGGCGTTTTTCTGGTGAGCTTGTGTTTGCTGTGTGTTGTGATACTGGTGATGAAACCACCACAGCCTCTTCAGTTGGTTCAGGTGGTGTTTGCTTCACTGGTGTACTAGGTAAAACCACTGGAAAAGCACAGTCCGTAGCTCCCGGAGGCACCTTCTCAGTCACTGGTGAAGGCATGCTCAGTGGAAGCGCCTCACCAGTTCCTCGCCATGGCAACATGTGGTCAACATGTACTTCCTCTGCCCCTCTTGTATCAAATATTTGACAGCTCCTCATCTTTTTAACACTTTAACACCTGAGTCCATTTCTCCACTCCTCCCCTGAAATTTCGGGACACGGACAGCATCTCCTTCCTGAAAAAAACGGAGAGACGAACCACCACGGTCATGATGGCGTTTCTGAGCAGCTCGTTTCTTCTCAATACGTCTGACAAACTCAGGCTTGAGCAAACTGAAACGGGTTCTGATCCGGCGTTTCAGAAAAAGCTTGTGTGGAGTGTACTGCGGTACAAGAGCAGGAAATTTGCAAGTCTGTGGCTGAGTGGCAGAAGAGCCTTTCCCTCCGCCTCCAAAACATCCTTCAGCAGTGCTCGTTTCAAAATTTGCACCGACATCTCTGCAGCTCCGTTCGGTTCGATGCAGGGTGGTAAGCAGGTATGGTAGTGCGCTTGATACAGTTTCTCTCCAGAAACTGTGCGAGCTGAAGATGTGGACCATTATCTGATACCAGCTCTTCGGGCAGTCCATATGCAGAAAACAAGCCCCCACAGCATTTCGATGGTGTTTTGAGAGGTGATGGAAGACATGGGGAAAACTTTCAGCAAAATCAATGTGAATTCTCTGCCATACTCTTTCTGGCCATTTCCAAAGATGCAGGGGTGCGACTGCTGGCATTTTCTGCACGCCTTTGAATATAGAGCATGCTTTCTTTCACCAACTCTTCAATTTCTGCATCACAGAAAGGCCACCACATGTAACTGCGTGCGAGAACCTTCATCGGCAGATACCTGGGTGCACATGATGAAGGTCGTCCAGTAATCGCTGTCGATAAGCCGGAGGTATGATGACTCGCTGGCCCCAAAGAACGCAGCCTTGCTCCGCTGACAACTCCTGCCTGCGTATGAAGTAAGGCCGCATTGCTTCTTCCTGCACCTCACTGGGCCATCCATTCATTGTGTAGCTCCACACTTTGTTCAGTACAGGATCTTTTAAATTGTCTTTCTCAATGTCTTTTGCACCAACAGGTAGCTCATCCACATGTGAGAAGTAAAAAATACCTCCCTCTTCTCCTGTGTTGTCGGCTGAGGCTCTGGGCAGTCGAGACAAAGCATTTGCGTTTGCATGATCAGCTGATCTCCTGTACTCGATGTAATAGATGTACGCCATGAGGATGAGAGCCCGGCGTTGCGTCCTTAAAGCTGCTAACGTTGGAACAGCTGACGTTGGTCCCAGGATTGTTAACAGTGGTTTGTGATCTGTTATGAGTGTGAATTTCCTCCCATACAGATATTTATGGAATTTCCTTACTCCGAAAATGATGGCAAGTGCCTCCTTTTTCGATTTGGGCGTATTTTCTTTCAGCCTCAATTAACGTCCTCGATGCAAACGCCACGGGCCGCTCTTCTCCCTTTTCCATAACATGAGAAATCACAGCCCCTACTCCATAGGGGGAGGCATCACATTCAATCCTGAGTGGCAAACGTGTGTTGTAATGCACTAACACCTTGTTTTGCTTCAATAGCTGCTTTGCACCCTCAAAAGCCTTCGCACACTCAGAGGTCCAAACCCACCTTGCTTCTTTTCTCAGCAGGTTGTGTAGCGGGTGAATGATGTGTGGGGACTTTTGCAGGAAACGGCTGTAGTAATTAAGTAGACCTAAGAAGGACTTCAGCTCTGTGACATTTGTTGGCTCTGGTGCCTTGCTTGTGGCTGCAATCTTTACCTCCGTAGGATGCTGGCCATCCTGGTCGATGCGATGTCCCAAGTACTCCACACTCCTTTGAAAAAACTGACATTTCGACAGCTTCACTCGAACACCATGCTTCTCCAAACGTGTGAGCACTTCATCCATTGTTTTTAAGTCCATCTCTTCAGATGAAGCAGTGAAAAGAATATGATCCAAAACGATGAAACTTGTACAGTCCCTTAAGCGTGTTTATCGTCAAATAGTTCTCCGACTCTTCATCTAACAGCAGCTGCTGATAGGCATCCAAAAGATGAAGCTTACTGAACCATGTTCCTCCTGCTAAGGTAGCAAACAAATCTTCTGTGTTGGGTAATGGGTACGTCCTCTCTTCAATGCACTGATTGGTACTGACCTTGTAGGCGGCACAAATCCTGATTGTTTCATCTGCTTTTGGCACGGTAACAATCGGAGAGGCCCACTCACTTTTTCCAGTCTTTGAGATGACTTTAATTTTCTCCAATCGGTCCAGCTCCTTTTCTACTGATTCTTTTAGTGAGTAAGGAACAGAACGAGCTTTGTAGAGGATTGGTGTGGGGCCTGGTTTTATGCGGATTTTGGCGTTTTTGTGCAGCCTTGGTTCTCAGAGAACACTGCCTGTTGCCACTGTAACACCTCGTTGACTCCTGGGGCCCACTCTGCCTGCGTTAGCACTCGATTTACTGTAAAAATCTGTTTCCAGTTCAAGTGTAAATCCTTTAACCAGTTTCGATCTATCAGGGCTGGTCTGCTTCCCTTTATAACGACGAGAGGTAGAGTGACTTTTTGTGTCTCATAATGCATTGGTACCATGATGTATCCCCAAACAACAATGCTTTGGCCTGAATATGATGTCAGCTTTAACCTAGGGGCTGGTTTTAAAGGGACATGGTTCAGACTTTTCTGGTAGAAGTCCTGAGATACCACTGAAACAGCTAACCCTATATCCAGTAGCATTGTTGTGCTCTAATTGTCCAGTGCAACATCAACTGTGAACCCCTTTTCCCAGCTTGAGGTGGAATACACTCAATACACACCAAAAAGTTCAGTCTCTACATCCTTTCTGGATGCGTTTCCTTCAGCTTCAAGATACTGAGTCTGAGAAGTTGCTTTTCCCTTCCGACATGCACGGGCTATGTGTCCAATTTTGAAGCAATTATGAAATTTTCATTTTTAAATCTGCAGTCACGTGCTGAGTGTCTTCTCCCACATCTGTAACATGTCTGTTGTGCCCCAAAATCACTTTTTACACCCTTTTGGCCTTTTCTTTGTGCTTTATTATTGTTTTCTCGTCTAAACTGTCCTTTCCTCCCCCTCTCAGAAAAGGCATTTGCACTTTACAGAGCATTTACCTGGTGAGGCTCGCTGTGTCCAGAAAACTCCATTGATTTCTTTGATGCAAGTTACATTGCGACTGCAATCTCACAAGCTTTCGGGAAATAATTGAATAATTGTTGCCCAACCAAAAGTAACACAGCAACTGTCATTACATTAATAACCCACAAGGGGACAACCTCAACACATAAATCCCAAACTATTACAGTTAGATAACATTATTTATGCCCTTCCCATAATTAGGGCCCATTTAGAACATGATAGGAAGTAAATAAGTGACACGCTGTTAAACACAGAAGAAGAGAAGCTTGGAAGATTAGTACAAATATCCATGGTATCAAAGGAGGCATGTTAGCCATTCCTGTGACAATCCTTCAAATGTTGTTCACATTATCCTTCTTGAAACTGCGTACAAATGCTTTTAATTGAGTGTAGACCGCAACTGCGAGGAAAAAGGAGCCCCAATGTCTTAAATCTCTGCAGCAGCAAGATTTTGAGATTTTTTATTTATTTATTTTTTACCTTCCTTACAAACATTACCATTCTTTCCTAGCCTAGTTTGTCACAGTTTCAGCGACAACGTTAAACATTTTCATTGCATTATTGCACTAACTCGATATGGACCGGAGTGAGCGACTGTTTTCATTCTGTTAGCTCTTATCCATTTTAAGAGCAAATACGAAAAACTCCCAGGCTAGAATTATGACACAAACGTTTTTATTGGTGCCAATAACTATGGCACTAGCGAATCTTGCTCCTTTTGACAAGAAGACAATTATTTATGTTAAATAAACTTTAAAAAAAAGCTTTTCAGTTGTCAGTACTGTATAATACGCCATATTCTTCTTGTTGTTTTGTAATATCTCCTGCTGCCAGGAAAAAGAAATTATATATATATATATATATATAGATAGATAGATAGATAGATAGATAGATAGATAGATAGATAGATAGATAGATAGATAGATAGATAGATAGACAGACAGAGAATAAAATATGTTCTTGTTAAAGCTTTGTTGGCAGAGGTTTAAAAACAATCCTAGTAAGGTTTTTGGGCATCAAATAGAGAAAATTCTTAAAAATTATTATTTTTACTCTATAGAATAACTTAAAATCTTGATTGTTGCATGTGTTGCTGAGAAACATGGTATTGGTAGGAAAGGAACATTTATTTTGCACACTAATGCATTTTTTAGCCACATTGCTAACAACTGGTGCTAGTGCGGTATTTAAAAAGTAAGAAGTGATGTTAAAAGTGATGTTCCGGCTTCAGTCAGCTGGAGACCGGCCACCAACAGTTGGAATTGCTCTAAATCCATCCTAATGCCGATCGAGTTCCTCACCTGACAGCAGCACTCCTTTCTCTCCCACCATGGTGTCAAAGCCTTTGGGAAAGGCTTGGATGAAGTCATAGGCATTGGCCACTCTGGCAGCGCTGTGGATGTCTTCTGTGGTCACAGCGTCCGGGTCCACAGCGCTGTATGCGATATTGTCCCTGATGGAGCAGGAGAACAAAACTGGTTCCTGGAACAAAGAAAGCACACTCGACTTTTGTCTTCTCCTTTGTAAACCGGAATCCTTTAAGCTGCTTTTTCTGTCTGAGAGTCCATGGGTCCTTAATTACCTGGCTGACAGTCCCAATGTGATTCCTGAGCCAGTACGGATTTAGATCTCTGATGTCGCGACCGTCTATGGTAATGATGCCTGGAGAAGAAAAGCATTTCTTTGTCAAGGCCTTGTTTTATTTATCATTAGCACATTTGTTAACCACAGCTCCATAGTGGAGGTAGTGGCATGAAAGTAATGGGTTAAGCAGTATTTCTAAATAGCCCTTAGATGAGACTGAGCGGCTGTTTGTCTTATACATTGTTCTTTGGCTACCCTGCGAGGATAAGAGTGTAAAGACATTGATAGATGGATAAATAGATTGATTTACTGTTACCAGCATCTGGGTCATATAGCCTGAGAAGCAGAGACACAAGGGAGGACTTCCCCGACCCACTGGGTCCCACCACAGCCATTATGGTTCCAGCCGGGACCAGGAGATTCAGATTCTGGAAAATGGGCGCCTCCTTCCGCGTTGGGTAGGCGAAAGAGACATCACAGAACTCGAGCTGGCCTTTCAGCTGGTGTGGAGAAAGGATGCAGCCCTCTGTAAAAAAAAATAAAAATAAGGGGAGAGTAAGTGACAACTGATTCTGCTTGTGGCAACAAATATCTTCTTTCACATAAAAGTAAACAGTGAATGTAGTTTACATGTAATAATGAAAAGTATACAAATCTACACCTAATTATAATCATTAATATTCACTTGGTTTATATTTTAAGTATTATCTGGCACTTCTGCTGCATTCATTCATTGAATCCATGCTACAAAACCAATGGTTGAAGGTGATACTTTTTTTTTTTTACACTGAAATGGAGCTGTCTCTGCTGGGGCTCTTGATGCTGAGGCAGCATCGGTAAACAGCGACGCCCATCTGCTTTATTAGCTCATTTTAGCTTCACTGAGAACACTGCTCCTGGCATCAACACCATTCCTCTTGATGACTAGTTTTGTTAAACCATATGACATTGTAAGAGTCTCCATGAGATTAAAGTTTCCTAAATGCATGCCCAACCCAGCCTCTGATTTTTTTTAAACGTCAGTTTCCTGCGCAGTCAATCAGGAGAAACCCATGTGATTATTTTCACCCTCTTAACTCCTGGTCAGACGAAGACTGCTTTAACAATCAGTTCCTCAGTTGTTGACTATATCACATAAAAACCTAATAAAATGCATCAAAACTTGTTTTGACTGTAAGAAATGTGTAAAAGGTCAAGGAGTTTAAATACTTCTGCAACACCCTTCACGCTTTAGTCTGACGTTTAACTTCCGAGTATGTTGCCTTTAGTTTTTGTGGCCAAACCAGACTCAAGAGACACGATATAAAGTGGAGTTTGGATAAAACTGTACCAACCATTTAGAGGAAACTCAGGCTTTCTGTCCAGCAGCTCCCAGAGTCTGGCTCCGGCCCCAAAACCTTTCATCAGCTCTGAGTAGAACGAACTTAGACCTGCGTACAAAACACACCAGCGGTCCCAAATGGTGTTTATCCAACAAAATGAGAAATGACAAGAGGCTCGTGGACTAACCTGCAATACTGATTCCCACCCAGAAGGTGTACATGAGGAACGAAGAGAGCTCTCCCACAGTCATGTGCTGACTGGCTGTCAGAAGGCCTCCTTTGTAGAGCACCGACAGGATCATGAGGTTACCGCTTAGACCGGTCTGGATCATATAAAAAAACAAATAAAAAAAAACATTTGTTGTTCATTAAATTAATTGCAACACAAACTTGACACAAACTTCCTGTCACAGCGCAAACAAAACTTCAAAGGGAACCAGCTGGACAGGCTTGTGGGTGAGTTTCTCAAACTACCTTCCCCTGTGATACAAACTGCTAATACAGGCTCACAAACTAACAGCAAATAAACCCACAGCTTTATGAGATAATATTGCATAATGAAATGTGGGTTAGAGAGGAGTTTATTTTAAGGCAGGCATATTTCAATGGTTCAGTATCATTTGGCGGATTAGTATTGACCAAAAAAAAAAAGAAGACCTATCTGGAAGCTGTGTGCAATACCTCGGTTAGTAACTGTTGATTTGCATCACCGCTGTTGCAACACTTACCACTCCAAAGAAACCGGCTCGGATGATGGCCTCCTTCTTAGCCAGACTAAGGACGGTGTCCGTCCTTTTCGTGTACTTTTTGACCTCTGACAGCTCTTTACCAAAGGCCCGGACCGTCCGGATGTTGCTGATACGCTCCTCCGCGAGCTGCATGCACGTTTTATTATGGCTTTTGATTACATTACTGAATAAGCAATGATATAAACAGATACAGATGTATCACTGACGCTGCCAGCTGCCTACCTGCGTGGCTTGTGCAAGGGCATCTTGTGTACGTTTGGATATGGCGCGCAGGTATCTGCCATAGACGATAGCAAGACCAGCCAAGGGAGGAACGATCAACAAAACAAAGCTGGCAAGAGTGGGGGAGACATAAAACTGGGAGAAAAAGGACAAATTGACAGGAATAAACATTAATAACTATATACATTCGGACAACCTGACAGACAGACAGTAATATACTTTTACACATATCACAGAAGTATACAAAGCGGCCATTTTTCTTTAGTAATTTTAATTCCAAAAATCAAGAATAAACCAATAATACATGCTGCATTTCCTCCTATACCTTAAACTTGTCCCATGTGAAGTTCTGCAATAGAAGCGGAACAACAAGCATCGCAGCATTACATTTTTTAATAGCAAGCAGCAGAACTGAGCACTCATTGTAATCTACAAAGGTATAAATATGAACTTTTAATTAGGGGTGTCCTGGTTCTATATCGATATCAGATATGAATGTTTGTATATAAAGTCCTTTTGCTTTCTATGTTTTGGTGTTTAGTTTGTAGTTAGCGATTGTATTCTGTTTAGTGTGTTAATGTTAATGGTCTGATCAGCCAGCATATAAACTCCTGTGTGCCATTTCTGTGTTAGACCAGTTATGTCTTGGTTGTGCAGCCAGTTTGTTAACATTTTTTGTCCGCCTTAGTTCAGTTTTGTTTCCTTGACTACTTTTAGGAGCTCAGTATTTTTTAAATTGTGTTTTTTTTTGGGGGGGGGGGGTTGAAATCAAACTTTAACTCAGTCCCTTACAGTTTCATCAAATCCTTTTCCTTGCTTTTTGAAATAAAAATAAAAGAGAAGAACATGCCGTGTATCTAATGATTTACTTTCTGCTGAAAAGAAAACTTAATTAATTCAAGTGAAAAGAAGAAACTAAGACATTACATGAAAACAGAACACGCACAAATGTGTTCTCCCTCCAAAAATCAGATGTTTTCCAATTAAGGAAACAGCAGGTCGGGGACGTAAAGGAAATACCCTGAAGCTATCCATTTCCTTTAAGAGATAATTAGCTTGCTGATAAACCACTTTTACAGAACCGACGTCTATATTTAGTCATCTATATTTTCCGTGTCCTCTGCTACTTTTGAATGACTACTAGCTGAACATGTGAGACACGCTCCATAATCAATATCTGACGTTAATACGGATACGTTAACAGAAAACATCAGAATTAAAAGTTTCTCAATGCTCTAATATTTTCTAATAGCTCTCTTATGTTATTAAAAGCTGAAACTGGAGGTTTCTTCATGTTAAAGGGAGTTTTTTTTTTTTTTTTTGCTACAGACACGCACAGCATTGGGAATTACTGCAAACTCAAAAAACACAATGCAAGCTACTGTCTCCGCATGTTGATTCCTAAGGAGTGACTGCTGCAAGTTGAAGAATCCATGCTGGGTTTCGTTAGACAGAAGACCTGAAAATTAAATTGAATACCCCTAACTAATTTGAATAGTGAACTAAAGTTACTGCACTTTTTGATCACTAAATCCTAGTAAAGTGTCCTTAGATTACATGTGTTATGAACTGCAGCTATATAAATAAAGCGAAATACCATTAAACCAACCCTTCAGATTCCTAAAACTGTCAGTTTTCCAGCCAAATAAAATGCCTTTATCTTGTTTATTCGTTCTGGGCGATTCAGTGAACCTCTGAGACGCTACTTACCATCATGCTGACACCGCCAGCCGCCTGAGCGAAGGCTCTGAGCCCGTCTGACAGGTTGTCTGTGATCGAGTGTCCCACCACGGCGCTGTCCGACGACAGCCGGTTGATGAGCTCTCCGGTTCTGTTCTTGTCAAAAAAAGCCACTTCCTGGCTGAGGACGGCGGAGAAGACTGAGGCTCGGAGATTACGAACTATCTGTTGACCTGAACAAGAGAGGATTGAATAAGATTTAATGGATGGGTGAGAGATGTAACTTGATTAAAATATTCATCTCTTTGAACTTGAATACAATTACAGCTCCATGTGTTTTCAGGAACCTCTCTAACATTTTGTACATCTAGAAAGTAAAAGTATTATTCCATCTTGCAATAAACTTAAAGGAGCTTTTTTTTCCCTCATGTTTCACCTGTGGGTTTTGTGTTAAGGAATATATGTGTTTTTATTCATACACAGCATTTTGCAAATACGCCATTAAGCAGACTTTTGGTTCTTCCACATATTCCTGCATGATTTGTTGCAAACTGCAAAAAGCAGAAATTTTCCTCCAGTGTTTTTGTTGCTCCATCAGTAGTAACAAGTTGAAGTTTTCATCTGTGATAATGTTCTGACAAGAATAAATAATCCATCAGTGAAATGTAGCTACAGTTGGTTTCTGATTTAAATCGACACTAAGTAACTTTTCAACCTTCATAAAATGTTTACATAACTATTGTGATTTTATATCGACTTACAGCTCGTTGAATGACACCTCTGTCATGGCCCGAGGGGTTCCGTATCGCTTACACCGGCACTAAGCAACTTTGAGGAGGGTGGTAGGAACCCTGACACACAAGACAACTACAAATGTGCTCACGGCTTTACTGCATACGTCACCTCCCCAGTTTCTTATTTTCAACATTATCACCTGACATTGTTTCCTCACAATCAGATTCATCACCTCATCGCTATTCTTCCTTCACACAGACACTGGAAACAGAAATGTACTTCAATCCAACTGCAGCCGAACGGGAGATCAGAATTTTATAACGCCATGTGCAAGTCCTCATGGGATATGCAGTCTTCTTCAGGCAAAACAATACTGCTTTTGTCCACACTGGCAGCCAAAATGGACCAAAACTGAAGCTTCTTTAGTGTCGCTTTAAAAGGTATATAAATATGTGACTTATCTTCTAAACCACTGAAGCCAACATTATTGTCACAATTCAGAAAGTTAAAAATAAAACATCAAAAGTTTTTAATAAAAGATTACAATGACTTTATATATTTGCCAGGCAAGCGCCGGTTAATGAACAATAGCTGGAAATGACAGCTTCATAAACCTGTGTAGTTAAGCTTTGGAGTCGGGGAAAGGATCTTGCAGCCATGGTCAGTAAAACACCTAATACTGCATTCCCAATACTCTTGCTGACTCCTCATCAGTGATTGAAGGCAATCCAACGTGTTAGCTAATGATCTTATATTGCCATTGATGATGGCTCGCAGGGAGGGTTTGAAATTTCTCCTCCTTCTTTCTATCCTCTTTCTTCCTGCTCTGCATCCAGGACTCCTCCATTTTCATTAGTCTGGGATTTCTGGCTTCAGTTGTCGTATTTCTGCTTTTCCAATGTTAATCAGCTGCTCCCTGTTATAAACCACCATGTTGCTATGGTTACGCATCATTAAAAAAATCAATCCACTTGTATGGCATCCAAAATAACAAGAAATATTTGTCCAAAAAAGCTATTTTTCCAAGAAAAAAAAGGTAATTTTGAAACAAAAATTTTGAGCGGCGCAATTCTAGAAGCCTCACATTGTATATTTTTGTTTTACACATGTTTTATGTTTTATAAATTAGTCATTCATACCCATGTAAATGTTAACGTAACTGTGCAGCGAATACTTCATGGACCACCGTCGACTCACCTGACGCTTGCATGAGGTAGACCCTGGCGGCGTTGGCTGCGCTGCCGCACAGAAAAACGCCAGTCAGCATGAGACACAGCGAGGTCAGGGAGGCCGTCATCGTCTCTACGTCTACCCCAGACGAGTAGATGGTGTCTATGACTCTGCCCAGGAAGAAGGGAGCCGACATGGTCACGGCACTGGAGACGGTGAGCAAGCCGACGGCAGCTGGATGTGCATGACACCCGGAAAAAAAAAATGCAGGGGGGGAAATTAAACTGAATTAAAAAGACATGAAACAATCTAGTGAAGATTTTTTTTGTTTTTGTTTTTATTTGCGCAACTGAGCAGCAAAATGTATGGAAATTATAGCTTAAAATAGTGGTAGACTTTGTAGTGGGAGGTGTAAAATATAAGGGATTTTGAAATTAGGTCCTTTTATAGGCAAGCAGGACCAACCCAACCTGTAATCTTGGTGACCTTTAACCACGAATCACGAGTACACATGCAAATCTAGTAGGATTACTCTTAACAGTATAATGCTAACATATTCATAATTTAAAGATAATTTAATCATTTCTGCTGCTTGTATGAAAGCCAGAAAAAAGGCATTTCAAGCCCAGTAGTTTCTATGGTACGCTCCACCTCCAAATATTGTATATGCATTTTCCTATGTTCAAATCACAACTTAAAAACATATTTTCAAGCTGCCTTTTTCATTAAGAACCGTTTGTTAGCTGAGGTTTTATCTGCAGTGTGTTTTTGCGTATTCTTGTATTGTTCTAAAGTTTCCTCGGGTGAAAAGCGCAACCAGATAAAATTTATTATTGCTGTTATTATATGCGAATAACAGAGTTAATACAGCATTTGCCTTGGCAAGCTTATCTTTATTAATATACCTTTAAATTACAAACAAACAATGCAGCATGATAGAAGAGAACGTCAAATAATTAGTCTGTTATAGTCATTGCAATTTACCACCGGTTACTGCATCCTAAACCGATAGGCAAGGAAATGTCTGCTCAGTGCTTCAGACAACCTTGGGTCTGTTTTAGAATCGAATATTTTTCCTTGGTTTTTACCCTTTTAAATATAAAAACCTTTGGATAAGTGTGGATTTTATATGTTACGCTTCATTTATATTTCTTTTTGGTAAAAATATAACTGGGACAACACTAAAAGTCTGGTCATATTTAGTAAGTTATTACATAGCATGAAAAAATGTACAAAATCCCTATCAAGTTCATAGTACATAATAGTCATTGTTTTTGCATAGTACATATTAATAAACATTTACATGACATTGTAGCCAAGTTGCTAAATTATTTCTCTAGTCCCATTGAAAAGTCCTTGTTAAAACATGCCAATACAAAATAAAGGATGAAAAACACTAATGTATCAAATGACGAACAAAATCCACACATAATTACATGCACAATAGAGAAGGTAGCTTGACCCACAGCAGTTTTCCTAAGTAGTACTGAACAATCACCCCGAGAGTGACCACTTGTTTTCTTTGTTTGGTATTGGAGCATAGCCATAAAATATTTTTAAACCAAGATATTTTTTTGGAGTTCAGGTAACGAGAATATGATTAACACTTGTTTTAAAAACTATTTGAACTGTTTTAAAATGTGTTTTTACAAACCTATTACCAACTTTTTATGTAAAGTATGTTATATTGAAGGAAAGCATGGCATTAATGTAAAACTTACTTTCTAAGGTGTAACAAAAATGAGACAAAGTAAATATTTGCATATATTCACTTGTTTAAAACAAAACTGGGAATCCAACATGACCCCTAAATATGTAAAATGTTATTACAATCCAACCAATTTGTCTTGGCTAACATAAGTAACGGAATCAGTCAGTCAGTATGTGCCTTTTTTGAGAAAGATATTTCTACTGTTTTGGATAGCCTAAAATGTAAATTAGATTTCTTGATCCAATTATTGATCAGCTCGATTTTTTTTAATCCTTTGGTGTATTATCAAGTACATCAATAACTGCAGAAAAGTTACAGAGTACAAGCGATGGGCAACATTCTTGAAAATTAATAATGACTAAGATAAACACCAGGGGTCCCAACAAAGACCCTTGTGGTACTCCATAATCATTTTAGATCCCCACACTTTGGATCCTCTGTACCCTAGCCTAACATATCGCATCCTACAATTAACATAAGACATTTTCTGAGTTATTTCAGTTAGTGAGATAGATGGTGCAGTTTGGTTAGCAATAACCCAATTTAGACCGGATGAATGTTTTCTATAGACCGGCACCAAAAACATGCCATTTGGTTTAAAGTATCTATCAAGAATCTGATAGTTTGTTCTGCAAACAGTTCTAACAATTACCTTAGATACAAAAATAATGAAACTAACTGGTGTGAAGTTACTTATTAAACTGGTGTTTTAAAGGAGCCTAGATTATATTAATTCTACTATAAAGTTGACTATGACTAAGCTGAATATGTTGTCTCCAGTAAAGTATTAAGTGATTAATCTAGGATTTCTCTTGTTTGAACCCTTTATTTTTCTGCAGTTTACCTGCCACTCTCCATCTCTCCGGGTGAGCCAAACCGAGGATCCTTTTAACATCATCCAGGGGGAGGCTGTTCGGGGTCTGCTCCTTTCCCGCGTCCGTCCGGCCGTCCGCGGCGCCCGCGGGCGGCACAGCTCCGGCCTTCGCCGAGGTGCTGGCGAGGGCAACAGGTGTGTGAATGAGAGTCCGTCCACGGAGAACAGCGGCGGCCAGCCTGCTGCAGGACGGGACAGGAAGGACGGGGCTGGACTGCCTCCTCAGCCGATGGGAGGCTGAATGGACCGCCCGGTGCTCCAGGCTCAGCAGCCTGCACCGGGCCGCCCTCAGCCTGGATAAATGCATCCCTTTCGAGCAGCTGGCCATGCTTATCAACAGCCGCATCGTCGCAGCAGGAAATACAACAAATCAGAGTAGAATAAAAGAAACTAAGTCTCATTCAGACCAGGTGGTAAACAGCGTCGACCCGGTTGCTGTTCAATGAGGGGTGAAGAAAGATGTCCCGTGCAGGGCATCGCTCCATATCCTCACTGTGTTGTTTTTTAGACCGTTATTGTAGAGTTTATCAGCTCCTGACAGCCGCCTTCAGCCGCCACCTTATCGCTTATCACCGAGCGGCTCCCAGCAGGCTGTCACTATCATCTGGAGCGGAAACACCGGAACCAAAAACACGCCCGAACAGCCGCGGAGGATCCCGGGAAAAAACCGAAACCGACGCCGCGTGGAATGAGCGGGACGCACAGAAACATCAAAGGTGACCCTACTCGGCTCGCAGGTTACGGAAACTCACGATTCCTCTCGTGACGTAAGAGAAGTTTCCCCCAGACGCAACTAAGCAAACGCGGATAGATCGATCCTACCATCGAGCGGCCAGAGTAACGCACGTTACAAATAAATCGAGAAGTACCGAACATCTTGTAGCGGGGACAGCGAAGTGGTACGACTTGCTGATACATGATAAGTAATATTATAAGAACAGATAAACCTGGTGCCCATTCTTGTCAAGGAATTTGTATCAAATAGAACATATGTTTACAAATAGAACCACATAGTTACACAGACACAGTTTATTCCAAGGTGACCTATCTTAGTATCTAAGCACTTTTTTTTTTCTCTTACTCAAGTAAAAATATGTTGAAATAGTACTACACCACCACTCATATTTCATGGATAATACTCAAACTGGGCTTTCCCTTATTTTATACTACTTTTATTTACTCCTCTTTACATGAATATCCATCCATGCATACATCCCACTATGTACCTGGTTATGCTTGCAGGGTCATGGGGGTGTGAACTTTAAAAGTGTCTTCTTTAGTCATTCTGCAAGAGGTGACCAGTCCAGCACAAAGACACTCAGAGAAACAATGAACACCAACTCACATCTGAGGACAGTTTATACACCAGTTGGCTTAGAAGTTAAGTTTTCTGTTTACCTCCATCTTGGTGAGGCAAACGATAATAAACGCATGAAAATGCAAGACAACATTAAAGAATGAAATGTAACCTGGATGCCGTGTATAGAACAAATAAGAGTGGAAGACAGTAACAATAAATTCTTTAGACTAATAAGCTAATTAAGTGTTGCCACAGAGAGAAAATAAGTTCAGTATTCATTAAATAGTAAAAATAGGTTTGTTTTTATTGGCTGTTTGATATTTTCCACAAAAAAAAAAAAATCAATAAGCAAAAAAGTTTTGAAATATTTGGATTTTTTGGGAAACCCAGCACTTTATATTTTATGTTCCCCAGCCGGGTCCCCTAAACCTTGGGAAAGCATGTATTTGTGTTAATTGTCCACATGTATTTTCTTGGTTATTTACATACACAATGCTAAATAAATTGCGGATTATGGATCACAATATTAATATTCCAAAACGAATAATCTGTAAAAATGAAACATAAATACTTTATGTTAAAATGATATAATATTAAAATTATTGTAATATTAAAAGACTGTAAGAGGGAAAATATATTAATATTTATATACCCTGTACCCTATATATATATATATATAT
>JAVLVB010000557.1:8924204-8965812 GCA_032876305.1 Orestias chungarensis | reverse complement strand
ATATATATATATATATATATATATATATATATATATATATATATATATATATATATATATATATATATATATATATATATATATATATATATATATATATATATATATATATATATATATATATATATATATATATATATATATATATATATATATATATATATATATATATATATATATATATATTCATTGTGCTTAAAATTAGTGTTAATTATCCACTATTAATTGTTTTTGAGTGAACATTTGGCGCAAAGAAACAATCCTGAAACTATTCTTGAAGACTTCGACTCTCGACTGGTTGAGTCTGAATCACGTGGAGTTCGGAGGAGCCGAAAGACACGTGCAGGTACGAAACTGTGGCAATAAATGTGAATTAAAAGTCAATTAAACAAGCCACATTTGATTTCACTGTGTGTTCCGTAACACGTGTCGTGTTGGTCTCTTTCAGTGAGCTTGCAGTTAGCGTGGAAACACGAGACAGACATGTGTTACATGTGCGCGGTTTCCCTCTTAAGTGACATGCTTCCTCGGCCGCTCACGTCGAGGTTCACCTGAAGTGTTTCACTGGTCTCTTGTCTCATGTTGTCGGTCCCTTTTGACCCATTGTGCCGGTGCAGCCATGGCTGCCATTTACTCAGGCATCCATCTGAAGCTGAAGAGCTCTAAAACGCCGTGGGAGGACAGACTGAAGCTGGCCCATTTTGCTTGGATCTCCTCCCAGTGTCTCCTGCCCAACAAAGAGCAGGCAAGTCACGTAGAGGATTCACAGGGTGGCTTAAAGGTGATTTATTTGAGCACTTACATTCCAAAATTGACAATCTATAGCTCTGCATTTGATTATTCAGCCTTCTGAGAGACTACAGAAACTTTAGTTTAGTCCCAGAAATGTTGGTCTCTATATTATAGGTAAGCCCATCTTTTTTATGGTAAATTACTGCATTGATGCAACGTTACATTGATTTGAAAGCTATTAACAATTAGCTACACATGAAAAATGCAGCTTCATAACTCTTAAGTAGAAGAAAGTTATTGCACTCCAAAAAGCGCTTGGCGATACAAATTTTGCACACATCCAACTAGCAGTGACAAAATAAATTGTGCAGCCCTACGAGGTTTATTATGGAAGGGAGGGATAAGGTACTATAAAACTTAATGTTAGACATCATCACTAACTGTGGATATTGTTTGCTGAACCTGCAGACACCTGGATGTTGCACCTCTCTGCTCTTTCCTTAGAAAACTTCACGTCAGCTGGTCTCAGACTATATCTTAATACTTCTGGAGTAAAAACCTTTTTTTGGTTTTATTTAGTATAATTGGCACAAAAACCGACAATTATACTATAATTTGTGAGGATTCAAAGCTGCTTTTGTCGCAAACCTTTAAGCCACCTCACCAACTTTATGCCGTGACGCAGCCCTGGCTCGCTTAACACCCCCAATTGTGATAACTTTTGTAGGTTTTCTCAACTTTCTCCTTCTGGACTTGTCTTCCATCCAGGTTTTGTTGGACTGGTGTACCCACGCCCTGACAATCTGGCACAATAAGAAGGTGGAGCTCTCACAAGATGTCCTGGAAGGCTTATGGTGCTATCTGGATGAAGTACTGCACAGTCGTAAGCTACGGTCATTCCTCAAGGAGGGAAAAACCGTAACTCTGAGGCTCAGCATGGTCCAGGTGTGCCTCTGTTTTAATGCAAACACAGAGGCTGACACTATATTTTGATGCATTAATGCTGAATCTCTACCTGTGTCCCTTCAGCTGCTGCTCGATCACCTGGATGACGCAGCACATGGTCGCCCGCCGGTATGTTTGTCCACCATACTGAGTGTTTGTAGGGGGATTCTGTCTTCCCCGGCACTTTCATCTGTATTTACCACAAAGTATGAACTGATGGTCAGTCTGCTGGCCAAGTTCTGCTTGCTGGCCTCCCATGAGATAGAGAGAAAGCCAATAGATGGTACAACTGAGCATCTACAGATGGATCATGACGGCAGTTTGGTAAACCATGAGGAATCCAAGACAAAACAACCCTCGGCTAACCTGTTCGAGGTCCTGCTTCAGGTGCTGTCTGGTTATTTATCGGTGCAGCGACAACAAGCCAACCCAAACAGAGTCTTCACTCTGGTCACCAACCAGCTCCTCCAGCCGCTGGTGTTGCTCAGACACCTGCTGACCTCCCAGGAGTTCGCTCCTTACACACAGCTCCACATCCGCCAGCAGCTGCGCAGAGACGCCCGCATCAAGATCGACTCCATCCTGCAGTTGGCGTTGTTCCCCTCCGAGCATCTTGCGTCATACAAGGCGGAGCTCCTCCCGTCCAAAGAGGACTCTGGGAAACGTGGTTCTGGTGGGACGAAGGGTCCCCTGAAGCCCGTCGGTGCTTTGCTTTCCAAATTGAACGGCCAGGATTACTGCGATCCGTCCCTGCGCTACTCGGTGAAGTGCGACACCTCGTCTCTAATGTTCCGTTTCTTTCTGGAAAGCTACGGGAGAGGAAAAGGAGAGGGCGGCGAGGAGCAGAGCATGCTGGGCTTCTATTTTCTTGTAAGACTTGTCCAGATTTTAGATGTTCAGAAATCTACCCCGCAGAGCTGGAACACATCTCTGCCGGCGGTGGAGTCTGTGCTAAACCAGGCTCTCTCAGCTGATATCTACAACATCGCCGCAGACAGGATAAGACACGGGGAGGTCCAGCTCACGTTTTACAGAACCGTGGCCCAAACACTCCTTAACCAACCACAGCCAAGGTAACATAACATTTCAACTGTTCAGGAAGTTGTTTTGTTTTCCCTTTGGTTGCAATTCAAAAAGTGACATTCAGAATTCACACACATTTATCACAACAAGATACTTGTTGATGTTAAAATGAATAACTATGTTTTGGAGATAATGAAAATCCAAATATCAGTTATTAGCGATGACAGATTGAAAGAAATATTTTTTTTTTATTTTTATCCAGAAATGGCTCAAAAGATAAAGATTCCTTACTTTACAGATGTCCAGCAGACATTTATCAACAGTCTACAAGGAAGATGATTGGCCCAATACGGGTCAATGCTAAATAAGCTGTGTGTCCACTGACACTTTCTAACTTTGATATATCAAAGTTGCTTAGTGGAAAGTTGAGTTGAAGGCTAAACTCTGGTGGATAAAGTTGACTGGGCATCACAGATAAATGCAACTTTGGAACAATTGTAAAATAAAGCCCGTTCAAATGTTAAGCCCGTCATTTCATGAGTTCACATAATGTCGTACTCAACTGCATTTCATTTTCTTCTAGTTTAATTGATATTCAATTGGCTGAACAGGCAAAGATGAAGGAATGGAACGTTTTCTTACAACAATTGAAGGAAATAATTGCACCAAAATAGGAACGAATAACCTGCTATGACACGATTGCAGTCTATCAACTTCCTCTTGTACTACATCGACCTGGTCCCTTGTTCACGGTCAAATATTTTAATGGAATTATATTTCAGAATGGAATTATAAAACCAATTCCAGCTGCCATTTTGAAATGAAAGACAATTTCTCAGAATTGAAATGATCAGTGGCCAAGTGGCTGCACGTTCTCTCTATCCTCTTTGTAACTCTTTTATACTCTAACTGCCTTATTAAAAATCCATTAATCAATCAAAAATACTTTATTTATCCCAAATGATGAAAGGCATTTAGGTTACCGTCCACATCCAAGATGATACTCAGATGGGACATTTTTTTTAATGATTAATTAAGTTACCTCTGCGACGTCCTGCAAGCTGCTTACAGCCTCAAATACAGATTGGATAAAGAGACCTTTATTTTATTTTTTGTGAAGCAGTCAGAATCTCCCACTATTAATAACTTTTGGTAAGAAATTAATGCAACACTGGATGGAAATAAATATGTTTTGTTTATAACAAGCTTCTTTTTATTTATTTATCAAAGCAAAGAGTGAATGTTCAAAGCCTAAGGTGGTCCAAAATAATATTGAAATGAGAAGTCACTTGTCTGCTATGTCTGAACTCTGCTGGAGACCTGGAGCAGGAAGAGACGTTAAAGCAGGAGGTTTCCTGTTGCTTTTGTTATGGGTCGGCCAATTTCTCACACAAACTTTAAGTCTTAGTAAAAAAACAACAACAAAAAAAACAAATCCGGTGATGCAAAGAAAATATGGACGTTTAGTTCCTAAAATAAACAGAATTTTTTGCATTGAAGACACATCTGTAGTTTTTATTAGGGATGTGAAAATTTGATCCAATATCCGATATTATTGATATTTCTGTCACGGCCAATAACATATATTTACAGATATATAAATTAGATAAACGTTCCCAGCATTTCGACTCTGGAAAAAACGACCACATAGTTTCATAAATCAGATCCACACTGATATGTGAAATTATTAATATGGGTTGATGCTGTTATACTTTGTGTTTATGTGTGTTTATGCATTAACAATATTCCCCTGGTCTTTTTCAGCAAACCGTCCTGGTACCGGTGTTTAAAGTTGCTTTTGACTCTGAATCATCTGATTCTCCAGCCTGACTTGGAGCAGCTCCTGTCTCTAACTTGGGTAAACGCTGAGAACCTGGAAGCACAAGTGCAACGACCCAGACAGGTTTGATTTGATTTTTTTCTTTTCTTTTAAAGCTAAACATCAGTGAATTATACATAAAAAAAAAAAAATCTGACATTTTTACTGCCACCTCCCTTCTTGATGTTAAGATTTTAGCCATCAGTAAAGCTACTGTGATTATCAGCCTCTTGTTCCTTCCTTATTTGACCATCACAAGAGATAGATGCTGCACAAAACTATACAAAACTACAATACTTTGGGATTTTTAGTCGTTTTTTCCTAACGTTGCACCTTTTGGTTATGCTGCATTTTGGCCATCTCGTTGATAGTTAATGTAAGCGACTCTTGTTCTTACCTTTTTAAATGTTAGTTATGTTTTTGTATGTATTAGAAAGTTATTCTTATAGTTCGAGCTGCAATAATATTGGCAAATATAGCGATGGCGATATCAGTTACCATTTGTGCTTAACGTCTTCTCTCCTCTCTTCCTCATCTGTGCTTCCATCACTCTTTGACGTTTAGCAAAGAGTGGTGGCACCTTGAAACTGTCTTAACTGGCTTTTCTGTCACCTATTATGAAAACTGTAAGTTTGTGGCATCAGCAAACTATTACTGCGATCCGAACAGTCCCGGCGATGTAAATATTGGACACAAATGATATATTTACAGCATACTATGCAACCAGATGCTTTAACTGCATTTATAAGGCCTTCTACCACACTTCTTAAGCTCTTATGTAATGTTGATTTATCTCATCACAGGAACATTTTCTTAAAGGTTTAAATTGAAATATAATTTCTTTTTCTCTCCGTTTGCCTTCGACCAGCTGATGCTATGCAGTCTCCTCCAGACCTACACTAAGCTCCGTCAGCTGCCTCATCTCTTCTCGTCGCTCCTCTCTGTGATCTGTCAGACAGCTCTGGACGAGCGACGCCCTCCTCTGCTCCCTGAATGCGTATCTGCTTCTCTAAGGACTTGTCTGCTGGACTCGTCGCCTTCACAGGTCCTAGAAATCTCCTCGCTAGCGTTACAGAGCATCAGGACCCATTTACTGCCCGACTTGGCAAACGAGGAAGCGGATGGAGAGGAAATGGAGATTGACAGAGGAACTGGGCTCCAAAAGAAAGAGGCTGCATCTCTAAAGCTTTTGTGCCTCTCTCAGGTCCTTCATGTCGTTTTGTTTAACCTGAAATCCCTGGAAAACGCGTCTCCGCCTCTTGTCGTCAGGCAGAGCAAAGGCTTCATGGAAGAGATGCAGCAGACCATCAAGGATCTGCTGAATCAGTCTTTGAAATCAAATGTGACTTCTCCTCAGAAGAAACGCAAAAAGAAAGCGCTGAAAGCATCTGTGTGGGAACGGACGACCCAGGAGGCTGTTCTCCTGCTCAGGTACACTTGGGTGGAGGTGGACGCTCTCTTCAACATCCACTGCAGCAAATACACGTCTGTGGACTCCTTCCTGGCACCCAGTGAGGACGAAACCAAAGCCTCCCCTCTCTTAACCCACATGGAGGCTCTTATTTCAGGCGCCCTCCTGCCTGCGCGTCTCCATCCATCTCCATCCTGCTGCCCTGTGTCTTGTTTGCTGCTCAAACTCCTCACTCTGCAGCAAATGAAAAAGATTTTGCTGGATAAAGCCTTACTGGGAGAAAGCGACACCAGAGCCCTGCTACAGAGGGCGGTTGAGTTTATAGTAGCCAGGTCAGAGTTTGAGGGGAGAGCCGCCGCGGGCGACTCGTGGGACGGTCAGATAGGCAGCGTAGATGTCAGCACGTACGCCGCGGCTCATTGGTATGTTGTCGTGTCTAATCTGCCTCTGATCGTCCTCCGTCTGAGAGAGGAAGACGCCGGCCACATAGCCGACATGTTGGTAGGCTCGCTGGTTCACGGAGACGCGGGAGGATTCAAAGAGCCGCTACCTGGAAGCCTGAGCTTCTCCTCCGTTTCCTCACAGCTTGCTCTGAGCAAAGTGTTTCCAGAGCTGCCTTTGCTGTTCTCCGCCACAGTTCGCTGCATTGCACGGAGGATCATAAGCTTGCTCGGAGCAGGACGCAAACCCAAAGCCTGTCCTTCGTTTCTGATGGCTTATGAGAAAGAAAGTGGATCAGTTTGTGCAGTGATGGATGCTAGTCAGCCTGTTTTCTCTCCGCTGATCACTGAGGCTATAGTTAAGGATATCTCTGCATCCTCTGAAGCCGGAGAGGCTTTTCTGCTGCTCACAGACACACAAACCATGGAGCTCCTAAACCTCACCCAGATTTTAACAAACCTTAATCCAGATGGGATGAAATCTGAAGATCTTTGCTGCATCTTCCTTCTCCTCTTCTTCGTGTTTACTTCCACTTCCATGCAATCAGAGCAGACTGATGTGGAGCCTCTTGACTCCGGAGGTGAGGGTCCCTTCTTCGGAAAGCTGCTTCGAACTCTTACTTACTTCCTGGAGGGAAACGGCTTCCAAAGCGTTCTGAAGCTCATCCACGGCGGCACTCTTCTGCAGACAGCTCTATCGTCTCTGCTGCGGCGCAGTGCCTGCAGGGAACCATCGGCCACTGTGTGCTCTGATTGGCTGGATTTAGTCGGTGCAGCGCAGAGCTTTGTGCGATCATTGGTGCAGCTGGTTATAACCAGGAATAGCAGCATCAGACTTAATCTAGACCAGTTTACTTCCTACCTAACCAGTGACGACATGCCAAAGCAAAATGAGCCGCTCTGTTCTGGGGGCAACGTGTCATCTGTCCATCTTCTTCTGGCCTCTCTCACCTCATTCTCCCAAGCAGTGATGTCCAACTTGGGAAGAAGCAAAGCAATCGATCAGACTTTAACGGCGGTTCTCAGGAAGACCACTTCTTTACTGGGACCTACTGTCGAGTCTGCCCTAAAGCCCCAGAATGCGTTGTCCAACGCAGTAACCCAGCCAGCCAGCGCGCTCGGTCAAGCCTTCGTTGTGGAAGTGGTGACCGTGATGCTGCAGTGCGAAATGGCGTCGCTGTCGACTCAGCCGGAGAACAAGCGGACAGTCCTGACCCACACGAACCTTTATCAGGCCATCTGCCAGCAGATCCTGAGAGAGGCGAGCTCGGCTCCGAGGCCCATGGACTTCCTGGTCGTCTCGCTGCGTTTCCTGTCAGCTTTTTATAAAGTGCAGGAGATGACAGGGGAGCAAGGAGAGGAAACTGAGGCACTCTACCTTCAGATAATACGAAACGTCAACCGAATCCTGATGGGTAAGCAGAGCAAACAATAAAGCACTTACTCACATAGATGTGTTTAAATCTAAGCTTATATCTGCAGTGAGGGAATAGTTATCTTTTAGCGAGTGAGCATTTTGACAAACTCATCGTTTTAAGGCAAACTTTTAAGATAAAGGAGATTTTAAGATATCGATTTGATCACAGCATGGAATGTGTATCTTCTTAAAGAGAGATGATATGACCAAGGTTAATTAGCACCCTACATCAAGGTGTACATAATAATAAGCCGACTTCTTGTCTGAATGCTTAATGGGAATAAAAAGAAATTTAAAGAAAATGAAGGACTGAGATATGTTAAACAACAAAAAACTGCTATATCAATTTGACTCCCAAACCTTTTCTTAAGCAGTGGTGCAGAAAGAAATCTGCATCTTACAAAAATACTTTTGTCCCATTGCATGCATCCAACTGCTTGAGTATTAAAAAAAAATCTGATTTTTGGTTGAATTAGTTGAACAAGCATCCAGAGAAGAGAAAAGAGAATAAATGTCTGTGCTTCCTAATCTAGTCCCTAACAAAGCACTAAAGCTGGTATATTAATCAACAATCCTTTAGTCTAAATGACCTTCTTTTTATTTTATTTTTTTCTTATACTTTTTAACAAGTCCATTAAGTTTTGGGCACTAAAGCCAATTTGTGGTTTTAATTTTTGTGTCACCTATTGTAACCAGACCAAACGGCTATTCAAGTGGGTTTAGGTTAATAGTAAATACTACTTTTACATTTATAGAATGGTTAAAAAAACATTTAACTTAAGACGTTAAACGTTTTCTGCTTCTATTTTTTATTTTATTTATTTTTTATTTTTTTATTTTTTTATTTCTTTGCTTTCAGCTCCATGGCTCTCATCTACGGATGCTGAGAAGCTACAGCCAGAAGTGAAGGACTTGTTGCACCACCTGGTGGAGAAAACTACCCCCAGTCAGTTCAACGCGCTTCTGCTGATGATCAGAGACGGTCTGGATGTTCGCAAGCTGAGGGCAGGAAACTGGAAGGTGAGTCTGGCGTATCGAGGGTGAGCAATTTTACATGTAATTGTGTTTATTATTTTTCTCTGCATTGCACAATTTTTAGCTCCCTAAACGTAACGAGAGGGTGATTTTTTTTTATTTTTTTTTTATATCTATAAATATCTCTGGCATAAATTAGATACGTTTTTATTTTTCATTTTTTGTGTGACTATGTATTTACTTCCCTTGAACATTTTCACATTTTCTTTTCAAATCCAAAAACTCTTAATTTCTTAAAAAAGAGGGATTTTTGTGTGATTATCTAACACAAACTAGTCCAGACCTGAGGATGCTTTATTATCTCATAAATATAATCACATCTACCGGCTGTATTCGCTTATCCTTGCAGAATTTAGGTCCTCTGGTCCTTTTCATAAAGTTGGGTTATTAGTTTGGGACGCGGGGAACATCCTAGATCATCGCGGGGATAACGAGACGAAGCATAAACGCTCCAACCATAATTTAGGGAAACCGCAGGAGGAAATCGGTATTACCCACACCTGCACAGAGAGAACATAGTCCATTCAGAAATAATCCAGGACCTTCTTGAAACACATCAGCATTACCTACCTGCATGGAAAAGTATGGATGCTAAAGGATTTTTTATTACCTGTCACGATACAAGCTCCTGAGCATATGTAGCTACAGGATTAACATTCACCTTTACATCTTAAGCAGTACGTGTGTCCATTTCCAATTCCTAGTTATTTAGAAACTTCAGCCTTTAAATTTCTATCTGAACATTTATTTTTGTTTATGTATGTAAACGTGAACACGTTTATTTTGAGTAGATTTCGTGTGCATTTGCCAACGAAATTGAAACTTCAAGTTTTCCCTGTGAGTTTATTTAATTTTTTTTCTGTGCTTGCAGGAGGTGCTTTCAGCAGCGATCACTGTTCAGCTGCTGTCCAGCTGTCAGCTGCCGGAGACGTGCTCGAAAGCGCTGTGGCTCACAGCTCCGCAGATCATCTCTGCGATGGTGGTGAGAAACGCAACGCGAATACGACGACGAGGAAATCCGGAGGAGTAATTCACTAGCTGTGTTAAACCATCTAAAACCAACCTGCTCCACAGCCCGTCCTTCGATAGCCAACGTGTAAACATTTAAGCGACATCAGCTCATGTTGACTAAATACGTCAGCACGTGTCGGTGATGTTAATGAGGGATTAAGCAGTAAAAGTTAGCTAATGCTCTTGGAGATGATACGTCTAAAAAGTTGGGCCAGCACCTTTTAAAAGAAAACATCACAATACACTTTAAAAAAATATATCATACAAAAAAAATGTTTCTTTCATTCAGGAAATAAAGTTATTAAAGGAAATAAAGGAGCAGACATTCCTCTCCTCAGCCACTTGGGACCGCTTCTCTGGGGGGAATGCCAAGGCGTTCTCAGGCCAGCAGAGAAATACAGTCTCTCCAGTCTGTGCTGGTTCTTCCTCTGGGTCTCCTGGTGGGACGAGACAGAAACATCCCATCGGGGAGGCGACCAGGAGGCAGTGTAACCAGATGGCAGAGCAATCTCAACTGGTGCTTACTTAATTATTATGGTTGCAACACTGCTATTGGTTTAACAGAGCCAGGTTTAAGCTATCTTCATAACTAAAGACAGATCAAACTTCATTCCCAGTAATGGTCCCCCCAGAAAAATGCAATTCTGCGATTTCTGAGCTTAGCTGCTATATATGCAGCTTTTTAAGAATATGTGCCCATTCCTTTATTTCTGCGGGATGTTCTGCGAGCACAGAATCTCGTTTTTCTGGATTGACTGAAGGCAGATACAGTCAAACGTTCAAGAATCAAATTAGGCATTATAAACCTATTAAAGCTTTAGTTTGACATCTCTATTCTACCGCTACATTATTTTATTTTTTTAGCGTCAAAGAGACGTTAAGCCACAGAGAAATGTTCTTTTTATGATGCAACGGAAACAACTGATAGGATTTTTTCATCCGCGGTTTCACTGTCTGGACACTGGGAACTCAAACAGTATTTTAAATGAAACGGCGGCTAAATCGCGTAAATGTTTTAATTTGTCGCATATCAGGCACAAAATAATCGAGCTGATGCTGGTCCACTATTTTCTTAAGTTATGCGAGCCTCCTTTATTTCTTTTACAGTTTACATTGTACTCGTTTTGCATTGCAGTTCTTGGTGAGGTCGGCCAGTCAGGACCTCTCGCTGACCCTCCCCTTCACCGTTCCTGCGGCGATGGCGCTGACGTCGTTGCTGCGCCAAGGCGAGGGGATCCTTGCCAACCCTCAACACGTGACTCTGGTCCTCGGGGCGCTGCAGACGTTGCCTCTCGACCACCTGAACGCAACCGCGTACAACGCTGCGTTCCTCGCCATCCACGAGACGCTGTTCGCCTTGATCAAGTCTCATCCCAAGGTAGTCGGCCGTAAATCACTCGGTGTTTACGGGCTTTTAGGAGTAAAACCAGCTGCTTTTAAAATAGGTAAAGGAGCAAAACGACACACGTTTCGATGATTCGGATTCTGGCTCTCTCCCAGAATATCACGCGGTGTACCTGTTGTTATTGGTTAGGTTTTGTTATTGGTTAGGTTTTGCTCGCCCTAATAACATCTGCTGTAAAGCAGCACAACTCCATGTTTTTAAGAAGAGCATGGTCAACCCTGTTCTTAGAAACCTGTGGCAATTTCTGCGTTGCCAAGTAATGACTAAGCAAGTCAATCCTGTTTGTTCCTATGTAAACAGAGCATGCCGTTCTGTCTGAAACTGTTTGCAACCCATTCATTTTTGACATGGCGAGCAAATTCAGACTGATGTGCGCTGTAAGGTCGTTGCGACCTCTGCGAGGGACTTTGTTGTTGTTGTTGTTGATGAAGATAAACCAGACGGCGCACAGGAGCTTTTGTGCTAGTGCGCACCTCCACAATGAGATTCCACAGTTTCCTGCACTTTCCACCTCACACTAATAAAGTTGTTGCCAGGAAACGGTGCTGAGCATCTTCTTTGTACAGAAAGGTTGGAGAAAACCAAGATTTTCTTACTCGTTTTGCCTTTTTTTTTTTTGCATTGTCGTAGCACACATAAGTTTCTACTCGCAGGTTTTTAAGTAAAAAAAAAAAAGTTTCTTCAACCAACCTAATCATAGACAGAATGGATGCATATTTATGCTTAACATGGAAATCCTGAATAGTCAAATGACTAATCAGTCTTTTAATAAAATGACTTCAGTCTGTCTGTCCTATGTAAGCAAGATGCAAGTACATGAAAAATATCAACACCACCTAGCATTCAGCTGCAATTCTAATTAGTTTCAGTGATTTTATAAATCAATTTATACTTCCACTGCTAAAAATGTGATCTTTCAAGTTTTTGACACTTATGGGAGACCCTGTGCATCTTTGAGTGTTACCCTGAACACTTCTATAAAAAATCCAGGATTTTTTTTTTGAGCTAGCCTAGCCAAGCCTTTAAAATTGAAATTGAGCACCTTGTTTTAAAATTGTATTAAACATCACAAGTTTAAGAGAAGAAAATCAATAAAATAAAAATAAACGGTGCAGATAAAATCCTGGTTAAAAACATTGTTATATGTGATTTTATCTGATTGGAGCGGTGTATTTTTGCAGATTGGCATTAAAACAAGACAGAGACGTCTACTAAAATTAATTCATTTACGATTATCTGTTTCATATTTTACCATACGTACTGATTCTTAAAGCAAAACTAAAGAAGTTTCAGTTTTGGTCCATTTTGTCTGCCAGTGGACAAAAGCAGTAGTGTTTTGCCTGAAGGAAGACTGCATTTCCCATGAGCACCAGCTCCTTGCGTCGTAAAATCTTGATCTTTGGGTCGCCTGTGGTTGAATTGAAGTCCATTTCTGTTTCCAGGGGCTGTGTGAAGGATGAATAGTGATGAGGTAATGAATATTGTTGAAACAATGTCATATGAGGATGTTGAAAATAAGAAACGGGGAACGTTACGTATGCCGTAAAGCATTCAGCACATTTGTAGTTGTTTTGTGTGGCAGGTTTCCTGCCACCCTCCTCAAAGTTGCTTAGTGCTGGTTAAACAAAATTTATGAAAATATTTTATGTAGGTTGAAAAGTTACTTACTGTCGCCTTAAAGGTATAGGAGAGGATCTTCAGCTCATTCTCATTTTCGCAACACTGTGCATGCGCCACCACTTCTCCGGTAACGCCCCCTGATATTGGGAGCACGCACGTCCACAGCACATGCAGTCTGTTTACATCTGCGGGACCACTGCCTCTGGCGCCGCATGGGACTTATTACAGAATTGCGAACATGTGTGACACTTCGAACACAGTTTTTCTCTTGCGATCTTCCATTTACGCTGCCGTACGGGGAGAACCTCTCTACAATGGGCAATGGGCGTCTTGTCTGTCCTATTTTAGTTCCTAAACAACATTCTGCGCATGCGCAAATTCCAACATGAGCGCGCATTGTACGGGTCGGGTGGGTGGGGACATTAGTGATATACGTCATTGCCTACATTTTATTTCCTCTTTAACAGCCATTTATTATTCACCACCGGTCGTTTTTGATTGGCAGTCATTTTCTATGGGATTTTCCACAAAACTTTTTCTATTGAAAAGATCCTCTCCTATACCTTTAAGAAAGAAAAAAAAATGTTTAAAGTCAGCTACTGCCCAAACCTTCATTTAAAGATGTTTTTGTATTGCATCCCTGTCTTTTATTTTTAAGTCTACAGCTCTACAAAGATCTGTTTGCTGTCATGTGTTTGAGGTCGGCCTAGCTGAATGGAGAAAATGTGGTGTGTTCTGCTGCTGAGGCCTCGGGATACTCCACACAGGAATGTGGCTTTTCAACCAGGAGGATATTGCAGCGCCCTAAAGTTTTAATTCATGAGCATCGAAACCTAGTGATGTACAATTTTTCAGCTTCTATACAAGAGAAGCTGAACAAGCCCTAAAGGCTCCTCTAAAAAGTGTTGTTTTTTTTCTCTTTAAACTGAAACATTTAGATCAAATGACAACATCTTTATTCCAGAGGACGCAATAGCTTTTGTATTCTTTGTGGAGATGAGATTTTGTTTTTAAATCTATATCAATTGGCCCAAGAACCATTTAAGTGCTGTCAGATGTTTGTAAAGCGAAAAAGATACCAGGTAAAGAGAGGAGAAAATAAAGCAGGTCATTTCTTTTATAGAGGAAGAGAACGGATTAAGTTAGAAAGTAGGAAGTAAGCTGTAGACGAAGGGTTAAAGTGTTTGATTACACAACGAGAAGGATCTTGTCCGAAATGCAAAAGTACCGGTGAATTAAAACGAGGAGACTCGAGAGTGAGGTGATTTAAAGAGAGGCCGGGAAGGAATGGTTGGCATGGAGCGTATTTTAAGTCAATGGAAACCACCGCTGAGCTCCAACCAAGGCGGGTGACTTCATGCCTGCCTCTTTTATATTCTTCCTGTTGCTTTTCACTTCCATCCATCCACAGCCGGCCTGGAGACACAGAATCGCTCTGTTTGTGGCCAGTTTGACTCTCCCACATTACAACTGAGGATTTTTGCTGTGTCCCGAAAAAAGAGTTAATGCGCTAAATTGCTAGAAAACAATTAAGCAAATAAGTTGTGCTGTGGCAAACGTATTTCACAATTTACAAGCTTTTTTTCTTCTTCAATTTTAAATATATATACATTTAAATTTATGTAATGAAAATGAGGAACAACTGTAAACCATTATGTGGAAACATGTCTAATTTGTATTTTGCTTTCTGTTACATCTTAAAAGCTAGCTTACCTGTGAATTTCAGGATTGTGGTTCTATTTCATCCTACAGACCGCCAGAGGCCGGTGCTGAAATCACTGAATGTTCCCTTCGCGCATGCGCTGTTCGAGTGGTAATACCAAAAGAGTCACACCTGTGACACAATGGATGACAATCAAGGATCTATAAGTCCTGACGTCATCCGAGGCTCTGTTCCTTTTTTCTTCTCGCTGTGGTTCGGTTTGCAGGTTTCTGCCTTCGAACCTGTTGTTTTACCGTCGCCAGTCCGCCAACCCACCAGGCGGGTCCGGGCATCAAACCCTAGTCGCCCTAACCCTCCCAAGGCCCATAGGGGCCGTGGTGAGAGGAAAGTATATCCATGGGCCGGCCGTCCGACGCTTTTCCCACCAGCAGCTCAGTTACTGGGCTGCTAATGCCGCAGAACCATGGGTGGTTGTCACTTTAAAGCATGGTTGACGGCTACAGTTCCGACGACGACCTCACATTTCTCACCGGGTCAAGGTCACTGTAATCACAGACCCGGTGAAAGCTCACGCACTAGACCAGGAGCTTTCCATCCTCCTGGCCAAGGGTGCAATGGAGGCAGTTGATCCTCTACGGCAACCCAGAGGCTTCTATTCAACGTACTTCCTCGTGCCAAAGAAGATTGGCTGATTTCATCCGATTTTGAATCTCAGGGGACTCAACAGGTATCCAAAGGTACTACCTTTTTACATGCTAACAACATCAGAAGTCCTTCAGGCTGTGGACAAAGGGGAGTGGTTTACGTCCATAGATGTGACAGACGCATACTTTAATATGCCCATTGCGGCACAGCATCGGCGCTTTCTCAGATTTTCCTTTCAGGGTCACCGTTGGCAATTCCGGGTTCTCCCGTTCGGCCTCTCTTTCTCTGAGGATGTTTACTCGGTGTGTGAAGGCAGCCCTCTCTCCTCTACAACCCTGTGGACTGAAGGTTCTCCCGTACCTAGACGATTGGCTTCTGTGTGCCCCGTCTGCGGAATGCGTTTCTCGGGATACAGGTCGCCTCCTTGCTCATGTGTCCCAGTTGGGCTTCAGGGTCAACCTGGAAAAGAGTTGCCTGATTCTGTCTCAGTCAACCAATTGTCTTGAGGTCATGGTGGACTTGACCACCATGAGGGCCCGCCCATCTGTTGGAAGGGTGGACGATATACTCAGGTTGGTCAGTCTATTCAGGCTGGGCAGGCCGTTTCCATGGGTTGCCTTCCTGCAGCTGCGAGGCAAACAAACGTCGGTCACTCGGGTGGTGCCCTTGGGCTTACTGTCGCTACGCCCTTTGCAGAGGTGGCTCAAAAGCTTTCACCTGGACGGCAGGCTGCTCAGGCATCACAGCTGGTGGTGACACGGTTGTGTCTTTTGGCCCTGAGTTGTTGAAGAGACAGGGTTTATCCCTCCAAAGGTGTCCCCATGGGGACTGTAGTGTGTCGCAGAGAGGTGATCAAGACGGATCCCAGCTAGGATACGCTAGCTCATCCTTGGGCACAGGTTCTGTTATACGCTTTTCCACCCCTCTCTCTGGTTTGGCCTACCCTCCAGAGAGTTCTCCCGGGGGGCCACAGGTTGTTGCAGGTGGCTCCGTACTGGCCGGCGTGTTCATGGTTCCCTCTGCTATGGAGTCTGTGTCACGGCGTCCCGTGGTGTCTTCCGAGCAAGAGGGATCTGCTGACTCAGTTGGATGGACAGATTTGGTACCCCAACCCTCAGCGTCTCAGACTGTGGGTGTGGCCACAGGACGACCTCCATAGCACACAAACAGCTGGTCTGAGCGTCTTATACTCGCCGTAGCTCCAATGTATGCCTCCAGCGACCGCACTGGGCACAACAACTCAGGGGTAGGCCGAAACTGTGCCAAAGTCAAAGGCTGGTTACGGTGAAAACGGGACAACACCTTGGGCACAAATGCAGTATTTGGCCACATGGTGACAACAGAGTTGGGACGAACAAAGACTTGAGTAGCTTTGTTCACTTTCTCTGAGGCCAAACTACAGCAGAATGAGAGGCTACAATTCTAGACGGGCAGAGAAGAATCATCGTTCACAATTTCAGCATACGTTCGACCCATTCATGAAGGCAAACAGGCTGAATGAGCAGTTCTGCTCATTTAGCTGATGCCTTTAAGATCTTGTTTGCATGCTATAATTACATGCAAACCTTTTAAATAACATGTGCCCTAAGATGTTAAGTGATGTGTAATACCTAGGCCTTTGAGAATCATGCTAACATGAGTGTGGTTCAGTCTTGAGGTTCAGGTGCGTTAAAGCAAGGATGCATTCAGACAATGCAGAACAGTCGCACTCGGCAAAGATGGTTGTCCCTAACAAAGCCTTTATGAGACAGGGCTTTCCATTTACAAAGAACAATGCACTAAATTATTGATGTACTATGTACTTGTTTGTCTGCAGGTGATTTCCAAGGCAGCTCCATCATTCTTAAACGTCTTATATCGGCTGGTGGCGTCAGTCATGCACGAGGGTCGACAGAGGGGGGACACAGAGGCAGGTACCTGAAGTTTCTTTTTTTTCCCTGTTTGTGTAATATCAGGCAGATGATCTTTGAGAAAAAAAGTTAAAAATGGATAAGAAAAAAATATAACAAATAGGTAAAAAAAGCATAGTTTTTTTTTTCTTGATAAAAGTTACCTATTGCAAGTTTAAAGCAAAAACCTCTATCTAATGAAATCCTCTGAAGAGTAAAGTGCCAAATTACAATGAATAAATAAGTCATGCTTTAGTTATTAATTATCATTAAAATAATAGAACTGAAGTAGATGCAGAAAAAAAAATTAGGATATATAAAAATATGGGCCCAACATTAATGCAAAGATTTAATTCTTAGAAGTTGATTTAATTATTTAATAATTAAATTATGAGTCATAGCAAACTGGGAGGAAGTCGTCTTTACCTGCTGCTTTAAGCAGCCAATCAGATGTCAGTGTCTATAGAAGCAGCCCTAATTCTGCCCACTGAGGTTGATGAGAGACAAATTAATGGCTTATGTTATTCCGGGATGTGCTTCTGCAAAGGAGCATTAGATATTTTTTCAAATCATGAAATAAGTTTTAAATAAAATAAATACATTTACTTAAGGCAGCTTTAATAGATTAATTGAATATTTAAATTAAGTAATCATTTCATGAGTTATTTATTTTATCATAATTTGGCAGTCTTTTCAGTGAATCCATGTGCTGTCTGAAAATTCGTAGCAACAGGAATAAAAACAAAATTATAATGACCAACGTCAAAAGGATATACAAGCAACTACCATCCATGCAAATCATCAAGGCACCACATTAAAAAAGAAATATATATATATATATATGCACCTTTTTCCATCCAACTTTAAGGTAAAGAACGAGACAAAAAGTAATCTTCACATGTTCACAACTGGTGAAGACAAAACCCCCCAAAGAAGTTGTAATGTGAAGTTATAATCATTGGAGCTTCAGAACCTAATTACCACCCCCACCCTTTTCAGAAGATTGTTCTATCTGTTTTCTGGTTTTGCTTTTTCATTTAAAGCTAGACGTCCTGTGTCGTATTCCACTCTGATCCCCCCACCTCGACCGGAAACACTACAGCAGCTAGATGTTCATGCAAGAATTGACAAAACGGCCACTCAATCAAAATAAACCATTTATTGGTAGTTTATTTTAGCTTTACGTATTTTTATAAAATGATATGTTCTTCTCGTCAAGCATTAAATAATGATATTGAGCTACGTGTTTAAATATGGGTTGTTCAATCAGGCAGTCAGGCGTTTATACTGATGTTTAATGAAAAGCTGTTTAAATTCATATCATAGAATTACGTATTGCTAGCGCTTATTGTTGCGCTCACATTCTTTTTATTTCAGTTGAAAGCTTAGCTGCTGATTTATCAATCTTATTCTTTTATATTTTATTATATTCTTCTTATTCTAGGAAATTTACAGTTGCTCTCAGGGTGTAAACTGGATCGTGGGATAACAATTTCATCCCACCTCATATACCACATGTGATGTGATGACAATAAAATTCCTTGAATCCTTGATGTACTTTTTTATGCATTAATGTCAGAATACTTACATACTTATTACAAACAACTTTGAAAGGCTCCTGAGCTTACATTTTCAACGGTTCGATTTGATTTTCTTCATAAATCTCATTTAAGGAAACAAAGGACTTACTATAGAAAAAGGAATCCTGTCAAACCTGATTTCTTTGTTGCATTTGCTAAACGGATGAGCTGTTTGCGCGTCCACCCAGGTTAATAAAGGACTACGAACTCTTGTTTTCTGCAGGTGTGGACAGTGACGTGTATTTGCAATGCTCCAGACTGACGGAGAGGATGTACTCTCACATTGCCGCCACGCCTGAGAGCTTCACTGCATTGCCGGCGTTTATGGTGGCTCAGTATGTCACAGAGCTGCAGAAGGTATGCACTCAGCCGCCCATGCGCTGAATGTCCTTCTCCTGTGTCTTAAAGCAGCGTTTGCCTCATGATAGTCTCTAGTTTTAGGATTTAGAAACCGTGCCTTTTAACAGAAGATCTAAACCCTATGAACCAAACAACTTTAAAGCTTTCCGGCAGTTAAATTGCTGATGTTGAAAAAGAGTCACTGAGCAGGTTAAGGATTACTGGAACTTGTGTTCAGGCGGGAAACGTAAGTCTGGCTGTTCCCTCGGTCTGGTGAGTCACGTCTGGCTTCAGAGCGCTGCCATCGTCTGCTGCCAGGCTGCCTTTAACGTCGATCCTGAATCAGCCTTTTCCACCCCAGAAACACATGAGCGTATTATAATGAGTTACCACAACACGGGAGAGAAACTAGAATGCTGTGGAAAGTGTTTGGCAATTCTTTAAAAATTTTGTAATAAATGAGAAAAGCTTTAATGTCAAGGCTTTGAAAAATATGTAGGTTAGAAGGGATTTAATCCAATCTAATTTAAAAATTTCGAAGCATGTAGTTTTAAATTAAGATTAAAAATGTTGTAAACTCTCCTAGAGCTTTCTTCTTCTTTTAGAAGAACTTATGTGATTTCAAGACACTTCATAGAGAAAACTAATTTCAATACAGTCATAACGCATTTCAAATGCTAGTTATAAAACGTATTATTCAAATTAGTTTAAAACGTTTTCAATGCAGTGAAAGCCAGCAAGATTTACTACAGAGCATTCCCCTGTAGACACGGCCAGCAATATTAAACCTGGGATCTGATTTGGTTCGTATATAATGAGTGTAAACAACAATATTCGGATCTTTTTCACTTCCTGTATTCACACTTTGGGTATGTTCGGTAACTTTTCTCGGATAAAAACGGCATCATCGGCTTCATGTCTCTTCCTTTTGTTCACATTGTTTTTTTGTCTTTTGTAGGAAAAATGTTTAATCTCATTCGTAGATGTCAGACAAAGAAGAATTACAGAGAGTGTTTTTTCTAGATGTAGATGAACTAGTACCGCTGTTAGCTTTTTACTTTTCCTTTAAGATCAAAGTACTCCAGGTTCTTTGTGCTTTATTTTTTGCCCCAAATTGGTTGCAGTAGCTGTTGGTTTCGTCCCGTTAAAACAAACTTTTTTAGTTTGTTTTTTTCTTTCTGCTGTTGCTCCATTCTTGCTCAATTTGTGGAATTGCCTCAAAGTCAGTGGCTACAAATTTTACGAGTCGCGTTACAAATTCTGAGATGGTGTTTATTCCGTACCTTGCTATATAAACTGAATCTAACAAAAAGTGGGCCGTAATGTATTTATTTTGATAATTCATAAAAAATCTTATTGCCATAGAAATCATAAACTGAAGGACTGTTGAACATGTGAGCACAGAATCAGAAGTTGGTTTTAAAAATGAGAAAATATGAACCAAAGTCATTTTAACCCTTTAATCCTCTCACAATTTTTCCTATTTGACTCAAAAATGTCTCCTTAACTCTTAATAGCAATAAAAAAATTCAGTGCAACCAATTCCTTTTAAAAGTTCCTTTAGTGATTAAAAAAAAAGAAGTCAGTTTCTAATGATATTTCTAATTTTTACTTATATTACTCCAATTTTTTTATTTTTAAAAGTAGGCTTATATATGTAAATTTAAAAAAAGTTCCTAGAACCCAGAGGTATCAAAAAACAAAGTCAGCATAAAAACAGCAGGAAACTCGGTAGTAGTCACATGGTTGAGAAGCTGACACCAGTGTAACAACATAATGAGGTTTTGGGGAGATTCTGTAAACCTCTCATCACATTTCCTCAGCCTGTGGTGGTTGTAGTGACACAAATAACAAGTAAACGTCGTACTGGGAACCTTGCTGCTGAAATCATTTAGCAAGGACGCCTCTGAGTGCCCGATTTGTATGACAAATGTCTGAGGGTTGCGTTGTGTGCAGACTGCCTCACAGTGCAAACCACCTGTGTCCTTGATGAGTGTAATGTAACAGAGATGAATAAGCAGACGCTATTGAATGTCCCGCTGGCTTGCTTGTTATGGTTCACCGATCACGATGATTGTTGTTCGACCAGCGTGCTAACCTGTTGTTGCATAAAGAAAAGTAAAAAGCTGAGTAAAAGCGTCTTTCTGCTTCTGTCGCTCAATTGTATGCAAGCCGTGTTTGTGTGCAGCGAGCAAACGCCTCCGGTTTTAGCCTTGGAAGCCTAAAATCATGAAAATTCCCTAAAATAATAATGATAATAATAAAACAAGTTGGAATCAGAAAATGATTTAATACTATTGAATGTTTAACATCTATGAAGACTTCGACCCTAAAAATAAGTAACGTGTTGGCCTAGTCAAAGTCAGGGACCAAAAGCCAGCTGACCATTCGTGGAATGATGGGAAATTTGATGTTCCAACATCAACTCTTTAATAGGACTGAGCTATTTTTTGAAGAGTGCAGAATTGATACTGAATAATATATTTTTTTTCCCGAAGTGCAAAACTGTTGAGACTTCGATAAACGATGATTCATGAGATGCAATAGTTTCGAAGGCCTTCGGAAAGGGTTCAGGCTGTTCTTACCTGTGGATGTTGGATTAGATGAATCATCTCTGCATCGTTTTAAGTATTTCCTCAAGACCCATCTTCATTCTTTGTCCTTTGATTATAGCTGTAGGAAATGTAAGGAAATCAGAGTGTAAAAATACCAACTTTATAACTAGAACTTAACTTTGTAAAACTCCCTCTTAGCTCATTATCTCATGATCTGTCTGTTCTTTTTCTATAATCTGTCTATCTAGGTGACTCTGCGACCGGATGTCAAACTGCATCTGACTGAGGGCATCTACTGCATACTGGATCTCTGCAAGGAGCAGGATATCAAGTTCCTGCGAGCCGGGCTGCCTGCAGGAGTGAGAGAGGTGTTCAACGAGCTGTACAGCGACTACACCCACTACCACAAAACCCAGAGGCAGGGAGAGGACAAGTACACCGTCTGATTCACCCAGAACAACCTGATTAACGACTAGTTACGATGTGGAAAAATGGCGTAAAGCTTACTGTTCCTACTCTGTCCCACCTATGAATATTTTAACTGTGCAGCTTAGAGGCCTGTGATGTACTTGCCTAAGAAAAGAGGAAATTAAAATATTTGACTGAAGTGGGATAAAGGCTGGGGAAGGCTGAGACTGTTTATGACTCTGTGGTGGCGCATATATCTGCAGTAACATCCGTTAGTCAGTTTTTTTACCATGTTTGTATTCAACCAGTAAAAAATGAGCCAGTATTTTTTTTTGAACCCAACATATATTTTCACCTTTTTGGCCTTTTTTATGTGTTTCTGGTGGGAGAGGATGTGCTTATTACTGCTTGTATCATCACATTTTTACATCTTTCATTACCGTATTAGGCAGGTTTGTTTTATTCAGTGCAAAATAAACTTGTAAAGGCGTTCCATTAGTTTTTTCGTATCCTAAGATAATAAATGTACAGGCCACCTAAACGATTGTTTTGTTTGATTTAAAAAATAATAATAATCTCACTTAAATCTTCTAGATAATCTACAAAATAATGTTATGGACACATGGAAGTAGATTGAATCTAATAGATTCACTCGAGAACATCACTTCTTCATTGGACCAAGAAGTGTTTACAGCTGGAATATTCATTTACATTTTAAAAACAATCTTTTGAAGTTAGAAATCATGACCTGTGAGTAAGTGTATAATAAAACGGGTAAAAGAAAATTTGTATATCATCAAGCCCTTTTAGCGACTAAAGTTTCTGACTAGTTTATTTTAATTTATTTATTGGTGTTTAAAGAGAAACCTTAAGCAGAAGCGTGTGATTTTACTCTTGTGCTGTCGCAACTCTGCAGAAGATGAATGCACACAGTGGCGGTTAATCTTTGAATTGCGTCCCTAGTAAAGCCCCTGCTTAATTAATTTAACCATTCACAATAGAACGCAAAGATCGGAAAAAATCTTTATTCGATGTAAAATATTTTACCCAATTAAATTAGAAAATACTTATATATTAGTCTTAACTCATAACTGTGACGTCATTGCTTTACAAAGAAACTATGAGCTAAAGCCCAACATAACTAGCTTTTACTTCATGTTAAATAATTAAGCATACAAAAATGCGACCTTTACTTCCAGTTGCTTCTGGACAAAGGAGGATGATATCGTCGTAACTAACAGGGTTCTGCTACCTGCAGGTAAGGGGAAAGATTACAACCTCCGATTTGTCAGTAACTTACGAACCCACAGTATTGCTTGACATGTGGTCTGTTAATCTTCCTTGATCAATCTATGCTTTCAGAATGCTTACACTGTTCACAGTAAAGATAGTTTTGATAAGCAAAAGAAAACCTGTTCAAGCGGTTGCCTCCTATACAACCGGGGCAACCTTGCCAAGTTCTCATGACGCCTCAAGCTGATTACAAAGTACCTATACGAGTCCTGTTTGCCTTGAACCTTAAAGTAAATGGCTGAAGGGAAAAAAAGAAATGTACAACCTTTGGCTCTTCCGCTGACTAATCACCTTCTGAGATGCGCCCACAGTACATAGAAGAAATCCTTCGTTTTATGAGCCGTAGGTTTTACAATCCACTCGCTCAGGTGGTGGCACATGAGCTCCAAGTGCTCAAAGGTATGTTAAACAGTCACTGGTCTGTTTTTTAAGTGACATAGGATTAAGTACTTCACTAATATATCTTTGCTATTTATCATCGTATGTTCTTCCATTGTCAAATAAAACGCTGCAGTAGAAACAGGTTTTCTCTTTTCAGATGGGTGGCTCATAAAAGCTGTTGCTGCTGATAAATAAAAGCCTCTGGGGCTGTTAAACCATTTAAATACACCCCCCTACTGATGTTCAGAAAATAGTGCCTTGTTAAAATACCAATACTTATTTAGATTTTGTTAAGCTAAATATGTTACAGATTTATTCGTGGCTGGGAGGAAAACTTCCTAGTGTTTTCTTAACATAAGCAGAATTAGGTTTTTATGGGATTAATTTGAACTTTATAACAAAATAAATTTTTAACAGTGGGTCCCACATTTCCGTTTATTCACTTTTGCTCTGATTCCCTTAAAAATTAACCCAATCCAACTGAATGCTTTCAGATGTCATGTGATTGGTAAACAAAGTCCATCTAAGTCAGCTGTTCGTTGGACGCCTCGTGGTTTGTCAGGAGAGCTTCAGAGAGGAAACACCATGAAGACCTAGAAACACGACAGAGAAAGTTGTAAAGAAGTGTAAAGTGGGGTGGGATTTTACAGCAAAGTGTCAACCGTGGAAAATATACTGAAAACTATTTATTTTTCCACACATCTGCTTTGTATGCAATTTTTTTTTTCTGCACAAATTTGACTTGCATGGATTCAAGTTCAAATGTCACAGCTAGCAGCAACACATTTTTCCACACTAATTCGTAGATTCTTCTGTCTTTATCCCTCCTGTGATGATTTCACCTGGCACCAAATGAGCAAAACGTTAAATATTAGAAAAGTCTGACGAACATTTGACAGTCAAAATATTTTTTCTTTTTTAAAGGTTATTTTTGTTTGAAGGAACACATTTTAATTTATTGAACATGACTGTAACTACGAAAATTCTTTGTCACATTTTGGCATCTTACAAGGAACACAATCAAGCTTTGAAAGATTCATGCGTTATCACAATCAGGGTAACTCATTTACCTAAGGAGTTGTTGGAGATGGTGATGGCTGTGGGCAGGAAAGATCTTCCGTAGCATTCTGTTTGGCAACTAAACTAAAGACATCTCTGAAGGCAGAGAATCTGTTTTCCAGTAACAGTCTCATGAAGAGGATGTTCAGGATAGCCTATAATTTTCTTGATTTTATGTAAAATCCTTCTTTCCATCATCAACTCAAGAGTTCATTGGTCCCCAGAACAGACCCGGCCTTCTTTATCAGGTTATGCAGCCTTTTTAGGTCCCTTGCTCTGACGCTGAGGAGATGAAACTCTCAACAATAGACTTATAGAAGATCTGCAACATCTTGCTGCCAGCCTTGAAGGATTTTAGCTCCCTGAGGAAGTAAAGTCGGCTTTGTCCCTTCTTGTAGATGGCTTCACTGTCGCGTCTCCAGTCCAGTCTGTTGTCCAGATTAACACAGAAGTATTTGTGTTCCTCAACCATCTCTACTTCTTCTCCCATGATTGAAATAGGGGTTGATCTGATCCTGTTTCCCCTGAAATCTGAAATCATCTCTTGTTTTGTTCACATTCAAGATCAGATGATTGTTCTCACACCATGCCACAAAGCGTTCCACCAGCTCTCTGTACTCAGCGTCTTCTCCATCTCTGATACACCCGACAACTGCAGAGTCATCTGAGTATTTCTGTAGATGACAGGAGTCTGACTTGTACTGGAAGTCTGAAGTGTACAAAGTAAAAAGGAATGTTGAGAGTACAGTCCCCTGTGGTGCTCCTGTGCTGCTTATCACCTGATGAGACACACACTCCTTCAGTCTGACAAACTGTGGTCTGTTGGTCAGGTAGTCGTTGATCCAGGCGATTGCTGAGGCCTCCACCTGAGTCTTCTGGAGTTTCCGACAAAGCAGATCAGGCTGAATTGTGTTAAATGCACTGGAAAAACAAAGAACATGATCCTCACAGAGCTGCCTGCTTTGTCCAGGTGACAGTGGGATTGCTGAAGCAGCTGTATGATGGCATCTTCAACTCCAACTCCATGGCGATAAGCAAACTGCAGGGGGTCCTGGTATGTGCTAGTTTGCTTACACGGGCTGGCCAACAGGAGTCTTTCCAAGAGCTTCATTATGTGGGATGTCAGGGCAACCGGTCTGTAGTCATTAATGTCTGATGGTTGAGGTTTTTTTGGTTATGGAACCAGACAGGATCTCTTCAACAACAGTGGAACCTTCTCTTGGGTCAGGCTAAGGTTGAAGAGGTGTGGCAGAATCCCACAGAGCTGCTCTGCACAGGCCTTCAGGACTCTGGGAATGACACGATCTGGACCTACAGCTGTGGTCCTGTTTCTCCAGCTGCCTCTTCACCTTGCTTCTACACGCAGAGAAGTGGGAGGAGGAATGGGCAGCAGCATCTCTTGATTTGGCTGAAGAAAATCTTGTGGAACCAGAAGCATCCATGACTGAAATAGAGGATAACACATCTAAAGCTGTGGGTTGAGGGAGGGTGGGATGTCTGGTTGGCTGGGTCCCGGAGGAGATGGTGAGCTTATTCCTGAACTGAACCTGTTGAAGAATGTGTTCGGGTCATTTGCTCCTTCCACACTTTCTTTAATCCGATAATCTTTCGGCTTGAAGCCTGTGATCTTCTTCATTCCTGACCACACATCTTTGATATTGTTCCTCTCCAATTTACTCTCCAGCTTCTTCCTATACACCTCCTTGCTCTCCCTGACCTTCACTTTGAGCTGTCTCTGTATACTCCTTAATAACTCTCTGTCTCGCTCCCCTGGCGATCCAGCGTTTGTTGTTAGGGATGCATCTCACTGTTCTGGTGGGGATGATGTTGTCCACACAAACGTTTATATACCCAGTCACACACACAGTCATGGCATTAATCAACAAAAGTTGCATTTGTCATCATTATTATACAATAAGATTTAAAGAAGAAAGCAACTGAGCTAATAAGAGAAGACTGTTGTTAAAAGTATGGACAGTAATCTCAATGTATTGATACTTAATCGCTAAGTTGTATTGATTAATCTGATTGTTTTGTGTAATTATACCTTTGAGTCCTCTAATAAAGGTAACATCATCAGAACACTGATTATGTTTGAGATACAGTGAGACATGATCGACCTTGTACTGTCTTGCCTCCAAAGCAACCAGTTACCATGATATAGTGAATCTGGTTGCTTTAGAGAATTGTGACCCCAGGATGACTCTGAGGTTTGGAGATTTTTCCTGACAAATTCAGTCCAAATGAAATACAAACTTTTCTGATTAAAACACTTGAAATTACTCAGCAACAGCTTAGTCCTTTCTTCCAAGTTACAACTATCCGGATGCGGCCTCTGTTTCGGGAGTGGCCCGACATGAGGAAGGAGGCAATAGCAGCCCATGTTTATTCATATAGAGCGCAAATTTCAATCCTATTATAATAAAATACAATTACTCCTAGTAATTAAACGGTGCATCATTTTAAAAAATTAGTATTAAAGATTCCCATCGCAGGAAATCTGGCAGATGGCATCGAGTCATGGACTTGAACCATCAACTCCTCCTGGAATGTAGACGATGTCATTGCGTCTACAGCAATTCCTCATTGTGAGCATTCCTGTTGCGAAAGTAGAGAGGAAAAACTGCTTCAACAGGAAGAAACCTCCAGCAGAACCTGAATCAGTGTGCTGCGTTTGAGAGATAACAGAAGACAAAAAGAATCCATACTCTCGTACTTTTTCCTTCCACTTAACCTTCCAATAAGCTAGAGGAACACAGCGACCTGTAGATTACCAGCTTCGTAAGCAAATACTGTTTCTAGTACTGTTGACCTGTTGATCAGAATCGGTAATCACAAATAGTTTCTTTTATTGAAAAAAAAAAATCACATTTACATATATATTTTTAAAATCCTTTTCAAATTTTCTTAAACAAAGAACAGCCAGACAAGGAGCGTCTCTTTTTAAATTGTAATTGAAGAACTAACCAATTAAAGTAGTAGTTACTGAGAAGCACCAGTAATTGGACAAAAAAGTCACTATTATCATTATTTAAAAGCACACTTTTATTCCTCACATTTCTTGCTTTTTCTGTTTTACCCCCCTTTTGAAGGTGCTCCTGGCGCCCCCTGTCGTCCCGACATGCAAAACGAAACAATGTAACAGCTTTTCTTTCTCAGCCACATCCGAACCTTTTCTGAGACTTCCTCCCCCCCCCCACCGCCGTCCCTGGTCGGCCTCCTCCAGGGCTTCCTGAGCCGGCGTCTGATTGGACCAGTAGTCGCTGCGGCCCCTCTCGCGCTTGTCTTTCCGCGGACCGACGGACGGACGGACGGAAGCGTGCAGCTTTGGTTGGGGTTCGAGTTCGGGCCCGAGCAGAGCAGCTGGGGGGGGTTAAGCCGCGGAACGCGCAGCGGGAGCCGGGGCGGACGCAGAGCGGGCAGGCGCTCCAGCCATGCGGAGGAAATCCAGGGTGTTGCTGTGCTTCGCGGTGCTGTGGGTTCTGGGGATAGCCTACTACTTCTACTCGGGGACGGCGATGAATCGGAAGGTACGGCTTTCCCCGTCTTTTGTTTTATTTCTTTGTTGCATTTTTCGCGTCTCTTCCTGGACGCAAAAACAAAAAAAAACAAAAAAAAAACAGAAGCCACGCCGTGATTTGTAACTGTGTCTTTTTTATGTATTTTTAAACCGGGGCTCTGGTTCTGTTGGTCTGATTAAAGGCCTGCTGGTTATCAGCGGCCAGGCGCTGATTCGGTGGAGATGTCGGCATGCAGCAGCAGCCGCAGCCTCCGGGACCAGGAGACGCTTCCCCCGGAGGCTCCACGCTGGTCTGACCCGGGACGATGCACGCCGAGCGGCGGCTGCGGTGTCGGCGTGAACCGGCCCCGGTTCTTTGGAGCTGCGGGGGTTTTAAGCTGTAGAAGCACGTCAGCATAAGCCGCCGCTGCTCTCTGAGCAATGAGCAAAGATCAGGAAGTGTGCAGATTAGCGTTGCTTTAAATCCCCACCACGCACCCAAAACCCCATTTTTCCTGCATAACTCTCCTTTTTTTGTTGCTTGCAGATTTGTATTATTTTTTATGTATTTTACTTTGTTTTATCTGACACATATAAGTTAAAATTGAAGATGCACCGATCTGGTCCCTCCTGCCGGGGACCAGTGTTCTGATTTTTCTTGGACTTCTCACTGAGCAACAGACTTGATTTCTGTGTTGATTTCAACTGAATCCCAAAATCACATGAACTACTCTAACTCGGGTTTTGTTCCGTTTGAAATTCTCTGTTTATTTTTTTCTTTTGTTTTCCATCTTTTTTCCACTTTTTCACTATTTTCAGTATATTTAGACTTTAGGTTTGCCCATAAATAGCAATTAACTACCATAAATAACACTATTACTAGAAAGCATAACACAACTGAATGAATCTGATGTTGTGTAAATATAGTAACGTGTGGATCACAAATATAATTGTTATTAATTTTTTTATTAGGATAAGCGCTCTCTGGAGGTCCGTATACATTAACTCTCCAAGTAACCTATATGGTTTTATAACCCGTCTATCATCCGGACCGGCTCTTATCCTTCCAGGGTTTTAAGTTGGGTTGGGCTTAAATCCAGTGGGGCGGGATGGACCCTGGGTGGGTTAAGACACGACAAACAACCACGCACACGTGCACTATGAGCAATTTAGATGAACCAGTTAACCAGACAGTCATGTCTTTGGACTGTGGGAGGAGGTTGCAGAACCCACTGCATGCAAACTCCATGCAGGAAGACCACATGCTGGGATTTGAACCCACGACCATCTGCAAGGCAATGCTGTTAATCAATCATGCAAGTCTGTCTGTGGACTATTGCTTTGGCGCGCTTTCAGCCGTAGCAACGAAACACAGATTCCAGGAAAAACAAAAGTTGCAGGTTTGTTTGCAGAAAACGGGAATACACGATTTTACCTACTTATGAATCAAAGCGTACGTCCTCAACCTTTGTCTATTGTAAAAAGGTTCATGGAAGCACAAAAGTTCATGAAGTTCATGATGCATTCAAGGACCTGAGTGGAAAAATTATATACATATATATATATATTATTATCATTGGGTCGCTCCTCAAACCTTATGATGGCATAGTTCCTATTATTTGATTGACTTTCTTTCAAGACTGCTTATTTGAATGAAAACCTATAAAAATTGACCGTTTTCAAGTTGAAGCTGTTTTTTTTATTTTACTTAATCGTTATCAGATCTATCAGTTATGAGCGTTTTCCTCTTCACCTCTAGACACCAAGTAAGATTTGGATAACATTTTAGACTAATATGTGTAAAATCTACTGTAGTTATTTCATTAATTAACCTTTAATTAAGATGAGAACTGGACAAAACAGATCGCCATGTATTATTTTCCTCTTTTACATATTTTAGTCCTTAGAATGAACAACAGTCTGTAAACTCTGCTGTAAACATTGCAGGACGTTATAACATTATAAAAGTTTCAGCACCTTCCACGGCGTTGTGACATTTGATAGATTAACCGGGTTCCTACCTGGCAGGTTAATCAATAGTGAAGGTAATTGGTTTTTGAAGACTTACTTCAAACCTTCCGAGGTAATCTAGTCGAACATCTCTCTCTGAACGACCTCTTTTACTCAGACGGAGTAGGTTTAGCCCAAAGTTGCACCAATAATCTGCCATTTTTGTCAGTCTCCCCACACAGTTTAATTTTTTCTATTCAAATTAAACAGGAATTGGGTATAAAAGAGGATCTTTCTGTGCCTGATGCCTGTTTCCTACATGTGCATCCTGGTAGTTTGCTCGGTAAACTAGATAAGCCGTGTGAACGCCCCGTGTGTATTCCAGCTGTCTCTCGTCGCTGTCCTATCTGTCTCTTTGTGTTTGCTCTGCTTCAGTCAACCAAAGCAGTCTTTTTACTTTTCCATTAGGCTGATAGCTCTGCTTGCCTTGTGCGTGCGTGCGTGTGTGTTAGTGAGGTTCTCAGAAAGGTCAAAGTGACGCACCCAGATCAACAACTTTCTCCCGGCGTTAGGAGCATTAATATGGACGCTGGCAGGTGTCCGTACACGAAGAGCCGCGGCTCGGTGAGAAGGGTTTTCGTCGCGCCCTCTTCAGGTCTGACAGCATCTAATGAAGCTGATATGACACAAATCGGATCTGTGAGACTGAAATTAGTTGATTTTTTTGTTTCATTTTCATGCACAATATCATCTATGGTGATTAAGTCGGCGTAGTGACGGAAGTAAAAGCGCAGAAAATAAGTGGATAATGGATGGAAGGATGGCTTAATGGCTACAACAAAAAATTATTTTAGTAATCGATTTAATTTATTTTCTTTAAAAAAATGAACTTTTTTTTAAATTTCCACCTGTTTATTCCAAAATAAAAGATTTGGATCGCCATAGAAAGTCACATGTACACACACACACACACGCACAAAACAGTTGGTGCTATAATATTTTGTCTCTGTAGGATTGAAAGCTGAGCATGTGATGTTTTCTGAACGCCCTGATTTGTTGGCGCAGTAAATTACTGATGAATAAAGAATCGCAAATCCGTAAACCAAGGTGACATGATTCGTGTGGGCACTAAAACTTGTGTACTACTATAAATGCAAACAACCAGTAAACATAACCTTTTATGGCACTGTGAGACTTCCAATGCTGCACACTCACTAATCAAGTCACTCACTCCCTTCCTTCAGATACGTTGCATTGCTTTTATTTTGAACTGTTATTTTTGTGTCCTGTCAACTATTTCTTTTTTCTTTTTTTTTTTGACTTTGACTTTTTTTGAGTCTGTTGCATCCTCACTGCTAGTGGACTCTGCAGTTGTGTTGTTTTGGTTCCAGTTAACATTGTAGAGCACATAAATAGTTTGTAGTTGAGATAAAAACATCTGATGTGAGAAAGTGACATTTCTCCACCGTTTACTTTTACATAGACCTTTCATGACTCGTATATTAACGCCACACTAAAGACGTTTGAGTATTGGGTCTGCCTGAAGGAAGACTGCATTTCCCATGAGGACCAGCGCATAGCTTCGTAAAACCCTGATCTCCCGGTCGCCTGCAGTTGGATTGAAATACATTTCTGTTTGCAGAATCTGTGTGAAGGATGAATAGCGATGAGTTGATGAATCTAATTGTGGCAAAACAATCTCATATGATGAGGTTGAAGATAAGAAATTAGGGGAAGTGACGTATGCCGTAAAATAGTAAGCGCATTTGTAGTTGTTTTGTGTGGAAGGGTTCCTGCCACCCTCCTCAAAGTTGCTTTGTGCCGGTTAAAGCAGACCTACACAATGTAGCAGATGTTACAACTGATTTCATGACAAAAGTATCCATAAATAAAAATTGGTTGTCTAATTCCTAAAACCTTCAAAAAATATAAATAAAAACATACTGCTATTGGTCAGTGAAACATGTAGGGGCCTTTCTACCTGACAAAGATGAATGCCGGCGTGTCGCTGTCGGCCCCTGATCACTTGGACCAGGCTGGGTCACTGCGGCTGAATCAAATCAATCCTCTTATGGAGGAATTTCAAACGTGGGCCTGCTTCAGCCGGCTTCTTCGTCTCTGTCACACACCGCCGATGCTGCGGCTCCTCGGGTCAAAAGCGTGACACTCGGCAGCCTAGACCCTGCTCTGTTTGGTAGGAACCTTCCGACTCCTCTTTAGAGCGCGCGGACAAATTTAATGAGGCTTTTCGGAAATAAAGCTGTTATTTGGTTTGTTCTTCATTGTGTTTTCTCTAGAATATTCAGTAGAAACAAAACAATGTTTGGTTCAGAGTTTTGTCACGCTAACACAAGCGTCAATGTATTTTATTGCCGTTTTATGTCACTGTCCAATGCAGAGGAGGGTGTAAAAGCCTGTGTTGGCCTTGAACTTTATCAGATTTCAGCCTCAAAGCTTCCGTTTTTTTTTATTGGGCGTTTTTTTGCACTAAGTCAAACACAAAGTTAATAGTATGAACTTAAATGTTATCACCTCAGTTTTGGATTAACAAGCACAGAAATCGGTAGAAAATAAGTTGATTTTTTTATTTTATTTTTTTTATATTTTACACTTCTTAAAATCCTTGCTGCACTTTTATGACAGTGTCCTCTTTGTCTTTTTAGAAGCGCCTATCGTGTTTTTTTTGTTTTGAGAAACTGAACATTTGTATTATTCTTTTTTTTTTGCCAGATAGCTCAAAATCACTCAGATTCCAACCTTCATAAAATGTCAGTCGTGTTTAGGTGTGGGTTTTACTGGGCTATTCTGCTGTTCTGGCTCAGTTTTAAGCCGTTTTCTACCAGCGTTGCTCTGTGTTCAGCTTCTACGCTCTACCAGGTTTTACGTTTGAGGCTGATGCGATTGGTGATGGTTATTGACAGTCTTTCCTCCAGGTCTTGTGCATTGCTCTTAGGCCAAAAGGTAAAACTTTTTTAGATTAAATCTCATCTCTCTCTGCTTTATGATATAAACTCCATTGAGATTTTACCGGCAACCCAGATGGACCCATAATAAACCTGCAAATCTACTTTGATACACATGAGGATACTGTGGATATGGGCTCCCTGCCCTTTGTTGCAATGCCTGATTATGTTGGACAAATCCGGTTTTTATTCTAAATTCCTGCCGATCATCAGGATGTTGAAAATGAAACGTTTAAAAGAGACAAATCATGTATATTGAATTAAACTCAAAAGGGGTATTAAATGTAAATAATATGAGGCATTTAAAGTGATAATATCTGCATTAAGATCAAAAACTATAGGTTCCTAGTAATAGAAAGTAATTGTGACGTGCACACAGAGATCCATTTTGCTGGCTTCACTAAAAAATGCAGTGCAGCCTCTAACATCCGGAGACTTTTGAGTGGGTCTTGTTTAGGTTTGCTTTAGTTTTCTGTAGGCGGCAGCAAAAGTTCTGCGAGTTCTTCGTTTCTTGTTTTATTTTTTGGGGGTTTATCCCAGAAAACTGAGGGAGGGAGATGAGCTCCAAGGAATCGTCTCAGCGGGGAGTCGGGGTGGTTCAGAGCTCGAGAGCTTTCTGCAGCCTCCACCTGTCGCTGCTCGTCTCAAAGAATAGACTTGTGGAGGCCATCGTCTTTTATCCTCCCACAGCGTGGTTTCTCTGACTCTCTGCATCTGGCTGGCTTTGAAGGAGACTTTTTATTTTATTTTATTTTTTGGACGAAGGTGAGGATTGATGTCTTGCAGTTCTGAAAAAAAAAAATCGGGACATAAGGGTGTGCGACCTTGCCTGACACGCAACCCCCAGTTTTCTGGTTGTTCACACTTTCACCCCTTAGCGGAGCAACATCTGCGACGAGCTCTTTCCTTCCCGTGATTTTCATCCTGAGATCTGTTCGCACGCTGCTTTTACCATTAAAGTGTTGATTGCTCATGTCGGGGTTCCCGCTGTCTTATAACTACAGCATAAGCCGCGTTCCTTCAACACAGGCCTTCATCAGCTCGATATGTTTACACCGCCGAACTAAAATATAATCTCGCCCTCTGTGCACTTTTGAGTCAGACCCAGGAATCAATGACTCAAATTCTCTCTGGAATGTTTTTATATGTTTGAGATGCTCAACCTTATTCGTCTGTAAGTATAGAAATGTTTACATGGATTTACGGGTTGATGGCTTGTTTATTTTTCCCTCGGTAAATTTGGGAGACGAGAAACTATTGCGGCAACATTTGGTTCTGGAAGGGAGTGAACTACTACAGATGATATACAGTTTTTATAGTTGTTGTAGTACAGTGTAGTAAAATGGCTTAACGCTACAAACTGGTGGAGTTGATTTGCAAATATAGGTCATGTTGCACCAAAAAATGGCTAAGAAAATTGTGTGCATAAGTTCTCTGATTAAACATTAATAGATGTTAAAAATCTTGACGTTTAAATTTTTTAAAGCAATTGTTTTGCATAAATTATCCATTTAAATAAATGTGCTGGTGTAACTTGAGCTGCATTTTGCCTATATGCTAGAACAATTAGTTTTCTGCAGTGATTTGAAGCACAATGTAATGCTCTGCTGCCCATCCCACACTTGCCGCTTTGTGCTGCTTGTCATCTTGCTAAAATAAAAGTGTTTTACTTTTGTTAATATCACCACTATTTTATTGTATTAACAGTCAATTTTAAACCAAATAGAGCATGTGCAACAACAGCTTTCATTGAATGAAAATACAACAATTATTTCTACTGCTGCTAAAATAACGGATACATGCTTATTATTGGTATAGTAGGATACACTATTAATTTTTTTATTGTCACTTGTAGCTTGAAATAGGTTTTTATGCAGGATAGAGTAAGTGCTTTATGCTCAGCTTTTCTTCTTCCTTTGACCCGGTTTTTAAAAAGAAAACCTTATTGAAAATGGCTAACTTTGAATCTTCTCAAATGGGTTTTAATGTTGTATAGAAGGTTTTCGCAGTGTTAAGCATACGTCTCATACACCCATATTGGCGTTCCCAGTGCCTTTTGCTTTTGTAGTGTAGTATATTAGAATGTCCTCGTAAATCGAATGCATTTAAGATAAGGGGGAGGAAATGATGGTTTTGAAAACGGAACTGCAATGTATCCCAAACGGGAATTTTTTTTAGATCGAATACTTGCTTTGTTTTTCTTTATTTGTATAAGATTTAAAAAGTTTGTATGGGGAGACCAAAACCCAGTGGCCATCAGTAGCGCAGCTAAAAGGGGAAATGGCCAAGAAATCTTGATGTCTGACAATAAACTTCCTTCCGATGTCTGTTTTTCATCTTCAGGACCCTCTTAAATCATTTAAAAGCTTCTGCTCAAACACAACAACCTGCTGCAGCTAAGTTTTAAACTGATTGCTTTCCTCTTGCGCTGCATTTGTTGTTTTTTTCCAGTCTCTGGCACATGACAAACTTTAATGGAAAAGCCAACGGCAGCGACGATATCTATTGTTCTTGCAGCTCTTCAAAAAGCTGTTGCTTGTTATCACGTTAAAAAACAAAAAAGGAAAGCAGCCCTGTTTTGTTCAGTTTATTGCAGGGTGCCGTATTGTGGCAGCCCTGCAGAGTTAACATCTTCTGAACTTCTCGTTCAGGTTGAGCGCAATCTGTGGTTCTGTTATCAGGCTAAATGCACAAATTTGCAACTGATAGGGCGCGCAAGTGGTCACGGCGTTTTGGCTTTGCCCTTTCCCGTAGCACAGGGATTCAAATAAAGAGCGATGCCTGCAGCACTCTCTCCATTAGGGAGAGACTGTCTTCCTTTAACAGAAGCCCCGGCTGGAGGATGTACATCGCCTTATGTTTTCGTCTTTTTTAGCAATCTGTAAAAAAATCTAAAGGGATAAAAGACAGACTGCTTAAGCATATGTGTTAGATATTTACATTTTGCACTTTGCCATCTTTTTTTTTTTTTTTAAGCTACTCCATCAGCCCCATTTCAGCTGTTTATTCCAGCAGATAATCCTTTGAATTCAAATAAGATGCATGTCTTAGTTAAACAGTTTTTGTGTCAAACGGAAACATTTTGGTAGGAAACGATTACATCGACAACATGAAATACTATAATAAAGCAGTTTTTAAAGGTCAGTAGATATGAATCAACCCGTCATAAATCCATATTTATAAAACTATCCAACAGTTGGTCGTTAGGGTAAAATACCAGAGAGACCTCATGGCGTTCTACATCTTTTCCCCCTATGGTTCAGTTTGTGCCACCAGTCTCTCCTGTCTGTCTGATATGTTTGGTAAAGCTTCAATAAAAGAGTCCTGAACCAGGTCAGCTGACTCCTTCGATGCAGAAGAACAGGAGCTCTAAATTGAGCTCTCCCAAAATGATGAGATGGGGCTCAGGGTCCGGGAAAATAGCTCCTCTCTTTTCCAATGGAGCGATTTGGAAAGTGTTTCCAAACAGATGTTGCGTATTTTTTTCACAGAGAATAAAAAAAGATTCCACAACGCAAATTGTGGTTCAATCCGTTCATTGCAGAGTAGCTTGACTTTCTGTGACCGTTACTCGTGAAACAAGGACTGTCCACCCAGCAGCTGATTTTGTTTTAGTGCCTTAGGGACGAGCACTGCATTGTTGATCGGTTCAAAGCTCTGGATTGTTAGGAAATCTGCCTTTAGGAAATCGAAGCTGGCTTTTGTCTGTAACGTTTTGATCATTGAAACTGCTTTGAAAGTTTTACCGTTTCATCTTTTCTAAACTGCGTTTCTATAAATTTCTCCATCTTAAAAATGACAGTGCTGAAACTCTTCCAATATGGATTAGATCATTCTACAACTGGCGCCTTTCAAACTCATTTTAAGAATCACTGAATCTGAATCTGTCATCGGAAGCCAACTTTTGCTTTGTCTGCTTCTTGTTGACCGTTTTGCATGGTGTAATACAAACCATGCAACCAGTAGAAATTACACAACGTCCTAGAGGAGCACTCCGGCCATTGTGTAATTGTGTCTCTTCCAGTATTGATGATTCATTATTGGTGTACCAAACTGCTAGAAACCAGCATCAGCTCTTGAAATACTGACCGATCCAGTTCACGAACGAGAGTGGAAATGCTCTATTTGTCGGTTGTATCCGTAACCCTTACTCGTTCTGTATACCTCATGAACGTAGACGTGACTTGAGAGATTGACTAAGCAATAAGTTGAGTGCTTTGGTGTTTGGTTGCGCTTCCTCTTCGCCACATTCGCCTGCATTTCTTAGACAGAGTCTTACCACGTTCAAGGAGTTGTAGTTGCTAATAGAACCAAATCACCTGCAAAGGGCAAACTATTGCTTCTGTTCTGAGATTTCCAAACAAGACACTCGAGATAATGTCCGTGAACCAAACAAACCGGACCAGAGGCGATTGTTTCCCATCGCTTAGTCCAACCAGCACTGGGAATTAGCTCAACTCTTTTCCAACAATGGACGTACAGCTCTAGGTTTTTTTAGTTGTTAAGCAGGAGGTTTTTAGAACATTCAAGGTGTTTTCAATGCCGACGAGACCGCTAAAAACCCGAAGATAAACATCTCATTCCTCCTCTTCAAAAGGAAGTTATGGTGCTAAAGGGGGGATAGAAGCACATTAATTGAATGAGTTCTAATATATTAAACCGACTTACCAGTTTGTGCGGCCATAGTACAGTCAACGTCGAATGAAATACACCTTGTTTGCGTGCTTTATTGGCTTCAAATCAGTAGATGGAATGACGCCTAATTCACATTTTCTTTCGTCCAACATTTTAAAACTTTCAGGCCTTTATTTTTTTTATTTTGTTTAGTCGCTTCTATGCCTGTAGCAATAAACGATATATCAATTAATCATACGTTAATCAAACTGACTTCGATCCTTTTCACTTATCGGCTTTACCGTTTTTACCAGCCTTTTCCGATTTCGACACTGGATGACAAAAAGGCTGAACTCCGGTGCTCTCCACTCGCCCCTCCCTTTCTCGTTTTCTCAGCGTGGGGAGGAGTTAACTAATAAATCAGGGCGGTGCGCTATTTTGTACTTCTCCAGCGTTTTAGCTCAATTAGCATGCTTAAGAAACACTAGCTGATATCGGGACAAACTTCAAAATAGAATTGGTTACAAAGTTGAACGTAACTGCACCAGTGGGGGAGCATTTGGGAGCATTTTCGAGGAGAACCGCTGGACGTTTGCAAGCTGGTGTTTCATCGAGTCGCGTTTCCCCGTCAACTTGTACATGCACATAAAGAGCAACCATCCAATTCAGTTTTCTCAGCTGGGCAAAAAAGGTAGGCCGTCTCCGTCTCCAAGTTCCCGACAGTCCACTATCTGTGAAGCAATCAATCGACAGGAAACATACAAAAAGGAAGTCCCAAAGTGGTGCTCGCTGACAGACAGCGTACCTACTTCGCTTAATTGCTACAGAAATGCTGCCCTTTAATATTATTGAAAAGCCGTCATTTGGAAAAATGTTGGAAACGTTTGACAGACAGTACAAAATCCCCAGGGAAACAGACATATCACACACGGCGATTGGCATAGTTTTGGTAGTTTTGTTTATTTTATTTACCAATTTCAGATTGAAGTGTTCAAATGAAAATAAAGTTTATTGATCTTTGACAGGACATAATTGCAATATTATGTCATTATCATTATATCAATTTAAAATGGTCTCCAACAATATTATCGTTTATGGTTATAATTTCTGAGACAATTAATCGATCAGCAAAATTTGTTATCGTGACAGGCCTAGTCGCTTCTTTACAATTTGAACTGGAAACTTCTAAAACAAGCCAAATATAGGACATAAATCCTGGAATCAGGAATCAGTGTTGCACTACAGACAGTCAGAGGAGCATCCAATGCGTCAGTCCCTGACGATTATCCTCTAAAATTCATCTATAATATAACCCTGCTTGTCTATGTTGATAAAAATGCATCCAGATCAGTTTTTTTCCCCTACGTGTGGTGGCTGTTGCACTACAGATAAGCTTCTTTTCTGTTGTTTTTGGTAGATTTTGGATAAAATATTTCCACCTCTCGGTGAACTTTGTTCTTTTTAGTTCTCCTGTGTTAAAAAGCCATCCTTTGAAGCTCCCATCTGTGAATGCCACATCACTCTACATTTCTTAGGTTTCATTATCTGACCGCAGGCTTTCTGTGCCGGCACCTAAATGAACGAACAGTAATCCCAATTTTCTTGTTGTGCCACTTTTTTAGGTGAGGTACAGACATGACCAGTTAATCCGCTTAGAAAAAAACTTAGAAGAATGACGTGTATTTATTGTATTTTATTTTTTGTAAAGATACAATCAACAGTTTTTAAATCTTTAAAACCGGACTAGCCACTAGTTTCCAAGCAGTCCGTTTCCTGTACGCTCTCAAAGGTTCATAGGATCATGTGGCAGACTGCTATTGGACTAAAGTAAACGCATGTTCGCAGAAGAGCTCACAAAAATGTCCCACATTCGCAGTAAAGTTTTAAAGTTGGACTCCAAGTTAAATGAGAGGCCTGTAAAGTTTGCTTTTACTGCATTGCAAAAGGACTTTCAGGAAGCGGAGTTGCTGACTGCGCTCAATCAGCCTCTTATTGCTCCTTTTAAAAAGGAGGAAGAAAACCAAATGGATCCCAACCGCTGGAAAACGGCGTTACTCTTGATGCTTTAGAGCTTCCTAAAAGAACGTTACACAATGGATACAGTAGGCTTGGGTTATACAACTTAAACATTACTGTTTGGGTGGATGACAGATTCTTCCTTGAAGGAAATTATCTTTGAGTTTAATGTAAAATAAAATAATGTGGAAATTCTTTGATGGACTTACCTCTTTAAAGCTTCTGGAGTTCTGGACAGAAGGAAGCGTTAATGGTGCGCATTAAAAGACTCCAGAGATACTCCGCTGCTGAAGGCCTTCCTGTATGGCACTTCCTTCTCTATTTTACCGTAAGTCGAATAAAAAAGGGTCTGACTGACTTTTCTTTGTGAAAAATCTATCTGGTTAAGTGGCCACTGTATTAGGTACGCTTTGCTACCATCAAGTTTGCCCGTTTTGCCTTTAGATGCACTTTTAATCCTTTTTGTCAGAGATTTAACAAGGTGTTGAAAGCCTCTCTCAGAGATTCTGATCCAAATTGACACGATGGCATCAGTTGCTGGAGATTTCTTGTCTTTGGGATTTTATTACCAAAGGGTTATTTTAAAAATTTCAGGTGCACTTGCATTTAAAACTCTGCAGTGTGTACGGATGAAATGTAATATCTGTCGGGCAAAAAGAAGAGAGGCTTATTTACAGTTTGTTTGTTTTGCTGCATGGTAATGAGGATCGCTGCCCACAGGCGACAGCTGTGAGAGATCACTCTGTCATGCAGCTGTATGGTAAAACATGATTTGATCAAAAATAATGAGAGCGATAACAGAACTGACGGATTCTGAAGCCGTCTTTTACATCCTTGAGTTTAGACTGTATAAAGCAATAATTGTGCAAAATTTGCAACCTGGTCTGTAAGATTCAGATGAAGAATGCGTCATCTTGGCAGATGGTTACAGGATGTTAATTTATTATCATCCTTTTACTAGTTCCCATGAAGGAACAAAGTTCAACAGGCAATATTATTTAAATTCAACGTTTTTAAAGCTTCAAAAGTCAGTCCCTTATTACCCATTCATCCTTTCATGCATTTTTAAAGTAATCTTTAAATCTAACTCACCAACTTTTAGGCAAGGCAAGGCAAGGCAAGTGTATTTGTATAGCACATTTTCGTGTACAAGACAATTCAAAGTGCTTTACATAGGCAAAAAGATCAGAAAATGAAACGATAAAATCAGCTTTGAATTTAAAAGAATAAAAATAAAATAATAATAATAGTACTCAGTTGCTATATGCACAGTTAAATAAGGCTGTTTTCAGCCTGGATTTAAACAACGGCAGAGTTGAAACCTGTCTCACCTCTTCAGGAAGACTGTTCCAGATTTTAGGAGCATAAAACTGGAATGAAGCCACCCCTTGTTTGGTCCTGACTCTGGGCATCAGCAGGAGGCCCCTACCTGAGGTTCTCAGAGTCCTGGCTGGCTCATATGGCTCTAACATGTCAGATATGTACTTTGGGGCTAAACTATGAAGAGACTTGTACACAAGCAAAGCTGTTTTAAAATCTATTCTTTGAGTGACAGGAAGCCAGTGCAGAGACTTGAGGACTGGACTAATGTGGTCATATTTCCTGGTTTTGGTCAGAACTCGAGCAGCAGCATTCTGGATGTTCTGAAGCTGCCTTAAGGCCCGTTTAGAAAGCCCAGTGAGCAGGCCGTTACAGTAGTCTAACCTGCTAGAGATAAAAGCATGGATAAGTCTTTCTAGGTCTGGTTTAGAGACTATTTCTCTGGTAATGTTTTTAAGATGTTAAAAGGCTGCTGATGTTACTGATTTAATGTGGCTGTTGAAGTTCAGGTCAGAATCGAGTATTACCCCAAAATTTCTGACCTGATGTTTAGGTTCCAGAGAGAGCGTCAGAAGA
>JAVLVB010000557.1:8909260-8924104 GCA_032876305.1 Orestias chungarensis | reverse complement strand
TTTCTCTTTGTTTCTGTGGGCCACAGACAATGATTTCAGTTTTGTCTGAGTTTAACTGGAGGAAGTTGTTCTGCATCCACAGACTGATCTGTTCAGTACAGTGACACAATAAATCAACAGGCCCATGTTCTCCTGCTGTCAGCGACACGTAGATCTGAGTGTCATCAGCATAGTTGTGGTAGGACACATCATGGCTGCGGATTAGCTGGCCCAATGGAAGCATGTACAGATTGAATATAAGGGGTCCCAGGATCGACCCCTGGGGAACCCCGCAGGTCACACCCATTCGGTCGGAGACGCAGTTCCCAATTTGAGTAAAGTAACACCTGTCCTCAAGGTAGGACTTGAACCAGTTTAGAGCCATACCAGTGATTCCCACCATGTCTTTTAACCTCTGTAATAAAATCACATGGTCAACTGTATCAAAGGCGGCGGTCAGGTCCAGCAGAAGTAGGACAGAGACTTTGCCTGCATCTGAGTTTAGGCGGATGTCGTTTGTCACCTTGATCAGAGCTGTGTCAGTGCTGTGGTGGGGCCTAAAGCCTGACTGGAAGGCATCAAACACATTGTTAGACAGGAGAAAGTCACTGTATTATTTCTGTATTATAAATGAATTATTTTATCTTTTGATAATAATATTATTTTATTCGTATGTAGTCTGTTCTTATTGAGCCAGCAGATCTCCATGGGAGCCAATTAGCCTCCACTTTAGCCTCAGATTTTACAGACCCAACAGAAACGGGGCCTCTGTCGTGACGTTGTCCCCATTTAATAATAAAAAAATTAAGCGGTGGACTTTTTTGTGCTTGCTCCACTGTTACTGTGTTTCTGCTATAAAAGGTAGGTTTGATTTAATTTTGCTTACAGCCTTGTGGGGGCGGAGTAGCAGCAGCAGGAATGGTGTCAGAGCCTATCAAGGCAAGCTAAAAATAACTAAAAGACATCCAACACTGTTGCTTGGATTAGTTTGAAATGGCTTGTTTCAAGCCTTTCCTGTTGCCTGTTAGTATGAACTGGAGTCTGACGTCACATTTGAGTTGTTGCCAGATCCGTTGCTTACACTGCTGTGCGGATTAAGCTTTAGTGGATGGGCATAAGGCAGAGGGCTGGTTTTACTTTGCGATACTCAGGGCTGTGTCGGTGCTTCTTCCTGTCTATTTGTGGAATATGTGGCTTCTGTGTAGATCAACACAAGCTGCCGGCTGTTAGTTTGTTTGTTCCTGATTCGACTTTCACCTATCAAACAAAGATTTAGATTAATCAACCATCACATTTTGAGGTTATCAAAGTTCAATACACTCAATACATATGTAAGGCTTTTTGCCCCTTAGAGTCGGTAAAATAGATGAAAGGTGTAGATGAAAACATTGATTATGAGTTGCCCACACTGTTACGTCCCACTCTTTTTATAAATCATAAACGACTAGTGATCTAACATAGTGGTAGCTACATGGGTTATAGCAGTTTTAGTACGGTTCATTTGATTATTATTCAGGGTTTTTTGCATTATCAATCTTAAGCTCCTTTACTACGTGTGTCAATGATTTGACTCTTGGCTCCCATTGATTGTTTCTGTCCCGGAGCGACGTATTCCTGGCAAATGTTAGTAGGACCGCTGAGAGGGCAAGAGGAGATTTATTTACTTGTTTGTTTACAGATACATCTTTAATAACTTAACCCTGCTTGAAAGATTTTTGACATGGTGTCCCTAGCCCATCTGCCGGGTTCGTTTGTCTTCAAGATGCTGTTTGGTCATTAAAAATCTTCAAGACCTTTAGAAAAGACACACTATTGTATTTTAGGGTGGGGTTGTTTCGCTGGATTTCAGAAATGCTTGACATGTTTCCTTCTTTTTTTTAAAGTTTAGTTTTATGCACAATTTTCTTTGTTACAAAAAATCCAGAATGATGGCAGTAGTGTTAGTTGTTTTGGTTTGAAAAAGAACACTAAACTGATGAGTATAGTTTTCATTCCTCAGCATAGAAGCAATTTGCTATTTTACGATTTTAGTCAATCTTAAAAAAAATTAATCCGTCTCCTACAAATAAGCTTTAAGGTGAGAGCGGCCGTCTCTTTCGAAGGGACTGCACATCATCAAACACGCAGACTTTCATGTGCCTGACGGACAGAAGGGGAAGGCGAAGTGGCTCCTCGAGGTTTACTGCACGGCCGACTTGTGGTCACGAGGCAGCCCTGGTCTAACATGCTGGGTGTTGGCCCGCGTTTGGAGGCGCAGCAGCAAAAACGCGACGCACACGCGCGTCGTTGAGGGCCCCGTCAGAAGCAGATGTCTGAATGACGCGTAACAAACAAGCCGTGGCGCGTGATGACTCTAAAAAAAGCGTTTTAAATGGAAAAAAAGGAAACATTAACACTCCTGTCGTTTCTTTTTTGACACTCCTAAAAATATTATTTTGTAGCTAAAGCTTTTTTTTTTAAGCTACAAGTTTTCTGATGTTGCCCTCTGTCACAGATTAAAACACGTTCCTGCCAGAACAGAGAGAGGAGTTATGACGCTTTCAATCAATTGCCAGTAATGCACATAACAGTCAACGATGTGAATAGGAATCTTTTATTGCCCTGATTTTTTTGCTTTATTCTTAAATGAATTCAACTAAACTGAAGGGATTGGCGCAAAACAGCTTTATTGCCCTGTTTTAAATTGGGAGATGTAACATTTAATGGTTCATCAAAAAGGAAATCTGTGTTGGATAAGAGGTAAAAAAAACAAGCACATATCGAACTTTCTATAATAATGCTTCATCGTAACAATGTAAAAAAAAACATAAATGGTGGCGACAGGTTTGTTTATTCTTAGCAGGTTTATAGAATATGTCACAAAAATAAGTTTTTATTTTATACTTACTCCTTTTTTAACAGCCACAATCACCTCCCATAAGGCAAAAGCTAAAATTCCCTGTTCAACACGTGAGTCCAACGAGTTTTCTTACATTTGTTTTGCACAGCCCAGTGAATTTGTTCTCTGTTAAGTAAAGTTTCTACAAATAAGACGTTTCATAAACATTATTCCTAAACCAGCTAATAATTCTACATAATGTATTTTTTGGGGGGTGACCTTTAAAGTAAGGTCTCTTGGTTTTTTTGTTTTTGTTTGTGTTATTCCCCTCTAACTTTGCTTTCTCTTCTCTTTCACCCTGAACTTTAAGTCACACCAACCTTCTGCTAATTAATTCATGCGCCTTTAATATGTAAAAGTTCAGGAACTGCGGAAGAGGAACAGAAGAGTTGGATGCAAAAAGACTCTCGGATAAAACGGGTGTATTCGGCAAAGAGTTCGCATTTGAGCTCTTATGCTAATCGCGGCTGTAATGGATCGCCCCGTGATCGTCATCTTTTTGAGAAATGTTGGATTAAAAACAAAGCGTACCCCAACAACCTGTGGACAATCAAGACTTTTGCACAGCTTTCTAATTGTCAAAGTTTTATATTCTAATGTTCTTTTTACTTTTGTGAAATGCAGTTTGTGCGTTTAGTCCTACGGTTAAAAAAAAGTGAAACTCAACCCAGACACAGGGGCTGACCTGGCTTCCTCACAACCATATGCGATTCCCATCAGGAAACAAAAGAAAAACCACTCGTTCCCCTGCTGATTCATAGGAAGCCGTTCTCCTTGTTGGTTAAAGCAAACATTTACAGACGTAACGCAGCCTCTCGTTGCCTCCACACAAACACCAACACACTGCGTCTATGTGAAGATAAGGCTGGGTGTGATTGCTAGTGTTTTCGCCGCCTGATGAACCTCATTAGATTCTCCTTTCTAAGACGCCCGGCTGTGCAGTTTGAACAAATGACGAATCTGTTTGTATAAGGAGGTGGCACACGGTTTGTCTCGCAACCTGTGGAAGTAGTTGCTGTGCTTAGGACGGTGAGTGTGGTGGCTGAGGAGGGACAATCAATTATGGTTAGCAGTTAGGAGGAGGAAGGGGGGGGGGTGAAGGGGAAAGAAAGGAGTTGTTGATGAAAGAGTTTGTACAACTGAATCCAGGATTTCAACACTGCACCGGCCCTCCACCCTGACCTACTTTCCACCTCCGCTGACACGCGCTCGGATTATTCAGATGTTCTCGCCATCTCCATCTCCACTCAGCCTCTCACGGTTCCTCCCCGTCTACCTTAAACCTCCTTTGTAAACCTCCGTGGTAAACGATTCCTCTCTCTCTCACTCTCTCTCTCTCCGCGTTTCCAGCCGTGGCGTTCTCTGGTGTTTAGAGAATCCGAGCTCGCATCGGTTGACTCCGTTTGATTTATTTTGGTCAGAGGCTCCCAGCTGATTGCCTGACTTATACTGTTCATATAAATGCTTTATTTTTCACCTATAATAAACTGACATTACCTGCGAGCCAGTGAGTATTTCAGTATTATCGATCGGTTTTATGTTGCGATTTGATTTGTTTTCTTTAGTCTGGTGAACGTGCTTCATGTTGACACCCCGTCTCTCTTCCTTTTTCATTCATGGCATTTCCATGAAATTGCTGCCTACCTCCACACAAAACATGCCGCAGGTCTATCTCTGTCGGATGGTTGGCGCTACAGTCGCAGGGATTTGCATGCGGCATGCAAGGCTCCGTTCACTTAAGCGTGCTAACAGCCGCTGTCACAGTTTTCCATTGGATCTGGTGTGCTTTGGCTTTCAGTCATCATCTTCAAAAGGTTGTTTTTTTTTTTGTTGGTCTTTTTCCTGAGGTGGATTCTCATATTTACCACCCAAACATCTATTTCTCTGGCACTCAGAAATCATCCCCACCCTTTCCTATATGATCACTGGACATTTCCATGCTTCATCATCTACTTTGCATTTGGTTTTTACCTTCAGGGGTCGCCACAGCAAATCATCTGTCTCACTTCGGGGACTCGTTTTGCATCCTCTATCCTAATAACAGCTACCTTCATATCCTCTTTCACTACAGCCATAATGGTGTGTTCATACCAAACGCGTCTGGAGTGTCAAAGTTGTGTCTAACGCCTACAGTTGGACGTGTGTACATGTTGTGCACTTTTTTATGCCAGACGCTTCAAAGGCGCTAGACAAGCGTCAAGCCTCCCGACTCCAGGTTCTCCCCGGTCTGATTTCCGGTCTCCTCGACAATCTTTTTGTACTGCGGCGGATGAAATTAAAGACGCAGCATGGTTAAGAGATGGGTGATGCTCCCCACCTACCCCGGGAGCTGCGCTGACATGGCTGTTCGATTTCTGGGCTAGTTTCGTCTCAGTGGAATTAGCAAAAACGACCATAAAGCAACAATAAATCTATCCGCCATTATTACTTCCGAATCTTCTGCCCCGTTGGAAACTGTGACACCACAGCAGGTTGCTCAAGCGTCCAGCAGCTGAAGTGAAATAGTGAAACATCAGACGGTCGAAACGTTTCTGACCCCCTGAGACGCATCTGCCGCCCAAAAGACTCCAAACTCTGTTCTTAACGCGCGGGGGACTTTTTGAGGCTCCTAGACGCGCGCTTACATGCACCTTTACGTGTTAACTGCACACTCTCGGTGTGAACACAGCATAAATCTCCTTTTTGATTCTCGACTCTGGTGTTCGTCTCGGCTCCAACCTCAGCATCCTTCTAATGATGTATTGGTTACCTCTCCTCTGAACATGTCCGATCCATAAACCGTCAACTAATATCTGCCCCAGATCTAAATATTTTTTTTATTTTTTTATGATTTCATACAAAAATGCAATGTATTTTTTAAAATGTTGCCTCAAAAAAAAAAAAAATCCACTTAAACGATTGAAGAATACTTTTAGAAACTTTATTGCTTTAACGATACAGTTAAATATATATAAAAAAAAAAACTTTATTGTTAGCTTTTTTTCTTGAATAGAATGACTAAAATTAATATTTCATGATATGTTGGGAGAATTATCTGGATTAAAAGCAAACCTTCATGCAAGACAGAAGCTGGTGTGATTTCTTTTTTTATTTTTCCTCGGCAGCTGTGAAGGAGGATCCGTCTTTCTTTTCATGCATCGCTCCCGGCTCTTTAATTTGCGGCTGCACCGCTGGACAGAAACACAGACCGTTTTTGGACGTATCTCTTGCCTCCTAAACACTTTTTTCTGTCAGCAGCGCTGTTCACCGTCGCTGAGCAGGCAGTGGTGTTTGGTCAACTTTACATCATATATATTGCTTAGCTTAACATGAACAAAATCCCATTTTGTATTCTTTTAAAAACTTTGGTGGTGTAGTCAGGTTGGTTCCCCAATTTAATGCAAGTGCATCTGTAGTGTATTCTCACCACCTTTTAACAATACAACATGCTAGTTCTTCTCTACTTTTGTTTTTCCCACAGGTTTGAATTAAATACCTCATTGGAACTAAAACTGACCAACTTTGAGTAACGTCCTCTCCTAACAGTGCTTATGTAAGGTTTTTAGACTCCCAGTAATCAGAACCGGCGAAACGAACATCTCTCTAATTCACGGAGATGCTTTCCAATTTCCTTGCACTAGAGCCAAAACAAAGGAGAACAAACGCACAGTTTGACTCTGGTAGGAAAATTGAGGCGAAGCAGCAAAGTGTTTCTCTGATTTTTTTTTTTTGTTTGTTGCTTTTTGAATTAGATGCAACAGATTCGTTCAGCTTTGAAGGGAAAGCAACAAACGCCTACCTGGAACAGGAGCTATTAGTGTAGAGCTGCAGTTGAGGAGAATCAATGAAAAAAAACAAAAAACTCAGATGTTTAGAGGGTATCTTTGCTTGAACTTAAATCTGTGTGTGTACTTTTTAAATTATATCTATATTACATGATGCAGAAACATTTATTATGTTGACAATGAAAGCAATAGATGATGGTAAAAGTTCAACGAAGCCTGAGCTCAGACTTCGACTGGGATGTTTGGCTGACTGACGAATGAAAGTCACTTCTTTGATTGAGACTTTAACACGTTTAGGCACTGAGACGAGAGGACAGAAGGTGATGTCTATGTATTAGATTGGATGGGTTTCGGTTTCTGTGTACCTTTCCGTGCACAAGTTGGTGTGTGTGAGTCTGGATGGAGATGGGGTTTCAGGGCCGAGTCCAAAAGGCACAATTGTTCCTTTGAGATAGAGAAAGAGCGAGAGACTCCTTTGAGGAAGCAGAAAGCCTGGGTGCTCCAGTGTAGTATTTGTTGGAAAAAATGAACTTAGAAGGTGATAATTATTAATACATACACACACATGTCTATATTTTCTATTGAGTTTTCCTTCGTATGTATAGCTTAATCGTGACCTTTACCTTAACCCTAACCTAAATTCAATTCCCTTGTTTGTCCTAGCTGTAACTGTTGAACAGAGGCGGCATTTCTCTACATGTGGCCGGTGCTTTTAGCACTGAGTGATCAGAGAATTCTCACAATGTAGTATTTGTTGGAAAAGCAAACCTGCAGGAATAGGTGAGGTGTTTGACTTTGTCACCCCACATAAACTCAAATGTTTCAAATAAAAATAAAAAACCATCTACACCAGATTTACCACTACTTAATGTATTTTTTGTCACATTTTAGTCATCTGTAGTCATTTCACCTACCTAAATATAGATATATTCTGGGCCTCTTACATCTTCTGGCAAAATAAGTGGTTTATATCAAAGAAATACGAGTAGATTTTTCAATACCCTGAGACTCGACTGTGAAAAACGAAATGTAATTGTCTTTTTTCCCCAACCCGTCTATTCATCACAACTTCATTTGGATCTTTTTCCAGCCTTTTAGTTTCTATTGGTTCCAAAAAACACTGTAAAGGATTCTGAATTATTTTCTTTTTTTATCAGGACAAAACTTCAGTGTTTATCTTTCCTGGCACAACGTTTAAACAATTGGATGCTTCAATCCAATGTCGAGACTAACCTGACTTTAACTTTCAGCATGTGCGCTATAAGCTTGAGCCAGGCGTCTACAGATAGCTAGGTGTACATGCCATTATGGGATAGTAAAACAAACTTATAAACTAAACTATTGTTTCATTAAAAATAAAAGACTGATGCAGCTTAAAGGTTTGTCAAAAGCATTCAGTTTCCAACTCTGAAGGCAACATGTGGCAGTCGAGTCAGAACAATTAAGAATAAGTGATCCTGACTAGGGATGCGCGATATATCAGCATCAACATGGGTATTAGTCTGATGATTAAAACTGGGCCAACATTAGCAACAAACATGTATTTTCTCCTTGTTGCTGTTTATTTTTCTGAAGAGGAGCAGGTCAGTCATGCGTTTTTTTTTTTTGGTTTATAACAGTAATCGTGATCCTGTGGATGCAAGCGTTGGGTGATTTTTCCCTGATGCATAGACAGAATGTTGGTTGGAGGTAATTTATTATCCAGAATTGGGTATATATTGGTTATCTGCCGCAAAAGCAATATTGTTATCGGACATTGGCATGGGCCCACATTTTCATATCGGTGCATCACTAATCTTAAGTGTTTTGAGTCAAAGTAAATGAACGACAGGTAACCTAGTGTTAACGCTACCGGACTGTGTCCTGCAGGAAGGAAAGTGGCTCATTTCCGGAAATCGTTCACCCCCCACAGATATAAACTCAATGTACAGTTAATTACGCATACTTGAGTATTCTTTATGATGTTTTGCAGGCAGGTTTTTGTGGCTGTAAAGATTTGCTCAAACGCTCCCCAATCGTAGCAACGAGCTGTTGAAGCCTGTTGCCTGTTCAATTCGTTTGAACCCTTTTCTGTCTCTCAAGGTCATTGAGACGGTAGATAAAGATCCTCTAACACATAGAGACGACTTCTGTTTTTAACACTGTGTTCAAGATATTCGTACACCTACGTGATAAACCTAGAAATACTGTCCTTTTTCTCAGCTCTGTTGTGTCCACATTGTTCTGCTTTATATATTATATTATATATATGACCAGGATCCGTTCTGTAAAGTCAAATCTGGCCCATGATGTGGTTCAGTTTAGAAAGAAGCGCTTGAACAGGATATGTTGATGCGATTTTTGATGGCATTTTGTTGTGTATCAGGTAGCAGTGGATGCTGCAGCCTCCTGATGAAAGCACAAGATGAAAAAGCGGAGGTGACAGGAAGAGGGGAAGGGAGGAAAGTCGAGATGTAGAGGCACAGGATGTTTTAAGATGAGGAGGAATCCACAAACGGAATGAGAAGCACAGCAGGTTGAAGGTTAAAAAAAAAGGCATGGTAGAAAATGAGGGCAAAAACACCAGCAGCCTTAATCTAATGCCTCCACCCTTTCACAGTGACACCCAACTTACGGCTGTGTTTGCTGCCTTGTTTCCAAGGGGGGGATACACAGCTTGTTCTGGGTTCTTTCTTTTCTAAAAACAAATTTCAGCGTGAGCTGGAGGGGGAGCGCGTCACCGCAAGGACCCTGAATTAGCGACATTAACGGGGTCGCGCCGTGGAAGTCTGCTGCACAATTCACTCGCGGCGACGCCGCTGTCAGGTCTTTGGGCAAAAAAGGCTCCCGGTGTTGTTTCTCTGCTCACATCGCCATGAATAACCAATAACCACAAAGGCAAAGGGCTGAAGGTTACAATAAGCCGTTCATCATTTAACGGCAACGTCACTTTTCGGGGATTATTCTTACTTGTCCGCATCTGCATGGCCAGAAGGGTCAGAAATGTTGGTGTTTCTAGTGAAGATGCTTTAAAAACGTTCAAAGAAATTGTCCTTTTATTGCTTCAGCACACATAAACCCTGACACATTTATTCAACAGGTCAATCAAAATAACTGTTTTCAGTTTGAATCCTTTTTTCTTTTTTTTGGGTTACAGGCCTATTTCTCTTAGCTACTCTTTGAGATGGGTAACACAAGAGAACATGTCATTCAACAAGGGCCGAATTCTGTTCATCCATTCAATATATATAGTTAGAAACTGAATATAACAAGTTTTGCAAATGCTCACCTTCACGAATGGAAATATGAGGAGTTTGCTAACCTTTACATTGGGTTTTATTGAAACAATGCATCTGATATATTTCATATGGTGGAGAATATGTCATTCTGAAGGGCTGTGCTCTTCCTCCCAGTGGACTGGGAATCTTCCTAGTGTCTCCATCCATACCCACTGCGCTTGCTGCGTCTCTCAGTTATACTGACAAGAGACGATACACACCCTGGAAAATGATTCGTCCATCACAGGTACATAGGAGAATAGCAGTTAGCATTCCTTCACAGCAATCAATACCACCCAGATCTAAGTCCTCCACTTAATATGTGAGCCGAAGAGAAGAGAGAAGAAGACAAAATCTAAAGAGGAATCTCAAGAGATATCCAGAGATAAACATGCAGCTTTAAAAACCTTCTGTGTTCCAATATTTTTGCCTGTAGTTCCATCCTTGATCCTTGAACCTTGATCTGCTCTAGGATTAGGTTCTCTGAACATTAACATTTACCTGTTTAGTAATAAACGTAATCTGATGGAGTATCTGAGGGAAGTGAAGACGTTGCAGGAAATGGGTTTTCTGTAGATTCGTCTTAAATCGGCTGAAATAAGCGGTTACGACCCGGAGGCCTCATGGTTGTTAAAATAATCAGTTTCCAAAGCTCTGCGGTCGGAGCTGGCTGATAACCGTTTTAACATGTGGCCGAAGCTTCTCAGACGTTTTTCGAAGTCTATCCCAGCCGGCGGGATGGTTAAACACATCCTCCTTTTGGTTCGAGTGGCAAGGAGAAAAACCGAAACAGACAAGTCTTGTTTTTGAGAAGCCCTTTCTCAGAAGAGCCGTGGTTTGATTTTCAACGAGAGACAGATTTGTAATTGTGCTTCAAGCCTCTGTGAGATTTTCCCTTTTCTCACTCCTCTGGGAAGTGAAAGCTGGCCTTAGGCTCGGCATCGGTCGGCTTGGAGCCGCTCTGGAGTCGGCGTCTTGGATACGAGGACTCGGACGGGACAGATGCTGGATGTTGTCTGGGCTTGAACCTCGGCTAATCTGAAACTACGGGTGGACCTCTCCAACAGATGACCCTCTATGGTTTCCTTCTGTGGGCTTCGTTATTATTAACACACAAAAATCGGCTCTTCAGGCCACATATCAGAGCAAATTTGTTAATGTTAATTATATATTATATAATGTTAATGAAAGGTATTCAAAGTAGAAATGTTTTGCTGGTCGTCGTGGGCTACTTTGGCTGTTGGTCCAGGTGTTAAAAATCCACTTTATTTGGGGATTTCAAGCTTCAGAAATGATTTAAAGTGCTTCAGGCTGAAGCTACGTTACATAATAGTTTCCAGATGACGAAAATTGATTTGCATATAATTAAGACATTTTTGTGCCATTTTCAATCGCTGCAGATGTCCGAGTAACATGCTTAGAATTTCTTTGAAACCTTATCCCACCAATTCAGTAAAAAAAAACAAAAAAAACCCTATATATTACATAGATTCAGCATTAAAGGCATATGTGATTTATGTTTATGCTTTCAGGATTCAGTTTTCCATAAAATCAGGATATTATCTAGAATGAAGGCCAAAAGACGTTCTTACTTAGGAAGCCAGTTGTTTTGGGTGCAATATTCATGTTGTTGAAAGTTTTAGTGGACGGAAAAAATAACAGAAATAACAATGAAAAGCAAAAATCCATCTGTGCGAAAAAACAGGCTGAATGGTCAGAACCAACAGATAAAAAATGCTTTCTGTGTGCTGTAAACAAGCACTCCCACACAATAGTTTAGCACGGAGTTCATAACAAAATAGTGTGATTCTCGTCATTCAGTGACGATGAGAACTGATTTCGGCCCTGCTGTCAGACCAAGGGGAGCTTTTGTATCAACCCAGCAAATGCTCTAAATGGCTACTTTAATTTCATTTATTTGTGTTGAGTATGAATGCTCTGCAAGTGCATACAGTTAAAACCAAGTGTTTTATATGGACTGTTTAAAAGAAAATAAATTGTAAACCATTTCCTCTAATTAGACCCTAATTATTTTTGACATCAAACAGGACGTATCTTCTAATCCTTACTGACCTAAAACAAGAGAAGGGAATCTGATTTAGTAACATTCAGTCAGAAATAAATTTTGTTCAATTTAAATATCTGGTTTCAGTAATACGTGCTCCACCCTCCCCGCAGCATGATCCCCCACCACCACCAAAGTTTGATTTAGGGAAATCCTGATTCATGACCAGACAGTTGAGTCTTCGAGACGCTTTTCTTTTCTTTTTTGGGTCGGAGAGCTCAGCTGCCACGCTCGTCTGTCTCACTCGCCTCGGAGCACTGTGTGCTCGCTCGCTCTGCTGCTGGTGAACTCTTGACCTCTATCTGCAGTAATCTATCAGCGGATGAGATCAGATTAGATGCACACAGGCAGCCGGGATGTTGAGACTTGACGCCTTGCTTGCTCAAAAATTTTAACTGTAAAACAAAAAAGATATGATAAATGAAAAAATAATAAAGAGATATACTATATCTGTGATTTGTGTTGATCTTCCACTTGGCAAAGTAAAAAAAAAAAAAAAAAAGATATCGACAATCAGAAACAGGCAATGAACTGTCGAGTTTGCGTGCGTCTTCCTTGTTCATGTTTGCACATAAACTTCTTGTTAGGTCAGCTCTCCTCTTCCTTCTTTTCATTTTCTAACTTACTTGCTAAAAGGTGACTTGAAAAGGTCTTCAGTTGACCTTTCACCATCAGCCAACACCAAACCACAGAGATAAGCAAACACTTCAGAGAGTCGACAACAGAACAGACAGGAAAACAAACCAGTGCCTTTAATAAGATGCAACTCTTATAAAAGGTATTGGCAGCATTTCTTTTATAATATAGCCTCAATAAATACTACTGTAGTATGTGGGTACTTTTTATTGCACAGTGGTGTAGAGTACAAACAAATCTGAGTAGTGGGGTTGCGCCAAAAAAATCGGTTTGGATTAGAATCGTGATTTCTGTTTACTACAAATAAAAGTCGATTTGGAAGAATAAAACAAATCCTCCGATTGTCGTCCTGTGATGCAAAAGCATGACGACATCAGCAGTGACCCCAAGTTTAGGCTGCTGCTGCTACACTTCTACTTTTTACACCCATGAGGCTTTTATAAATTCTTAGAAACGCCTGGTTTTCACTGTTTTAACTTGTGGCCCATAGCTGCAGTCTGTCCAAGCGCTGCATATATTCTTTCATCTCCTCATATTATCAGTTTTCTCTCCTGTCTCGACACAAACTCTGAGCTCACAAAGAAGATGTTCTGCTTTATATTATCTTGCTTTTGTGCGGCTGGATCTTCTTTTCATTAGTTTCATTACGCTAACAGACTCTACCACTGATCCCGAGTCGCCTCAACCCATTAGGTTTCGGTTCTTCAGTCTAACGAGGCACTGATGTCGCCTCGGAGCTCTTATGGTCGATTGGGGTTTTTAATAGGCAACAGCTTTGCCTCTGGATCGCGGGACCCGAGGAAGCGACACTGAAGGCAGGCTGTCGGTTGCAGCGGCGCGAGTAAACGATGAATCTGAATTGGCTGAATGTCATCTTGCTGCATCATTCTCTGGGTCCCGGTGTTAACGCTGCAGGCTTGTTTTCAAGCATGTCATTTACTGAATATCAACAAGAGCACAGTTTACGTTTTTAGTCACGGTTTACCTTGCACTGGTGCAAAGATTTTATGGAGGGTGTTTTAATGAGAAGCAGCGTTTCTACAACAGACGTTTAATGGGACGTTTGGCTTTGCTTGTCAAGTTTTGCAGCAGATTTCTGAAACGCTCGTAGACAAGGACACCGAGTTGAAGTTTGATTGGTTATTTACGATGATGAAATGTTAAATGTGATGTGCTCGATAAGTCTGGAGACAAATGAGGAACAAGGCTCTGCTGGGAGAGTGGCAGAGTTAGAGTAAGATCCATGGACTTGTCCACAGGTTGCCTCGCATCGGGGAAAACGAATAATTTATGCCCACACAAAAAGCCACCCAAGAACAAGAGACATTGTTTGACCAGAGAAAATGTTGTGGTTTTTTACTCTGTTTCAGGTTTTTTATTTTTAAAATTGGGAAGCTAGGTTGTCAAATTCAGAGGAAAAGTAGAAAGGAGCAGATTTAAAGTTGTTATAATGTCCATAGGAATGATTTCCTTAAACAATAGGAAAGGAAGGAATTGACATCCTGCCACAGAAGCAAAAGTATCAGTAACTGTACCTGAACCTTACAGAATCCACGGGAAACACCAGGTCCAACAAACACAAATGTACTGAAGGTTTAAGTTTAAAGAAATCCAATTTTCATTATAACCTAGCAGGCGCCTCTGACGGCACTGCAGCCTTTATGCAGTTATTCTTAGAAAAAGGAGCCCAGATCAAGTACTGGGGACATAGAGGGTGGATGTTGTCTACAAGAAATATATTTTATTCCAGCTATAAATGCAATCACACATTGAAAACGAATCAATTTGAAAAGTTACCAATTTCAGGAAACCTGGCAGATTGTGTTAAGTAATGACCTGCAGCATTCAATCCTCCTGGATCTACACACACAGCTTTGACTTTACAGGAATCCCTCATTGTTGTACTATACAATACCTGAACATACTTTTTATTGGACCAACAAGTCTAGATTAAAACCCCTCTTTTGGTTTGCTTTTGGGTTTTTCACTAGCTGTTTAGCCATATTTATTAAAATAAAATCACGTTTATTTTTTAAATAGTCACAAAATCAGCTTTTTGAGGATATTTAAATATAATATACTAAATATATTTCACCAGTACTTCACTATTAAAAGTTTAAAGTTGAGGGTCAGCTGTAATGCTCTGAAGTCAGGACTTTTGTTATGTAGAGTTAACTTATTTGCAGCTTTGTTCATGTTTGTCCCGTTTTCACTCGAAACGGCTGAGTGTGAAGAACTCGGAACGGCTTTGATTTCCATCCCACG
>JAVLVB010000557.1:8830184-8899739 GCA_032876305.1 Orestias chungarensis | reverse complement strand
GTGTGTAAGAGGAAGAAAATGCTCTGATTCTAAGTTGAGTTTATCTTACCGTATCCTTGCTGAAGCTAGGCAATGATGCTGCCATGGCCATGCTTCACCACTGGCAACAGGGGGAAGAAAAAGGTTATTATTTGAAGAAAACCTTAAGAAATTATTTTTTAAAGATGCTCACAACCCATGTTGGGTGGCAGGAGCAAAACGAGGAAGATTCTCTGGTCAGGTGACACTTTCTAGCATACGTGCAAAACCAGAGGTTTGCAAAAAAGTAAACCTGTGACACTCATTAGGTCCTGGTTTTGGAGCACAGTCGCATTAGTCCTTTCAACAGAACATTTCTTGGCTGTTTCTCCTTATAATGTTCTTCTTGCACAGTTTCTTAGATCAGATCAGGGGTGTCAAAGATTGTCAAACTTCTTAGAAACAAATGTCTCCGCAGCATGAGGCCAAATCTTGGTGTCCTGGTAAAGACCTAATTAGCTTATCTAGGTTTGACAAAGTACAGATACATCTAAAACTTTTTAGGACATCATGCGATGAAGACAGAGGTTTGAGATCTTTACGACGGCCAACTGTTTTGTATCTTTAAAAAATTGGGCTGTACACGGCACTGCGTGAAATTATACATGCGACAAGATTTAGTGTTATAGTTTATCCCTGCCTGAAACATCTCACAACTGTATCCTCGATCCATGTGAGGTTTGTTGGTCTTCATGAAGCTGTTTGGATAAATGCTGACGTAAAGTTGCACACGTATGGACTTAATTCACTAATTATATTGCTCATGATAGCTGTTTACTTAGTGCACTGGGGTTTACTTGGCGTCATTGAATTAAATGGAGCTACAACCACATCCATGGTACAATTTTTATATCTTTTTTTAGAAAACTTTCTCTATGTTGTGGCGTCTGTGATAGAATCTTGTGTTTAAAGCACATTGAAGTTTGCAGTTTTAAAATTAAAAAGAATATCTAAGGGGGTTTATTTACTGTATTTTAGGCTGCAGAAACTGCTCAGATTGATTCTTTAAACATGAAAAGTATTGACAGTTTACACAGAAAGTTACCTTATTTGAAACATCTCTTTAGCATGTTTGTTCACGTTTGTTGACAAGAAGCTACTTTCTTCATAATGTAACACCACTGTTAGTCATGTATCAGTTATAAAAAAGTCTAAAATCTTCTCAGATTGGGGAAAATCAAGGGGTTTGTTTCTTTTGATCAGGTTTTCCCACACTTTTCAAGTTCAACTGTCAGTTTTCCCTTATGTCTTTAATTTTTGCTCCTCCCAATTATGACATTTAGTCAAGGAAGTGAGAGTATTTTAGGAAATGTATACCTACCTGGGTTGCTTTATTGTTTGCTTTAAAATCTGGAGCATTTTAATAACGTTTTAGGTCATTCTCTTGTTAAAGTTACACATTTTTTTTAAATACTGCTCAGTATTTGTGTTTTTGTCAAATAAATACCAGGTTTTTGACCTTAATCCCCTGAAATGTGCTTGTTAATGCCTATAGAAAAGTTCCATGGATAATGAACTATACATGCTACATGTATCATCCCAATAGAGCAAGTTGCTAAATGTATTCAGTCCTTTTTAGGCCTGCAGCATCTGTCTGTGATTTTTGGACTGTTTCTATCAACACAGCGATCCATGCTCGCTCATATATTGACCAGATTCGGAGCGTTGCAGCCATTAGCCCTCTGACATTGCTGGGACGTGTCTAGTATTGATCCAGCACTGATGTGTCATTTGCACATTGTGCATTTGTGCTGATTGTTACGACTCCCTGAGCTGAAAAGCTTCCGCGTTTTTGGTCCATTCCAGTGTCACTGCGCTTTCAAGATGAGATGAAAAGTTTTTCTGGCCTCGTCAAAGGTTAGGGTGAAATTGGATTTTGTTTTGTCTGTATAAATAGTACCAGAAAGAGCTTCCTGAAAGATTAATGCAGGTGGTTTAAATGCTAATGCTTTTCTGACACATGAATGGTTGAGACAAGGGAGTTGAGTATTCATACACTCTGATTGTAGTTTTAATGCTCTAGAGTGGCTGTGGAGACTGTGGAACAGTCTCTTTTTATATCATGGGGGGGCAAGTTATGTTACTCCAAGAATAAAATCTGAGTACAGGGACTCAAGATAAGCAGGCAGTAATCTTGCTATATGGAAAAGTTTACAAAAAGATTAGTTTTGCTGTAGAAGCTGATGCTGAACGTCTAAAAGGACAAAGTTCAACACAAAGCTTGAATAGCTGGAACAAGGAAGCTTTTGTTCGGGTAAATTGTATATGACTTCTTGGTTTTGATATCAACACCTTGCTTAAGTTTTGTTTTTTATTACATACAATGTGATGGATTACGATGGTAGTGAATAATAGTGAACTGGACAAAAAAAAATTACATGCAGTTTCTTTTTATTTGTAATCCAGTTTTGAACATCAAGGCATGTCTTGTTTTGAGTGGTGAGCCTGGACGGAAAGCATTTGTTACAACCAGTTTTCTACTTTTTGGACTTTGACTAGGCCATTCAAGGACATGACTATGTTTTAGTCTTATAATTATCTAGAACTGCATGGTAAGGGTTAGTTTCCTGCTCAAAGATGAACCTCCAACCCAGTTTCAGGTCTTTTGCAGCCTCTAGTTTTTAAGACTATCCTTCTTTCTGTCAACCTTGGCTGGTAAAAACAACCCCCACAGCTTATTGCTGCCAACACTGCGGCTTAGAAATGATATTCTTGTCTCAGCTGACCAGGTCACATCGTTCCGCATGCTTGTTGGGTCGATCACAAGACCATTCCGTTGACAGATCCTTCCACCAGAGCTATGGATCCTCTGGTGTTAACTTTGATAGCTTTGGCACTTCTCTAATCAATCTTCTGCCAGTATGACCAGTAAATTTTGGTTGGACACTAGTTTGTGTTTCCACTATTCCATTTAAAAGTCTCCACAGATTTATTCCTGACGTGTCTGGTCCGAAAATATTGGCGAGGTATTTATTTGTTTAATATTTGTTTAAGTCACTTCTATTTCTGATCTTGTGCAGCCCTACTACCAAGAGTTTACCATAAACAACTTGATGGAAATCTAAGTGACCCTCCAAAGAACACCTAGGAATCCTCCGGAAGTTCCCATTCCACACAAATGTTGCTTTAGAAAAGGAAAGTTTTTTTTCCCACCTAAGGCTGAAACCCCATCATTGTCTTTAATTAGACAGTTCCTGCAAATTATTCTTAACACAGTTTCTGGTCAGATCCTTCTTCTGGTGTGTTTCTACCAACCAGTAAACGCACCTGCTACTGTGGGAGGTTCCAATGAGGAAATCGCAAATGTTAATCATTTGAGTTCTAGTGAATTATGAAATCTCTTGACTAGTGGATAGTTTTTCTTATTCTTATCACCCTAAAGCGAAGGAAGAAATGTATATTTTCCTTTTATGTTGGCCTTTACTGCTCATTTTAAACGGCTTCTCTGTTAATGCTCTCCTTTTAAAAGTCTTTTTTTTTTTTCCTTACTGCTGTGTTCCTTGGTCCCCATGATGTGATTTTTTTTTTTTTTTTTTTTTACAAATTATACACTGCTGGATTTACTAGATAGGTATTGTGTTATTCCAGGCGGTTAAACTGGATTTTGTTTTAGGATATCAGCATAGTAGGGACTCAATACAAACCCATGCAACACTTTGGGGAATTCATTTCTCAAATAGTTTTCTTTCCACTTCTTTATCAGGTCACAGAAATGACAATACTGGAGGATGATATTTATTTAACCTAACAAAATGTGAAAGACTTCAATGAGAATCAAAAGCTTTACCAGGAGACTGTGTATATTACTATTTGGTTATGATTCAACGGGATATTAAAGCTGCACAATTGTTAGGAAATAACTTTAGAAGCAGTTTACAATTAATAATTTTCTGTGGCTGCTAGAAAAACATTCTCTTTGTGAATTTGTTCCAGCAAAGTTTTTAATGTTGTCGAAAGTTGTATGTTTCTAGCAGCCTTTTTACTGGAGTCTCTCCTTCCAGTATTACTCTGAATCTTGTCAATGGTATTGCTGGGTTTTAAGTTAAGACAGGATTTGTCAGTTCCAGCTTCATCAGAGCATCACTCTTCATGGATCCATCTTCATGCCTTTGTGAGCAGAATCGGATTTTGTCATGTATACAGTGTGTAGGAACCTTTTTTGTCCATGCATGTCTTTAATTTATCATGTTTGTTTGGGTTTGCTTGCAGCTGCAGGAGTAAACAGTGGAGGTCAGACCTGCCAGCCTCTAGCGTCGTCATCACCTTCCACAACGAAGCTCGCTCTGCTCTGCTGCGGACTGTCGTCAGGTAGGTCAATGCTGTTTATACCGGTTGTTCTATGATCTGTAAGCTCGGTTCTATTTAGCGGTTGAAATATTATTTTTTCTGTTTAGTGTCCTAAAGAAAAGTCCTACTCACTTGGTCAAAGAAATCATTTTAGTTGATGACTACAGCGACAACCGTGAGTGGTCTAACCCATCATGTCAAGCAAACCATCCTCTTTACAAAAGACTGTAGAAAAACGTCATAAATCCTGTTTGATGTGTGTGTTCCAGCGGAGGATGGAGCTCTGCTGGGGAAGATCGAGAAGGTTCGCATCCTCAGGAACGACCGCAGAGAAGGTACAGAGCACAAAGGCTTCAGGTAGAAGTAAATAATAAGATCCCAGTCGCTTGTTCTGACGAGGCCCCACCCCCACCCACCTTAGGACTGATGCGTTCGAGGGTCCGTGGTGCAGACACCGCCACGGCGCCAGTCCTCACCTTCTTGGACTCTCACTGTGAATGCAATGATCACTGGCTGGAACCGTTACTGGAGAGAGTGGCTGAGGTACTCTGGAACACATTCGTCCGCGTTCTTCCGCCTTATCCCTTTATTGCCATATGTATCATATTTGATACGCAGGGTTACTGAAATGATCTCAAAACATCTGAGAGCTTTTGCATCATTTAATGATAAAACTTGGCTCAAGGCCCTGTAGCACACAGCCAAATGTACCTAAAAAAAGCGGGTAACTACTCAACAATAATTTTGACTTCTCACAACGTAATAATTGATAGATATACAAAAAAATTTCCTGTTGAATTTCTTTCCATATTTTGTTAAAGGGCCAGATAAAGACTCCAGATTAAAAATTCACAACTTTATCTCTTTTTTTATTAAAGTAGGCTTCAAAGGGCTAAAATTAAATTAAAATCGCCTTAAAGGAACTATCCTGAATTATTTTATAGCCGTGTAGATTTGAAACATTTGGGGTCATTAAAAGCACACCCCTTAAACTAAAAGGAATATTGTATTTTGAACAAAATTCTTTTAGTTTTAGTCTGTTGCTTTTAGCTTCTGTTTCTTTAGCTTCAGTTTGTCTTTGTGCTCTTAAGAGAGTGTTAATGTTTTGCATTGTCAGGATTACATGGTCAATATCGGTGCAAGCAATATTAATATTTTAAAAGAGTATTTGGCCTGCAATCATTGTTAGCTAAGTGCCATGGTACACTTTGCACGCTGAAAAGATATTCAGTAAGACTGATTGCTGTCAAAAATGCCAAAGGTCTCAGAGTGCCTATCCATGATCGTTCTAAGGGCAATTTTGAGAGAAAAATAGATCGACCAGTCATGTTTTCTAGACTTTAGGAAGAAGTCGGACATGCAAACTCTTTGCATAAACACCCCAGGCTGGGATTTTAAACCCAGGGCCTTTTTGTTGCAGTGGGACAACGCTACTAACAGTGGATAAAAGAGAGGAAATCCCACCCCAATCAAACCCTGAACCTTACTATTTTTTTTGCAGTCACATGCTTTCCTCATATTGTGCAGACTTATTTATTACAAAATTAGCAAATCAGTTGTCTACTGAAATTACAGGATCCTGTGATTCCAACAGCCTCATGAAGAAAGCAGAACTAAGTGGGAGTGATCACTAAATATTAATCACAAAGCCATCCAAAGCAGTTTGACAGCCTGTGCAATCGAGTTTCTCTGTTCAAGGCCGGCTAAATTTATTTATGAATGAAACCAGACCGGTTTTGTTCTCCGTTCATAATAACCAACGCAGTTTCATGTTCTGGTTTTAATCAATTTCTTTCCATCAACACAGTTTGTGAACTCTTAGATTGTTATTGATGTCTAAAATGTTTTTAGGAATGGATTTTCACATAGTTTCATGTCAGGAAAAAAACCGTTTTGGCTTTAGTCTTTTGCCTGTCCAGCACACAATTGCTGTTATAAGTATTTCCTTCATCTGTCTGTCAGAAACAAAAAGTGTTGAATATCTACTTTTCTAAAACAAATGTATATTCCTTAATGCTGGCAGACATGACTGACTGGTAACATTTGTACGAAACCTTTCACCCATATGAAGGATGAACTCTAAACATTTTGTTTAATTTTCAGACCCACAATTTATTTAGGATCAGTCACATATAGTTGAAAGCCAACCATAAATATAAAGAAAAAATCAAAAACAGCTAATCACTAATGGAATCAAGAATCAAAGTCACATCTATCAATAATTAAACAGTTAACAAACAGAGACCAACATTACTTCAGTCTTCAACTATCTTTAACCTCTACAAGCTATTGTCTAAAATAATAGAAAACCTGATCAGAAGCTGACAAGTCTCTCGTAAACCAGAATAAATTATCTTTACTGCCTAATCATAAATCTTATTTTTTACTTTATTATAAAAGGGGAAAAATCAAAAGGGATATAGGGACAGATTTTAGAACCTGCGTTAAACCTCCAGCATTCAGTACCACAATCACTTAGGTCACTTAGCAAACAACTAGTTCTGTCGACCTGGAGGGGGCGGAGTCGTCACTATGGACTGATTAGCCAATCAGAATTAGCCTTTGGAAGTTTGACGAAAAGTTTAATCTAAGACAGCCAATTGGAAAATTGATTCCCTTCATGTAAAACGCCTTGAATAGATGTCTCTTAACCCCAAATACACTTTTACTCAAGTCATAACAACTATGACGTGACTCTTAATTGTCAAGATGTAAATGTTCCATTAGATAAAAAGACATGTTCACGATCGAGGTGTGACACCATCGAGAGACGGTTGTCCCTAATGAATTAATTCAGATGTTTCTGAATGTCTGAGTTAAACAAAAGTAAGATCGTTCATACAAGAGGGTCTTTGACATGTACTGAAGATCACTCAATCAAAACCTGTTCAGCACATCAGCTTAACAACTGTTTATTTTGAGGAGATCGAAGGTCAGCACCTGGTTGTTTTGTGTGGATCAATGGGTTTGTTTGTTTTTTGGGTGAAAGATTCAGTCTGAGGTGGACAAACATCTGTGAACTATAACTGAAATTAGAAAAATGCAGGTAGATTTATCCATGGTGCCTGAAAAGGGTCAGACCGTTAAGTAATTTTTTCATTGTTTGCTTTATTTGACTTTATGGCATTCCTGCGGTTATGAAACCATATGGGTCAACTAAAAAAATGTGTTGGGCCAAAACAAAGTAGATCATTTAATACCTGGTGGCTTGCTGTTTCGGTTTTTAAGCAATATGTGCTGTTTTTATTTTTATTTTTTTATTTTTTGGTCTGAATCTATCTTAAAACACACGAGCCTCATCTCACATTTTTGCTCGGGCCTTCTTCATCATGACGTCTTCTGATTTGATTTGTGATAAATGTTTATTAATCGCAGCATAAATATTCTCTATCCATGTTTTTTTATTTTTTTTTATTTTTTAGGATAAGACGAGGGTTGTTTCTCCAATCATCGACGTCATCAACATGGACAACTTTCAGTACGTTGGAGCCTCAGCCGATCTGAAAGGAGGTCATTTCAGTTTTAACGTCTCTCACTAGTAACTGCGTAACAACTTAACGAATTGCCGTGGATTACATTGCTGTTGTCTCTGGTTCTGCTGGCAGGTTTCGACTGGAATCTGGTGTTTAAATGGGACTACATGACTCTGGAGCAAAGAAGAGCCAGACAAGGGAATCCCATTGCCCCCATCAAGTACGTTGCACTGAAACATCACCCAAGTGTTTTTGCACGGCTAACATCCACCTGACCTCTCCGCTTGCTGCTCAATTAGGACACCAATGATTGCTGGCGGTCTATTCGTCATGGATAAAGAGTATTTTGAGCGTCTCGGAAAGTATGACATGATGATGGATGTTTGGGGAGGAGAAAACCTGGGTGAGTCACTGCAAGCGGATGCAGACGTTCTCCGAGTTGGATTGAAAAAACGTCACATCACCTGGCTAAGATAAATCTAGAGAGAAATTCAGAGTCAAAGCAACAGCCATTCAAAAATATTGATAATCTTTGAACTTTTTCACATTTTGTCAGATCATAATTAGATGTTTCACCGAAAGGAAAATGGTTTGTTTGTATTACAGACGAGAATCTTGATGGTATATTTGTTTCTATTTAGCCAACTTTATTTAATTTATTAAAACATTTATAAAGTGTATGAAAAATGACTCCCCCTGGGTTTAATTACATCTAAATGTTAGTAAAGGTCATTCTTCCAACTTATGACCAGTTTCATATTTATTGTAGTGATATTTGGGTATCTACACACATTTAGAAACTCTGTTGGATCCCATTTTTCATTCATTTTTATGAATGTATGGAACCTAAACATTTGAGCTCCTGGAATATTTATGACTTATAGAACACACTGATAATAAAACCTAATGTTTAAATGTCTAAAGCGTCATAAAATGAAAACAACAGTATGACACATATAAAAATGTATTTACTTCAGCTTTGCTAAGACATTTATGCTATTTAACTCATTGCAATTCAATTGAATTCAGCTCTATATAGTGCGATATAAATCATTGCTATAATTCTTCATTAACCCGAATGGGAGGCTATGTTATAGTAAAGATCGGTGAAAATGTGTTTTATAAATAGAGAGCCTGCTGTTATCTGTGTGTTTTTTCGGGTCCCACCGATTGCGTCCCACTCCATACTGAGATGTTGACCGATAAAGCTCTGTGCTTGTTTTTCGTGTCGTGTCTGAAAGTGGTCTCAATCCCAGCGTCAAAAGCAAGATGATGGTCTCAGTTTGGAACTGACAGTGGTGCTCTGATAACAACACAACTGAAATGTTGGCTGGAAATAACTAGTCTACACTAACGGAGATCATTAGCTAACTGTGAAGTGATCTAATTGCAGCTTTTTTTCAGCCCGTCGCATTTCGGCACTGGGATTCAGAGCTGGATTGACAGTCCAAACCGAAGCTCACTTGTGCTTATTTTCATTCGAGCCCACACGGTGCCACAAAGTGCACTGCGAATTATAAACACACTTCAATCATTTAGGAGGTGCTGCAGACTAAATTAGCTCGCTCTGTTTGTGATCTTTTTCAAAAACTGCCTGTTATAATTAACGGGCTGCGATGGGTGTCTTTGTTTTTGTTTTTTTTGTTTTAGAGATTTCCTTTCGTGTGTGGCAATGTGGCGGCAGTCTGGAGATCATTCCCTGCAGCAGGGTTGGCCATGTCTTCAGGAAGCAACACCCCTACACCTTTCCTGGAGGCAGCGGGACCGTGTTTGCGAGGTAACGCGGCAAGAAAATAGACACACATCGTCATACCGGAACATAATTTGTCATTTTCGGTGCCGAATTTATGAAAACCCAATGTTGAACCTCATGTGTTCCTTTATTTATTTCAAGCTGAGTGCTTGGGTCCAACAGCAATAATAGTAATCTGCACAAGATCTACCCATTAAAGGTTTTTTTTATGCAAACACAAAAAATCTTAGGGATTTTTTCTCAGACTTACAGTGTTAATGACCAAGTTTGCCAGTACAACAGCTTTACACAACCCGTCTTTGTCCAGTAAAAAACAAATGATATACCTAGGTACCCTGTCATAAACAGTCAAAACCTTTATCTCAGATAAGACAAAAATTATTTAAGCTTTTTTTTAATTTAAGCTTTTTTTTTAAGATTCCCGTACTGCTAATTTTGTCACTGTTAGCCTATTTTAAATCAAGGTCTTTTAAAAAAAACAAAAATAGTGCACATTGCATCATTTATTGAGATAATTATTTTCAATAATATAATCTCCCTTGATTAAATGTGGGGACCTCTAACTTGAAAGTTTGTTTCCCTGACCCAAGTTGTTAGCAACGCTCTGTTCAGAAGCCTGAATCACTGATGGTATGGGGTTGCATGAGTGCTTGTGGCATGGGCAGCTGGAAAGGCACCATTAATGCAGAGAACTTATGCTCCCATCTAGACGTCAGCTCTTTCAGGGAAGAACCTGAATTTTTCAACAAGATAATGCCAGACCACATTCTGCAGCAAACACAACATCATGGCTACGTAGGAGAAGGATCCGGGTACTGAAATGGCCTGCAGTCCAGGTCTTTCACCTATAGAGAACATTTGGCGCATCATAAAGAGGAAGGTGCGAGAAAGAAGGCCCAAGACTGTTGAACAGTTAGAGGCTTGTATTAGACATGAATGGGAGCGCATTCCTTTTTCTAACCTTGAGAAACTGGTCTCCTCTGTCCCCAGACGTTTGTTGAGTGTTGTAAGAAGAAGGGGGAATGCCACACATTGGTAAAAAATGGCCTTTTCCCAACTTTTTGGGGGAATTGTTGCCATGAAAGTTTGAAACAACATATTTTTCCCTTAAAATGATAAAATATTAGATGTTGGCACCTCCACATCATTGCATTCAGTTTTTATTCACAATTTGTTTAGTGTCCTAACCTCTTTGGAATCTGGTTTGTATGAATAATATCCAGCAACATATAAATACGGATCTTATCAGGCAGTTCTATGAAACATCATTAATGTCACGATAAAGAAATATTTGAAAGGATAAATCAGCAGATTAGATGGAATTTGGAAACCGCTGTGTCTCCCTCTGATTTGTGACTGAATATTTCCTATCAGAGATCATCACTGTACTGTGTTAGAGTTTGAAATTAATGAAGGATTTTTAAGGGAAGTAGATTGTATTTCTGGACAAGATAAATGGAAATTGTTCTGGATACATCTGCAGCAGGACGAAACCCAAAATAAAACGCTGCAGAGCTCAGATATGTCCAGTAAGTTCCACTGCCCAGTTGGTCGTAGCCATTTAGTCACTGAAGGGTTTGGAAATTGCATTTAAACACAAATGAGTCCAAAGGGAGTGCAGCAGTGCCCACTTTAATATTGGGGCAGAAAAGGTTGCATCTCCGTGTAGTAGGCTGTGGGTTTTCCATGTCACCCTTTAAATAGTCCCAGACAGTGTTCTTGTGGCTGTGTGGGGGATTTTAGGAACAGACGCTGCTTTGTGCATCTCAATGACTTAATAATTGTCCCGGAGGGAGCAGCATTTCCAGCACAGCCAAGAAACAATAGGCTTTTTGAAGCTAAGCCAACTCTGTAAATGTAAAAACAAGAAAAAGAAAAAAAGGCTCCTAAATAAAGTTTAGAGGAACAGTATCTGTTGTTCCAGATGGACAATGCTAAATAAAAATGTGTCTGCATAGTAACAGACCTAAATTCTTTATCCTTAGAATAAATATAGTGTTTCTTTACAGTTGTGTAAATATGAGCTTCCTATTCTAGAAAGTAGAATATCAATGGAGGTATATTAATTATAATAAAAAAAGTTTCCATCTCAACTAAAAATTACCATAAAGTTTCTGAACATTTATCTATTTTTAATATTATGCTTATTGTTTTTTTTTTTATATATATTTTTTTGTAATATATCTCTATTATTAACTCCTTGCTCCCCAACTATAATTTGCTTAATATCGTGTCTGCTCTCAACGGCATGTGGTTTTAACACCGTAACTGTTCTCTTTTTATTATTTCATTCTGTATTAATATGTAAAATTGTCCGATTTTCTCTTAAAAGTTTCAAATGAGCTCTACTGGACATACATCTATGCATTTCTCCCGTGTCATTACTTATTTAGCATCCATTAAAGATAATTGACTTTTACTACATATTATGAACAGTCGCTAACTGAGCAAAGAAATACAGCACTAAAGGCAAAGGCACAATGATACGCTAGTGATACATTTAAATATTATTACGCAAAACAGTTTAAGTCAACAAATCTGGGGAACGCAGTTTAATTTGAATCCTGAGAGTGAAAAGGGAAAAGTCAGAGATCCAGAACCAACCTTGATCAATCTAGCCGCTTTAAAAGCGACCTTGCTGGTCCTCAGTGACCAGGCATCTATTATCTTCCCCGTTCAACCAAAACCATGTTTTACTGTCTTACCGAAAGCACAAAAACCTGCTTTGTGCTCATCCTCTACTGCCTGGGGAACCTTGATTTGAGTTTAGCATTTTATAGAACTTAAGTTTCTGTCTTCTCTCTTTCTTTTTTACTTTCTTCCTTCCGTTCTATAAGTCAGTCACGTTCACTAAAAAGTCTGTAAGGCTAAAATGGATGAGAAAAAAAAAAGAAGCAAACTGTTCATTTGCTTCTATTGCTCTTATGACTTTTCTGTCAGTTTCTTCTTACATTGTTCTGCCATTGCTCCTCAGGAACACAAGACGAGCGGCAGAGGTGTGGATGGACGAGTACAAAAACTTCTACTACGCCGCTGTCCCCTCTGCGAGAAACGTGCCCTACGGAAAGTGAGTCTGATCAGATATTTATCCCGCTGGAAAATAAATATAACTGAGGCTGCTAGATCACATCAGTGCAACAATAACAATAGAAATGTAAAAAAATAAAGCTTTACTTTTAAACGTTTTTTCCAACTCCACTGCTATCTTAAACAAATGTGGAAAGCTCTAAAAATAAATTGGTTTTATTGCAGCAGCATAATCTGACACTGAAACAGGGTACATTTAACGTTTATTCAGTAAGATCTGTGTTAAGGAAAGCTGTTAGTATTATTACCAGACATCATTAAAAACGCATCAAAAACCGGCGGAGGCCGGCTGACTGTTTGATCTGCTTATGTGACGGTGCAAGAGGTTTGCAACCCGCAGTTCAACAGCCTCGCCATCCTGCTACTTTTCTACTTTTGGCCAAAATCATATAAAAATACTAATACTTTTATGCAGGAGGGTTGGATGCTACTTTTACCAGGTCTTCTATGCGTTTTCACCTAATGCAATTGTCACAACACTAAGGTTTAACACACAATATAGATATTAAGAAAAATCACAAAAAACACTTTATGATATTTTCAATGATGTAAAATATAATAAAGAGACTACAGGTTGTTTCTAGTTAAGCGCAAAACATGCAGTTAATCACATCCATCCATTGTGTTACGCTGATCTTGGGTCGGTCGTGGAATACAAGCTAAACATAGAGGCCTGAGGTTCCCGCTCTCCTCATGACATCAGTGCTAAAGCAGAAAATACAACAGTTCATGCAAAGGCTCAGTTTGATTCAATTTGTGAATGTCTAAGAATAAGTAATTTATGTATTTATGGACTTAAATATTGCTTTATTTTAATTTGTTTTGTAGTTTTCCATTATATTCATGAATATTAAAGGGAATCACCTACTTTATTTCTTTGTTGTAACATTTTCATGTTTTTTTATTATTATAAAGCCAAAAAAAAAACATGAATGATGATTAATTTAAAGAATAATTTCATGCAAAAATAGCCAAGTGTCATGTGTTTGTGCTTATAAAACAGGATAAATCATTTATCCCTCTAAAAGTTTTAATACATCTCCCACTCGTCTGTGCATCTAAGACCGGTAATGTTAAAAATGCTCGTCGTTTAGACTTGTGGGAACACGGTTGGCATGTCTGAGCGGTTCACTAATGGATGTAGCAGATCAGACAGTCCGCCACTTCCTGCTCTTTAATGACAGTTTCTGTTATTACATCAAACCTTAGAAATGCACTGAAGGCCGCAAGTGATCCTTGCCTGAATGCACGCGCTCTTTGTCTGTCAGTATCCAGAGTCGCATGGAGATGAAGACCAATTTAGGCTGCAAGCCTTTCAAATGGTACCTGGAGAACGTCTACCCTGAACTAAGGTAAGAGCGTGAGGACCCGCTTAGTCTGAGCAGTCCTGCTGGTTGTTGTGGTTTTGTACATTGATTTGTCTGTTTCCATTGTAAAACAGACACAGTCTCACACGTCAACAGCGTCTTCTGATTTTGTTTCTGTTTAATAAATCTGTCCTGTAGCAGATTTTTCCAATAATTGTTCCTTATGTTTGTTAAGTAAGCAAAAAAAAAAAAAAAAAGGGTGTAACTTGCTGTATTTCTTCTACTTTACTGTTTATTGTAAATGGAAAGTACTATCAGGGTCCAGATAATGTTTTTGTTATAGTTAAATATCATATTGATGCTATTCTATCGGTTATCAATTACCTATGATTTAATAGTTTTGATTCTGGACACCCTTATATTGGATGCTATAATGGTAATTAGGGCTTTAAAAACCTCTACATAGAAACTATTCTCATGCTTTTACGGCATTCGTAAAAACAGCGTTGATTGATCTTTTCAGGACGACTCCAACATTGTGGGTGTGTTTTTTTTAGGGTCCCAGATCATCAGGACATTGCCTTCGGAGCCCTGCAACAGGGAGGAAACTGCTTGGACACTCTGGGCCACTTTTCCGACGGAGTGGTGGGCGTCTACGAATGCCACAATGCTGGAGGGAATCAGGTGAGGGTTTAGCAACGAATCACACTGCAACCTGGGTGAGCGGCGTTGTTACTCCATAGATGTTCAGTAGATAAAGACTGTAAATAAAGTTGTAGTAAGTACGATAATATTTACATATTTAAATAAGTAAAACTGAGAATCTCTTAAGGAAAGAACAAGTCTGCAAAGTTTTTATACAAAGGCTACATATGGCATGAAATAAGCTTTCAAACAGTTCAGCTGGGAGGGCAAAAGTGACAATAACCTTTGACACCCCTAGTTTATAAACTAGGGTGTCAAGTGCATTTCTGCTTCAACGCCTAAATAGAATGATGGCAGATATTTTACTCAGTTTGTTCAAGCATGTTGGATCTGGTACACGTTTAAAGGTTGAAGACTTCTGTAGTTTCAGGACTAAAGACAGATGAGGACCCTCATCTGTATCAAAGGAGAAGTTCATTTGAATTTTCTGAGCTTTTGTCCCATAAATGTACCAATTCAAGTACAGTCAGATAAAACCATCTTAGAAAAGCTTGTTTTGGTCTATCATATGCTACTATCAATATTAAAACATCTAGCGGTGAAAGTAATTAAATCTTTATAAGGGATTAAAAAAATTATAATTCAGTTTGTTTTTGAGTTGAGTTTAGTTTTAATTTGCAACAAACTGGGTCTTGTGATCTGGACGTGTTGCTTGACGATACAAATCAAATCCCTGTTGTCACGACTTGATTAAACTCAAACATTGACATGCTTGTTTCTAAGGAATGGGCTCTGACCAAGGACAAGTCGGTGAAACACATGGACCTTTGTCTGACAGTGGTGGACCGGACGGCCGGCTCGCTCATCAAACTACAAGGATGTCGAGAGAACGACAGCAGACAGGTACAGTTGAAACATGTATTCAAAGAAACGTTATTTTTCACTCTCTGATCTCAAGTCTAACTTACCTAGCTGTTTTAGGTCTGATTTAGTTACTCCTACCCGTGCCTATTTACTGCTGCTATTCCATTCTGGGTTTAAATGTGATGGCTTCTTCCTTTTTGAGCGCAGTATTTACCACTGCCAGTTCACAACATGTTAGCACAGAACCAAGTATTCGTCTTCAACAACGAGCCGAAGTCGATTCGGCCCTTCTTTGAAAATCGCAAAACTGAGTTTGAAGGACTCTGCCTCTAAAATAGTCTAGTCCGTTAGCAAAGAGTTTAAGTTTAACAGAGCAAGGTTACCTTTTTTCCAGTTATAACGGCAGTAGCAGTGTTCAGTTGAGCAAACACGTTCGGAAAATGGAACCAGCCAGTTGCCGTATTATCCGTCTCCTTAGCCGCACACTCTCATGGTTTTTACACTTGCACGCAATTGCTTTAAGAAAGAAATCTGACTGCTTTAGTTGATTTAAACTGTAAGAACAAGATTATTGGGAGTTCACAATTTCCTTAACTGATGGCGTGATTTTACCCGTGATAACACACAAGAAACAAGTGCGAGCTTCGTCTAAGTATTTAAAGATGTAATAATCTTGGTTTATGTAAAAGTTTCCACTTTCAGAACAATATAAAACTCTTATTTATACATTTAGTAAAAAACATAGCTCAGGCAGGCCTAACTGATCTAAAAATGTAAATATTGTAGGACCAAAAGTGCTGACCAAAGTGCTGTACAGGGAAAAACAACAATAAAAGAGCATACATTGACAAGCAGCAAATCATAAACATTAACTTAAAAACACAGAAACACCCAAAATGAGAGGACTAAATGACTGGGAAAGCTAATGAGTATAGGTAAGTTTTTAATCTGGTTTTAAAGGTGGAGACAATGGAGGCATATCTGATGTCTGAGGGTAACTGTTCCAGAGTCGGGAAGCAGCCTCAGTCACCTTATTGTTTCAGGCGAGATCGAGGCACATTTAATAGTCCTTTACCAACTGACCTGAGGGACATGCTGGCTGACTGGTACTGGAGAAGCTCAGTGATGTCGGCAGGCGCCTGTCCATTAAGAGCCATAAAAACAAGAAGTAAAAGTTTAAAATTTATTCTCAAATGAATGGGAAGCCAGTGCAGGAAAGCCAAAGCAGGGGTGATATGTTCACTCTTCCTTGTACCAGTCAGCAGTCGTGCTGCAGCATTTTGAACCAACTACAGTCGTGAAAGTAAAGACAGAGGGAGGCCGTAGTAAAGAGAATCACAGTAATCCTGGCGAGATGTAATGAATGCATGGATTACTTTTTCCAGGTCGTTATATGATAAGAAGGATTTGAGGTGGGAGACGATTCGTAACTGGTAAAAACTGTTCTTAACAACAGAGCTTATCTGTCTGTCAAGGCAGAGCCCTGAGTCAAGTATGACCCCCAAGTTTCTGGCATAGGATTTGACAAACGGGGTGAGGTGAGATAGTTTGCTTGTGCTTATCCATTTGGGAGGACCAAAGATGACGACTTGTGTTTTGTCACTGTTTAACTGGAGATAGTTATTTGACATCCATACGTTAATATCTGCAAGACCGTTCAGGAGAGACTGTACAGCGTTAGTGGATTTTAGTGGGAGGTTCAATTGTGAGTCATCTGCATAAAAGTGAAAAGAGATATTATATTACTAATTAAGTTGCCAAGGGGGAGCATGTACAGGCAGAAGAGCAAAGGGCCTAAGATGGACCCCTGAGGGACTCCACTGGACACTGAGGCAGTGTATGAGGAGAAGTGATCGATGGACACAGAAAATGTCCTATGGTTAAGATAGGAACTAAACCAGTTCAGGGCTGTCCCCTTACTTCCTACGCATTGTTCAAGCTGGGTAAGAAGAATGTTGTGATCTACCGTGTCAAATGCAGCACTGAGATCCAATCAAATCAGGATTGCATTTCCACCTGAATCTAGAGTGCGCAGCAGATCGTTTGTTACTTTAAATAAGGCTGTTTCGGTGTTGTGGAGAGCTCTAAAGCCAGTCTGAAAGGGTTCCAAAAGATTGTGCATGTTTAAAAATGGAAGCAATTGAGAAAGAACATCTTTTTCTAGCACTTTGGAGATAAAAGGAAGCTTAGAGATGGGGCGATAGTTTTTTAGTTATTTAACATCAAGATTGTGCTTTTTAAGCAGGGGCTGGACAACCGCATGCTTAAAACAAGCAGGGACTGTGCCAGAGACCAGGCAAGAATTAATAATCACTAAAATGCTGGGACAAATCGTAACAAATGCATATTTGATAATACTAGGGGGGACCGCATCATGAGAGGATGAAGTGGGTTTCATATGTTTTACTAAGTAGCTCAGTTCTACAAAAGCCAAACGTTGAAATTGTTGAAATGAGATGAAACTGAGATCTAACTATATCAATTTTACTAATGAAGAAATTCAGAAAATCCTCACAGATACCAGTAAAAGCTTCAAAATCAGATGAAATTGGGGGCTTAATGACATAGTTTATTGAACTAAACAAGACTTTAGGTCTAGGTGTTTTGCTCTGGCTTTTTCGGCTGCAGTCTGAAAATTTACCAGGGACAATTTAAAGCCTTCCTACACGCCTGCCTAAAAGTCAGGGTTTCTCCATCTAACCGGTATTGATATTTAAGTTTGGCTCCACTATATTTGAGGGGGGTTATAGAATCAAGTATGGATGAACGGGAGTAGTGAAATAAGTCAGCTAATTCATCTGAACTAGAGGTCTGGGATGCAGCTGAGATATCAAAATCCGCAGCGTTATTATAAAAACAGTCAGAAAACTGCTCTACAGCATGTGGGGTAATGTGGCGAGAATAGCGACCTGGGGTTTTGGCAGATTGTGGTAAAATGGAGACATTAACGTTAAATACTACAGGTTTGTGATCCAAGAAAGTAGTATCATTGATTATTATGTTATCAACAGAGAACTTATAAGATAAAATAAGATCCAGAACATGACCCTGTATGTGCGTGGCCTTCTGTATGTGTTGTGTCAAACCAAAGGCTTCTAGCACACCACAAAACTCCTTAACTAAGGGTTTTCCTGGACAACAAACATAGATGTTAAAGTCGCCCAGTACTAACAGCCGATCCTTTGCCATTAATACAGTTGAGAGAAGTTCAGAGAATTCCTTTATAAGGTCCTTATCAGATTTAGGAGGTTGGTAAATCAAAGCGCAAATCAGTGGAGATGTAGGAGACTCCACTTTGACACATTGCAGTTCAAAAGAAGAATAGTTTCCAACAGAGAATTTATGTATTTTAAGATGATTGCGAAAACAACAGCAACTCCACCACCTCTTCCAGAAGATCTCGGGGTGCTAATCAATGATCAGGACGCTAATGAGTTGTTAAGATCCAATAAATCCTGATGATCGTAGGTCAATAAAGAGGCATCGGAACAATGCCAGATCAGCAGCAATACAATCACGAACAGATGAAACACAGATCGCACAGGCAAGAGCTGACGGCAAGCCGACAAACACACTGGCCCCATCTTGCTTTTGAGTCCAATTTGATGTCAGGGATTCTTTTATCACAGTGTAGGTAAATGTCTTCTTTCCCCTTAAATGTAGAAAGTAAAGCTCTCTTCGGTTGACAGCCATTGAGGATGTTTCAAACTCTTTATTTTTCTTCCAGAAATGGGAGCAGATCGAGTCGAACTCGAAGCTTCGACATGTGGGGAGCAACCTCTGCCTGGACAGCCGCAGCGCCAGGATGGGCGGGCTGACCGTGGAGGTCTGTGGGCCGAACCTGAGCCAACAGTGGAAGTTCACCCTGAATTTACAATCATAGGGGGCGCTGCAGACTCCTGGACATCTGACTGGGACACAATAAGAAAGAAATATGAATAAAAGACTGGAGAAGGGTGGACTGCTGGAATAGTCCTCGTCCTCCGCAGAGATGCAGCCAGTTCTCTCTACACCCCCCTCCCCCACCTGTTACCCCCTCCCTGAAACGTCGAGCCACGCCCAGTGGGGGGAGGGGCTTGTAGTCCACAACGGAGCAAAAGCGGAGACTGACTGCATGCGGTGGAAGGATGATGAGGATGAAAGCGATGAAGAGGCTTTTGTTTCCGACGACATACCTCGATGTTCTGTCTTTGTTGGCTGCAGAGACGGAGAGATTTCATTTGTTTTCACTTTAACGCTGGTGGAAAAACTTTTTTCAGTGAACTATTTTTATTCTTCTTCTACATGCTTTTAATTTCTTGCCGTTGAGTCTCCGCCGAGAGCTGCTGGAGCTGGTTTTGTTCGTGAGCTGCCGGTGTTCGGAGAGGTGGAGGTTTTCTTATCTGGGTTTCCTGCTGGGTGTTAATGGGCGGGAGGAAATTGACTCGATTCGTTGAGCTGTACTCTCACTGATTTTCAGAATTGATCGAGAAAGGGGAAGAGAGGAAAAGAGGAGCAACGATTTTACATTTTACTTTCTGGGCGACTCTTTTTCAATCTTTTGTCGTTGGGAGCCGCTTTATGTCTTCATGGAGGGGGGGTGTTTGAAACAGAAACCGCATCTCAATGGTCTTTAAGATGTAGTGCTGGTTGCTGCAGCATCCTGACTTCTTCTTTGTTTTCTAAAAACTCCTCCCAAAACCCCCTCATAAGTATTTTTATTTTATTTTTTACTCTTGTCAACGTACAGAATCAAAATTGAAAGGAGAGTTTGTTTTAAGTTTCAGGAAGACCAGAAGAGCTATTAAAAATTGTTTTTCCTTACAAACTCTGGCTGTTCTTTGACTGCTCCATGTAAAGCGTTTCACTTCATCTTCACGTTTACTTTTTTAGGCCAACCTCAGCCTGAGTAAAGAATACCCAAAGTATTTTAACCATGTTTAACATAAACTAATTACTTTAACTGAAAACAGAAGACCGTATGGCTAATTATTACAGATATAGTAACAATACTTTCAATATTTTGTTTGCTTTGTTTAAATACACTGACTTAAAGCAACACTAAGTAACCTTTCAACCTTTATGAAATATTTTCATAACTGTCGTGATCATTCGTCAACTTACAGCTGTTGAATGACACCTCTGACAAACGACTTTTTAGTTGAAGTCAGAACAACGCCACTGATGGGGCCATTAAAAGTTTCAGTTACGGTAGTTATGGTCACACGAGCCACTGGCCCTGACTCCATTTGGTTCATTTTAATTTAGCTCTCAATATATTATCATATCCAAAAACTACACCGAGTTTTGAACGCATAACTTTTCCATCCCGGGGACCGTCCACTTGTTTGTTCGAAAATTTGTCACGAATATAATAATAATGATAATAAAACTGGTTTGTTTTATTTAAAAAATGGCATCACACATGCAGTGCATCCATCAGCATTATGTCGCCACGCAGCGCCACTGGGTTTCTGTGCTTTCCTCCTGTGAGAGATGGACCATCTGTTTTCCTTCTCGTTTTCTGCATGAGGTTTGCAGTTTTTCTTTTAACACCGGCAGGGTTGCTGCATTTATGCGGACCACGGTTTAAATCAGATGAACCTTCCCCTTTCCCTCCAGTTGAGAAATCCGAAGCAGCAATATTTTTGTGTTGGAAATCCGCACAGCTTTAAGCTTTGTCGGTTTTAATCTGACGCCACCTTTGTTTTTCCACTGTATGTGGTTCCTGAGCATCTTCATTGCATGATATTCACTGCGGTGACTCTCTTTACTGCCATTAAGGGGAACTAGCTTAGAATAAACTTGAAGGGTTAATTTGGGAGTTGAAGGCAAATGCATTTAATGTTTGATTTATTTTATGTCATGGTAAAGCTAAAATTAGCGCGTAACCGTTAAAGGAAATATATTTTCCAGATATTTCACAAGTTATACAAAAATATAGAGCTTACTAGGGAAATGGAAATGGTGTTATGATGCAGTGAGGAGGTTTTACTTGCGGATGGACAGAGAAGCTGCTCAGGGTTCATGGGAAGGCTAATAAAGCTTTGCACCTTTATAAATCAACTCCTTATGTCCAATTTACTTAGGCCAACAAACCATCACAAACGATGTTTTTTTTTTCCTCCACATTTTCCATAAACATGGAATTTAGGAAAACATGTTTTGGATTTTTCTGTTGAAACAAAGTGTCTTTATTGTTTATAGACTTCATTAGCAACATTCTTTGAAAGGTGATGTGGGTTTTCTGGCTCTAGAAAAATAATACTTTACGAAAATTACGGAAAAATTGCCTTTTGGGTTGAAAAGGTCACTGACCTGAGATATAAACCATTCCTTTGTAGCTCTGGTCATGTTTTGATGCCGTTCCTCTGCTGGTATGAAAACTCCCACTCAAGACGTTTGAATCCTCTAAAATGTTTTCTTCGTTGTCTCTTTTATATTTTATCCATTTAATCACCAACTATGAGCAGCCTTCCCAACCCTGTTGAATATCCTCACCGCATGATGCTGCCACCACCATGTTTCAAAGTGAAAATGACGGTTCGAGGGGAACAGCACTATTGCTCAAAAATGTTAGATTGCGTTTGAAAACAAAACAAAAAACTGAAAAGTCTTTGCAAAATTGAAATTAAAATGTGAAATTCTTTTATTTATTTATTTATTTTCTTCACCTTTTTATCAGACATTCATGTTTACAGATTTATTTTCCAAGCCACCAGCAGACAAGGACAACTTCTCTAGTGTTGTCTGATACTTTACTTTGTACTTGATTCCTTGATTTTCCTGTCATTTTGTTTTTGCTCTGTGCTGCGTTTCCTTGTGTTAGACGTTTTTTAAGCTTTTCGTGACAGGAGCAGGAATGCAGAGACTTTCACGGGATACAACTGCAGCATCATCAGGAAAATAAAAATCATTCAGTAGACAGTCTAGATGGGATAAAACCGATTTGTGTTCTTCGAGACTTCACCCGACGCATTTGTGGTTTATGAATGAAGTCAAGTTTACTTGTGTAGCACATTTCAGCAAAGAAGGCAGTTCAAACTTCAGTTTTGTGGGATTTTGTTTCAGATTAGAGATCTATTAAAACTGACTGATGCTTCTCCATGTTGGGTTTCTGATTCTGTCTACAGATTTTTATTGTATTTTGGCGCTGAGCCTTTTAAAGATTAGAAGCTAAGCAGACCTAGGAAGACACTGGTGTGATAGTCAATTAGTCTAAACATAAATTTATACTAATTGACCGTAAACAGGAATTTTGAAGGTTGTGTTTCTGTTCTGCTGATGAAATGTATAGTATATTCACACCCTTGATTTGTTTTAAGCTTCTTTCCAATAATCGGATGAGTTTTTAATCGCCTGGTGTCATTGTAATGTTGAGCTGAGTATATGTGGTAGTTTGAAATTTGTTTGAAAAAAGAAAAAAACTGCTTAACCTTAAGTTTTATTTGTTTTTATAGACCATTTGTCCTTGTAACACAAAACTGCTTTTAAGTCTTGCTAAAGACATTTATATCCCAATATGATTTTTTTGTTTTTTATATCTTCCGTTTTCCCAACTGTAAGAAAAATAGATGACATAGTGATGGAAACTAGCAGCTGAGTACTTTACCACCTGGGATGGTGAAAATACATGGTTTTTTTGTGTGGTTTTTTAATGCCGAAAAGAAAGATCCCGTATTAACACATATATATATATATATATATATATATATATATATATATATATATATATATATATATATATATATAGTATACTAAACTCATTCTTCATTCCACTCATTCAAGCCTCTTTAATTCTACATTTAGTTGGTTTGAAAACTGAAAAATCTGTAATGATCCAAAGCAATGTTTATTCCCACATTCCTGGAAACTGCAGCTGGCTTGCTTAGAAGGAAAACCTCACATTACATGAAACCTTTTTTTGGCTTTTCATCCAACCTTATGCTTGAGATGAGACGTTTGTTACTTCTTTTGGATTGTGTAATCATGTCTTGCCAAGAAATCGTCACAAATGACTGCGAAACTCCATGCTTCTTGTTGATCAGTTGAATAAATGTTTACATCTTTAGCACAATGTGCCAAAGCATGTCTGAGAGTAACAGGAGATACTTGAAGGTTTGCTCTACCCTGTTTTTAGTTGACCAGTACCTGAGGCCTGAAAGGAAAGGACTACTGTTAGCTACTGATCTGATGTCAGCGATGTTAGAAAACGGGCTAGAATTGGGAGTTGTTTTTTATTTATTTAATGAGGAACAATGGTTGAAATCGGCTGTATTTATCTACCCATGTCTGCACAAAATCCAACAAAGTAAAATTTTTGATGTTTTTTTGGAAGAAACCCCCTTTCTCCCCGTTTTACTAAGGCTTTCCAGTTTGATTTCAGTGTGTAGCACCTTTTAACAGCGTGAATTGTTTAAAAAAAAAAAAAGCAGAAATCCTTTCAAATAAAGATTTCCTGTGGAGCAGTGGCGTAGGTATTATAAAAACAAACATACAAAAAAAAAAAACGTCCAGCTCAGAACTGGTTTTTATTTCAATTTTGTTTTTGTCTGTGAAACAGTATTTTTTTGTGGGTCGGTGAGCGTGCATATGAGACCAAACACTGAAATGTTTATTTACCAGACGTGAACCAGTAATCAGCTGCGATCTGTGAACATTGTGGTTCTTACTTAATTCCGGTGTAGAAGTGTAGAGATGGAGGGTTTGACTTCTACAGTCACACATGTAAAAGTGTATATTTTGTGTATATACCTACATCCCTGTGTGTACATTATGTACATATATATACACAGGGAACTTAGCAGCACTTCATGGTTTTGTTGTCGGACTGTACAGCGCTTTTAACCGTGCCCTGTTTTATAGAAACTGCAGGAACTCAACTTTGAATGAGGAGAGCTGAATAAATTAAATAAAGGAATTTCTTGATATAAACTAAAGAGTGTCATATACAGTTATAAATATATTGTTTAATATGCTGATGTTTTTTTTCTTTCTAGTTGCTATTTTGTACAGCTTAAACGTCATTAACTTTATTTCTGGTAGGCTTTTCTACTAATAACGCACAATCGGACAGATGTTCATGGGTTACAAGGTTATAGTGTCATAAAAAAAGAATATTTTTTAAATCTTAGTTTAGTTTGGATCTTAAAATATGAGAATCATTCATTTGATTCATAATATTGTAACTGACATAAGATTTCTTTTTCTAAGCTTTTCAATACAAAAAAGTCTATTTGTAATTTAGTAATTAGTAATTTATAATTTTATCATTGTTAATATATGGTTTGTATAAGTATTCAATCATTGATTTGTTCCTCACATGTGGTATCACATGACCACAAACCTGACATGATTTTATGTTACATACACAGTTTACCATTCTAAAGTGATAGTAAAAGGATATGTGTTATTTTTCATTTTTCAAGAGTGAAAATGTGTACAAAGCTTCGTAGAACCACCGTCCTATGAGGTAAGTCTACCAGTTTCCATCGAGTGATTTAAAAATAGAAAGTTAGACAAATTGTTTCATCACAAAATCGTTTAAACTCAGCCAGACTTGATCTTTCTCGACATTATAATTCAAACATATTTGTAGTTGGATTTAAATCTGGACTTCTACTTAACGTTTTTAATACATTTTTTGATAAAATCATACCCAAACCATGATGCTGCCACCACCATGTTTAAACAAATGGTTGCTACATCGCTTGAACCGACGTGTAAAAAGGATTTTTCATCTCTCGTTTTAAATAGTAGCTTTCTTTTTAAGGCGAGATTTTAGGACTTGGCAACTTATATTTTCTTCCACTTGAGGCCTGAATTTCTTATCTTTTGGTCTCTTGAACAATTAACAAATTTCCTTGCCCCGTTATTTCAGGTCTATAGCCAGTTCAAATGTGCAACAATCAGTTTCTATATAAAGTTTGTGGCATTCTTGCATAACCTTAAGTTACTTTACACTTCAAGTTTAAACACCAATTTTCTCTCTCAGCTCTCACCTCAGTCCCTTGATCTCCATGAGGCTGTTTATTCTTAGTAAAAACACATTTCTGAAACCTTCAACGAACAGCTGGACTTGCATTGAAATAAAATTATAAAAATCTTGAATCTAAAATCTTTTTTTTTTTAAAGCCGTCTTCCCAAGTAGATGTTTTCTTATTAAAGTTCTCACTGTAAATCAGAATCAATTTATTGCAATTTAAGGTAACAAAAGGTCTAAGATATTGTTCTAATCAAGAATCAAGAATTTAATGTAGAAAGCAATAAAAATAGAAAAGGATGCACAGAAATATACACATTATTACATATATACAAAGGAGTCATTTATCAAATTAATCAAAATCAAAACTACTTTGTTTATCCCAAAGGGGGTGAAAATCTATTGATAGATAAATATATTGATAAATAATCTATTGATATAGATAATAAAATTGTCTATTATTCTTAAGCAATTCTTGAAAAATTACCATTGTTTAATACTCTTGGGTATTAATAATAACACCAATAAAATAAAACAAAGTCCAGTTCGAGTACAGTAGAGCAGTTGCGTCCCCTGCCCAGCAGGGGACGATACCAGGCTGCAGGCTTCCCCCACCCCCCGTCCTTCGGACCGTAGAAGAAGAAAACTGCTCTAACAGGAGCAGATTAGCGCAGTCAGCAGACTTTTCTTAAAGGTATGAGCCAGTGAACAGTCACCGCCGAACGAACCATGAGGAACGAAGGGATAGACGGGACGGAGCGGTTCTTGAGCCCGGAGCGAGGCCGAGGCCTGCGGGCGCTGCGGCACTTCGCGGTGGGGGAGCTGGTGTTCGCCTGTCCTGCCTACTCCTACGTGCTGACGGTGAACGAGAGGGGCGCTCACTGCGAAAACTGCTTCACCAGGTGGGCTGTGGCTTTTGTAGGGGGTGGGGAGGAGGGACCCCCAGCAGCTTCCTAATAAACGGGTCGGCTCACCTGAATAAAGCTGCACTGGGTTTACTTACCTGGACTGGCAGAGATCAGCCTGCATGTCAGGGGGACCCCGGCATTTATCCTCAGGTTCTGACTGCACCAACATACTACTAATGAAATGGTTCGTTATCAGGCCCTATAATGAGGTGTTTCAATGGTTATATTATGGGATGTTGGTGCGGGGGACGCATGCAGGACTGTGGCCCCTGAGGCCCCTGGTGTAAGATCTAATAAAAAGCAAGTTTGTTTTTCCATGCAAGCAAATCAATACAAGCCAGTTAATAAAAGTTTTCTCTAGTTTTAAGGTTTCAGTGCTTGCTTTATTCTCTGTATCACCTGAACTGAAGGAAGACCAAATGAAGAAATCCTTATTGTTCTAATAACCAACTTTGACTGAAGCACCACCAGGGTATTTCACTCTGTCACATGTGTCCCACCCAGGCGGCCATTGCACCACACAAAGGTTATAGTGCTAAATTTAGCTGTTCATGTGTCCCAGGGCCAGGCGCTTCCATGTTTCTTGGCCATATGGTTAATCATGTGATGCCCTCTTAAAATGTAATCATTTAAAAACGTAGCAACTTGAATCTCCGCAGAGTTATCTTTTGGCTTGTTCAACGATTAACATCCACCTGAACAGACATTGCAAGAAGATTCTTGCCTTGTCGGTTTAGGTGGAGGGCCAATCCATCCCAGTTTCCATTGAAAGTGTGTGACATTCTTGCATAACCTTGGGCAACTTTACGCTTCAGCTTTAAACCATAACTACCTCTCTCAGCTCTCACTGTTCACACTTGTTGTTTGTTCCTTAACAGATTTCTGAGACCATTTATACTGAAATAAAGTCAAATTAATATTCAGTTTCTAACCAAAGATTTGGCCGATAAACCCAGAGGTTACATATAGTTCATAGATGTAGTTTTAAGACTGTCTGCACCTGCTACCTTTGTTTTAATTTGTGCATTTATTTGAAACATTGCGTCAGAACAATTCAATTTAAACTTGTTTACCGGCAATGGCAACAAAGTGATTCTGATTAATCCGCAAATCAGGCAGCATTCAGAAGACGAAAGGGCTGGCTCACCTTGGACAGGCAATTTAAAGAGACAGATGAAAGTAAGGAAGCAGGAGTACCTGGAGAGAACACATGACTTAACAGCGAAGCATGCGATCTCAATGCTGAAAGACCTGACTAGGATTATAACGGAGAGCCTTCCTGCTGCAGGACAACAGCGTTAACAGATTATGTTGTTAACGTTTGTGCTTAGAGAGCATTTGAAAGTTGAAACAACAGCTACAGGTTTTGTAAGTTTAGCTCTAGTCACAAAAAGATATTTGTTTATCTTTGCAGGAGAGAAGATCTTTCTAAATGTGGCAAATGTAAGCAGGCCTACTATTGCAATGTTGACTGTCAGGTAAGAGGAACGTCTCCTGTTTTTCTTAATATGTGGTTTCTGTACAGCGGATAAACTGACTTGAGATTTTCACACTTGATCTGAAACGGTGTGAAAATAACTCTGTTACTTTTTTAAGCATCGTTAAAGATCTAAATTGATTGATCTCAATTTTAACAAAGTATGTAGAAAAAAAAAAGAATAAAAAATTAATCCATGATCATCTTAAATGTGAACCTCATTTAATTCATACCTTCCACTATCAACGTAATGACTATTCTTCCAATTCTAATGTTTTTGCTACACTTGCTTTCTCATTATCTTATCCAAAACTGGTTCAAAAAGCAGGCGTCCAATAAGTTTGTGGGTTTTTTCGTGAGCTGAAACTTGGTTCAAGTAAACCTTATGAATCTGTCCGTTTATGAAGTTGGTAAAGGCCTATAGTACAAGAACTATTGGCCAAAAAAACCAAACTGTAAATCGCCATAACTGGGTTTAAATTAGGTTAAAGAAAAACAAAAAGAATGCGATGCTGTAATAAAAGTCTTTTATTCATCTGGCTGTTAAATTAGAATTTTCATGATACGAAAAACTTAACTTAAAGTTAACTCACTTATTATTTCTACTTATTCGTTTCCTATTTGAGATGCATTGCTTTGTGACCTTTTATAAGGTTATTTCTGTGCGCTCGTGTCCGCAGAGAGGCGACTGGCCCATGCATAAGCTCGAGTGCGTGGCGATGTGTGCCTACGGCGAGAACTGGTGCCCCTCAGAGACGGTCAGGCTGGTGGCCAGAATCATCATGAAACAGGTACCGTCAACGCAAGTAGGAGGACTCGAACTGAACCTCGTTGTTGTCTCGCTTTGTCATCTGAACGGAGCTGGACCACTTAAAAGCAAAACATAAAGCAAGGCGTCATATAGGAAGTCGTTAATGTTTCGGGATTCTTGAAAGACGGATCTGACCTTAGTAAAAAAAAAAAAAAAGCTTTCTTTGCATCAAAGATGCTGGACATCATCAGAAAAATCTGTTTGTCTTACAATCTTAATCCTGATAAATCTAGAATGTATAATCCTTCTAATAACCCTGTGTGTAAGTTTTTGAACATGTATGTCTTTTGCACATTTATATGCTCCGACTAAAACATCCTCGATTATCCCAACGGTTCCGTTTGAAGAGAGTCACGACGGATCGGACGCCGTCGGAACGACTGCTGCTGCTCGAAGAGTTCGAAGCGCGTGAGTTTTTTGTGTGTTTTTTTCCCATCTGACTCTGTGAATTAAAGCACAACTATGTAGTTACATGTTCCCACACTTTTACTTACACGATGTGTTAATTTGTTCCCTTTGCCTGTGATCTAGCTGCAGTTTTTAGTAGAGCGCCTATTAATATTGTGCGCTGTTGCCTCCGGTCCTGATTCTGTCTCTTTCACTCAGTGTGAGACTGCAGAGCTCCGGGAATTAAATCCCAAGTTGCTGCGTGCTGTAATTTTATTCTTTGTTCCTGTTAACTGCAGCCCCTTCCTAAGGGATTTTATTTTGACAAATAAATAAAAAATAACAGTTTTTACCCCAGGAATGTCCGGGTTAGCCCTCAAACTGCTTCTCTGAGCAGATATGAACAATCCGCTTCTGGCTGTTGCGATACTTTCTCAACAAAAAGAGTTTGAGTACTCTGATTCCTGATTCTGTTCTTCATGTACAGCTCTGTAAACTTCTGGTAGATTGAAACGTTCAGTTCGCCTGATCTATCTATCTATCTATCTATCTATCTATCTATCTATCTATCTATCTATCTATCTATCTATCTATCTATCTATCTATCTATCTATCTATCTATCTATCTATCTATCTATCTATCTATCTATCTATCTATCTATCTATCTATCTATCTATCTATCTATCTATCTATCTATCTATCTAAATTTATCTATTAATCTAATCTAATCTATCTCTATATCTCTCTCTTTTTTTTGATTTCCTGTTTCGTCTCCTTTTGCAGATCTGGATAAGATGGACAGTGAGAAGGAGGAGATGAATCAGGCCGACATAGCGGCTCTGCACCATTTCTACTCCAAACACATCGTCGACCTCCCCGATGACCAGGCCCTCACCGAGCTCTTCGCACAGGTAAAATCTGACATCGTGTTTATCAGAAACTTGAACTAAATGCAGCTGAATTTGCATTTTGATCACTGAGTCACACCAGACGGGCCGTTTATCAGCACTGGCGTCGATCCGAAATAATGCGTTCAACACACATTTCACCAAACATGAACCTTGAATTTCTATCACATTTGAATATTGTATGTAGTGCAGTACCTTGCAAAGTGCGACACATTCTGCCAAATTGTATTATATTTCACTGAGATGGTGTTCAGCATACAACCTTAACTCTAAGCCCCTCCATAAAATATGATGCCCTTTACTTAAAAAAAGTAAAGTCCAGCTCTCAGACTGAGTTAAATGCCAGTGAGTACAAAAGTGTTTTTATGAACTGACCTAAAATTAGCAAGAGTTGAAACCTCTGTAATCAAATTTTTTTCGTATAGTAGTGAAGGTATCGGAATAAAATAAACATGTTATCTGGATGGCTTTCTGAACATGTCTTTTCGCTATGTACTAATTTGTGCATTCCTTTGGATGAAATCCCAATAAAACACGTTACAGTTTCCAGCTGTAACAAAACCAACATTAATTACGTTCAGTATTTCTTTTTATACAGACAGATGTAGAGGCCTAAAATGCAAAAAGAAGCTGTTTTATAGTGTGCCCTTCTAGGTTTACAAAATAAATTAGTGAACCAAAGGGGATATGCATGAATAATATAGCCAGTGTTTTTGTTTATTTTTGTCAGCAGAAGCTCAGAAGCCCCTGTTACATAGTCCACACACACTCGCTGGATCCAGTCGGCAGCGCTTATCTCTTGAATTTGATCCGTCTGGCAGAGCTGTGGTCTCTTTGCTTTCACACTTAACTAATGGAAAACAAACTCCAGCCTCTTGTCTCATGGCTACGTTTAATCTCCACTACAGAATGTCCTACATGCTATCGGAGGTTTCACAGCTCTTTAGTCTATGATGCTTGGTTTGTCGTCTTATAGCACAACTCTGTTTTCTCTTTTCTTTTTTGTTTCCAGGTCAACTGTAATGGTTTCACCATAGAGGACGAGGAACTCTCCCATCTAGGATCAGCAGTTTTTCCTGAGTAAATGGTTCACACGTCCTCACAAACACACCAAAAAAAAACGCTCCATCTCTTCATCAAATTCTCTCTGTACACCGTAGATTCTGTTATTCATGTCTTTTTTTTTTCTGTCTTCATCTACTATTGGGTTGCGATTGAGCACAAATCCTGTCTCCTTTTTCCAGTGTTGCACTGATGAACCATAGCTGTAGTCCCAATGTTATTGTGACCTATAAAGGCACCGTAGCTGAGGTCAGAGTGGTTCAAGAGATAAACCCAGGAGAAGAGGTAAAAAAATAAGCTTTTTTATTCTTACAGAAATAAGATGTGAACGTTTTTTTTCTCCTCCTTGTTCTTAATTGGTTTATTTTGCAGGTCTTTAATAGTTACATAGACCTGCTGTACCCAACCGAGGACAGAAGGGAGCGGCTGTTAGATTCGTACTTCTTCACGTGTCAGTGTACCGAGTGCACCACCAGGTCTAAGGTACACCGCCCAGGAATATAGCCTGTCAGGAATCTGAGAAACGTTATATTGGCCCCATGTCGAACGTTTTCTGAACAACTGCAAGGGGGGGGGGGCAGAAAATGTCCGTGTGGATCAAAAAAAGTAAAAAAAAAAAAACAAGGACACAACATAGCAGAATCTGATGCAATAAGAAACTTTATGTTATTCTATACAAAAGTAGATTAAAAATTTGATTCAAAAAAATGTAATGATGACATTGAAGCCATCTAGCTATCCAATGGTTCCTTGAAAAATGTGTACAAACTTTAGCATGTCTTAGCCTTTGGTGTTCTCCGTTATTACAATTATATGGATTAAAACTACAGAGCATTACATTATTTCATTTTGTCATACTAAGCATTAATTCTCCAGGACTGCGATACGATTCTCAGCTTCCTTTACTTGAGTTTCTCCCCCGCCCGCCACTTGCGCCGCATCCATGACCGACTTTAATCCGTTCACGCCGCAGACGGTGTTTTCGTAGCAGCATTCTGATGCTCGTTTTGCTCATTCGTGGCGTCCATCTGGTGCGGCCGCCATGTGCTCCTCTGTGTCTGTTCGGTTAAGCCTCTTAAACTGTTGCTGCGGCGTGTAAGCACTTCCTGGACCTATTTCTCTTTTCTGTGTTTAGGCGATTACTGTGAATATATCAAAGCAGGGGGTTTGGTAAACGGCAGTTTCAACCGGACTCTGTTCAAATTCAAAAATTTTAATTTGTAAGATTTGTTGATTTGTTTGTTTCCCTTTACTGTAAGAAGATATTTGTTTGTATCAACCTATAGATAAAGGGCTCAGTAGCATGTTTTTCTTACATCAGGTCATTGTCAGATTACGTCATCTAAACCGTCCACCAGTTGGTTGCAAAATCAATGTTTGGAGTTGGTTTTTCTTATTCCAGGTCTGAGAGGTTCACTAAGGTTTAACAACAGCATACAGAGATCGTTACTTCAAAGAAGTTTTGCATTTAAATGCAACGGTGTTTTGAACCCATAAGACTATAATACGTAGAGACTTCTAAAAAAGCTGAAAATGTGCAGTAGTTGGGATTAAAGGACGATTTCGTTCAATCTCACGTACCATGAAGACGTTTATTAACACTCTTTGTCATGCAAGTGGTGCAAACCACGTACAAAATCAAAAACAATTTTTACATAGTCTGAGACTATGTAAAAACAAATTAGACTGGAAACAAATGTTATCACTTTCGGGTCACCCTCTGAGTTGGTACATTCCCTTTCCGGTTGATTTTGTCATTTGTAAATTTGTTTCTGGCCTTTTGATTTGTTTTCTTAAATGTAAATTTGTCTCAGCCTTTGTAAAAGTGGTTTAGATTTTGTGCTTGGTTTGCACCTCTCGGCTACCGTATTGTCATAATATTGGAGTTATTACATCCCTTTATGAACAAATCATGATCCGTTTTCGAGTTTCTTCACACAATGTTTTTGTTTAGGCTTTTGCAGATGATTTTCATCCAAAGCAATATGAAGATATACTAATGCACTTAATACCAAAGTTAAAAAGTTGAAGTATGTGTCGGTAGCATGAAAAGGCACTAGATACTTTAGTAAAGCTTTAAATTATGATTAAACACAGCTAAAAATGTGTTTTCTGTGTTATTACAATACATGTTGTTCTTTTCTCGCTGGAATCTAAGATTATTAATGTCTCTTCCCATTCTGCAGGATAAAGCCAAAATGGAGACCAGGAAGCTGAGCTCTCCCCCAGAGCCAAAGGAAATCCAGTCCATGGTTCATTATGCAAAAACCGTCATCGAAGAGTTCAGAGGAGCCAAGCACTACAAAAATATCCTCTTCTTATGTCGTTTTGTACCTGCGGCGCTCTTCCACTCTACTGTCTCGTCTCGCTTTTCTTTCCGCTCTTTATCGTTGCTCCTTGACTCTCTTGCACCTCCCAGCGAGCTCTTGGAGATGTGTGAGCTCAGCCTGGAGAAGATGGGCGCTGTTTTCGCCGACACCAATGTCTACATGCTGCACATGATGTACCAGGCCATGGGCGTCTGTCTCTACACGCAGGACTGGGACGGCGCCATGAACTACGGGGAGAAGATCGTTCGCCCATACAGGTAAACCAGCACGTCTGCCTTACCTAACTTCTCAAATTGTAACAAAAAAAACGGTTTCATCCTAAATTTATTTAATTTCTTTGAATCTGATGTTTCTTGCAACCCCCTATCTTAACCAGAGGGAGGGGGGGGGGGGGTCAGTGGTAAATATTGCGGTCAAAATGATTTAAAGCAACACTAATCAACTTTTCGACCTTCATAAAATGTTTTCATAACTTTTGTGATCATACGTCAACTCGCAGCTCGTTGAATGACGCCTCTGTCATGGCCCGAGGGGGTCCGAATTCCTCTAACTGGCGCTAGGCAACTTTGAGGAGGGTGGCAGGAACCCTGCCACACCAAAACAACTACAAATGTCCTGACTGCTTTACGGCGTACGTCACTTCCCATGTTTCTTATTTTGAATATCATCACATTTTGTCCACAGTGATGCCAAAATCGACCAAACTGAAACTTCTTTAGTGTTGCTTTGACTACAAAATAATAATAAATAAAAAACAAGAGAGAGACTTTAGTGTCTATATCGAACGGTAAGAAACTCCACAGGAACGTTATGCTGCAGTCAGCATTTATGCCTAAAAGAGGATAGCTTCTATATATTTTAACTCCTCTGAGCTCCAACATTTCCTTCTGATAATGTTTTAAAAGGATGCCGAGCAAGCATCTCACACCCGTCACAACTTGACCCGTTGCTTCTTTATCCGCAGCGTTCACTACCCGCCCTACTCTCTGAATGTGGCGTCCATGTACCTGAAGCTGGGCCGTCTGTACTTGGGACTCGAAAAGAAGTCTCAAGGTGTCAAAGCTTTGAAGAAGGTATTTTTAGACCTCTGTTTTTATTTGTCTTTGTTCAACTTCCAGCTACCTTTCTGCTCTGAGCTGTTAACCAAACACTACAAACACTGCACGCAAACAGACTCCACTCACAAAACCAACTAATCCAAATTTGCTGACACCTAAGATGCATAACATTTCCCATCACTATTAAATCGTGAAGCTATTTTACCACAAAGCTGCTGAAATAATCAAGTGTTTAAAAAAGCATTTCCATCATAAGCCGACAAAGTTTGGCCGTTCATGAATCACAACAGTAGATATGACAATTTGGACCAATATCTATATCCCATATTTATATATTAGTTACCTGTATTTATGGATATTTCATATGTCTATGGCCCTGCTTTTATAAAAGCCTTCCACAGTCCTGTGCAGCATCACTGCAGCCATGTTTTCATCCTTTTTCATCACATTAGAAAAGGTTGATAGAAAAGCCGAAATGTGAAATAAGTTTTCTTAAATTCGCAAAAAGGTATTTACTCTAGCTTGAGGTGTTGTTGTTTTGCTTTTTTGAACAGTAAATGTTCAAAACGTGAGGTAAAAAAAAAAAAAACCATCTGCTGAATATGTTCTGATGCACTGAACCTATTTTACTATTTGACGTGTATTAGAGCGGAACATCAACATCTTAACGAAATTCCACTTTTGCTGGCCTGGTTGATTTGCTCTAAACCAGTAAACCAGTGATTTTCTTTTATTGTCTTGTTATCTTTTATAGAACATGGTAATTGGATTAAAACAAAGCTTGTGACCAAACGAAAAATCACATTTCCAACGTCTCTTTCTTCTCGATTTGACAATATTGGCCTTGTTTTACTTGTTTGATCAATTTGAATATATAAAAAACTGACTAACATACCTTTCACAATATTATTGCCGATATATCGTGACCCTACTTTCTTTTTTTTCATCAGAGGGATGATAAATAAAATAGAATAAAAGAATATGACTAAATGACGTTACTGCATCTAGTTTAGGCAAGGCAAGTTTATTTGTATAGCACATTTTGGTGTACAAGACAATTCAAAGTGCTTTACATAGGAAAAAAGAGCAGAAAATGAAAATAAAGAAAAATAAAACATTACAATGAAGAAAATAAAACATTAAAATTAACTTTGTATTTAAAATAAATAAATAAAATTAAATAAAAATTAAATAATAAAAATAACAATAGTAATAATATTCTTGGTTGCTATATGCACAGTTAAATAAGGCTGTTTTCAGCCTGGATTTAAACAACGGCAGAGTTGAAACCTGTCTCACCTATTCAGGAAGACTGTTCCAGATTTTAGGAGCATAAAACTGGAATGAAGCCTCCCCTTGTTTGGTTCTGACTCTGGGCATCAGCAGGAGGCCACTGAGGTTCTCAGAGTCCTGGCTGGTTCATATGGCTCTAACATGTCAGATATGTACTTTGGGGCTAAACTATGAAGAGACTTTTACACAAGCAAGGCTGTTTTAAAGTCTATTCTTTGAGTGACAGGAAGCCAGTGCAGAGACTTGAGCACTGGACTAATCTGGTCATATTTCCTGGTTTTGGTCAGAACTCGAGCAGCAGCATTCTGGATGTTCTGAAGCTGTTTTAAGGCCTGTCTAGAAAGCCCAGTGAGCAGGCCGTTACAGTAGTCTAACCTGCTAGAGATAAAAGCATGGATAACTCTTTCTAGGTCTGGTTTAGAATTTCGTCCCACCTCATGTACCACATGTGATGTGATGACAAATACAATTCCTTGATTCCTAGAGACTATTCCTCTGATTCTGGCAATGGTTTTAAGATGTTAAAAGGCTGCTGATGTTACTGATTTAATGTGGCTGTTGAAGTTCAGGTTGGAATCGAGTATTACCCCAAGATTTTTGACCTTCGTTTAGTGTGCAGTAGGCATTTCTTTATGTAACCGGTGTCATAACAAGGTCTGTTTTAAATTGGTAGCTTTTGTATGTCAATTACCTAATTATTATCGAGATGGTATCATATTTTATCCATATCATCCATTTCCAATGTGTAATGTCCTGTTAGGTTTGTACATTTTTCAAGTTTTAGAACATGATATAGACCAGACGATATTTCTATTTTTAAACCCTGAACTTCGGAGGGTGTTTTTTTTTCTTCTTTTTTTTCCCCCATGACTGTAATTTTGTTTCTGTATATGTATGACTGGATGTCTTATGCGTGTCTCTCAATAATGTTTTTTTTTTTGTTGTTTTTTTGTCCCCTCAGGCTTTGGCCGTCATGGAGGTAGCTCATGGAAAAGATCACCATTATGTAGCAGAGGTCAAACTGGAAATCGCGGAGCAGAAGTAACGGAGAGAAAAAATGAAACCGTGGCTCTGAAAAGTGTGACCTCCTTTTCGAAGCAACAAAATATACATCTCGGACGCATGACGTGCACGCTTTACCTCTGTTTGTACATCTTTGTTTTTCTCACTTTACGCAGGGTTCTCACACGTGCATCCTGACAGGGTGATATTTTAGATTTGTTGCCGTTTATTGAAGCTCATTTAAAAATACCTGTAGTATTTTGCTGTTCCATTTTCAGACGGATTCAAGCTCACATCCTGTTAGAAGTTAAAAAACAAAAACAAAAAAAAACGTAGTAATCATGCCTGCAAAGCTGCCTTTAAGATTCTATCTGGTAGCTCCATTTTCTGACGTAACCTTTGACCTCCTTGTTTACCTGCGGTTGAGTCTGACATGACTGTCTCGTGGATCTGTCACCATCATGTTTGCATTGTTTTCATCTAAACACTGAAGCCGTTACTCAGTCCCAGCCCGTGCTTTTAGGGTTTTGGGCTTAACGTTCGACGACAGAGCACAGTTTTTGTTCTCACAGGCTTTCAGTGAAACTGTGAATAAACACAAGGAACGGCCATGCATCAAACACTCTGTAGCAACGGAGAGGACTTGCGCTCTGTTTTGGTCTGTTAAAAGAAAGTGTTGCATGCTTGACTTATGCATTTCATTATTTTTCTGTATGTCTTTTTTTTTTTGTCAAATTTAGTTCAGATTAGTCTCCATTACAAGATTTGGGGATTTTCCTTTTTAAACAGATTAAAATGGGCATGTGAGGCCAATAAGCAATAAATTGACCTTAGAATGGATTTTGCAGTGATAACCTGGAGTGAAAATATCACCAGTAGTAACATAACAGTTAAAAAAAAAAACAATGTGGATAATTTTTTTTATTTACTGCCTGCATTCTTCACTGAATACAGACATTCAGTTTGTAGTTATGTAGCGTAAGAGTGATGATGGTGCTGCTTTAGTTTCTATGTAATCCGTGTTTGAGCTTTTCCCAAATGGTGATATTTCCAAATTGTTTCTTTTTATTCTTGATTTTTTTTGCAAATGAGGGAAAGCTTTCCTTCAGCCGGCTGACGCAGCAGTACGCCGTTCTGATGGTATAACGTCAGATTAGATTTTTTTCTTCTAACATTTTATACACCTCATGCAAAACTCCATCCTCCTCCAATTATGAAGATGACAGAAGAGATGAAAATGAACGACTGACTGCTTTCTTTTTTTTTTTATTATTATTATTATTTTTTATTTAAAAAAACCAAAGAGTCAAGAGTTTCTGACAAAGAGTCTGCCACTGTATCTGCTCTCCAAACGGGGATGTTTTAAGAACATCTTGTTCCTGGACTGACGCTGAAGAAACTCTCCTTTGGCTCCTGATCTTGGATCGCTTTGTTTCATTCTGTGAGAAATGCAGCATCTTCATATTGTTTTGTACTTCATTTAAAAAGAAATGTTTTTTTTCTAATTATTTGCTGTTTTTGCAGTCAGAAAAAAAAAAATAAAAATATATATATACATATATATATATATATATATATATAAATATACCTTTTAATTTAGGTAATTTACTTCTTTAAGCTAATCTGCTCTCTTATTTTTATTTTTCATCATTAACTTGATGCTTTATACCTTACTTTGCACCACGTCACATTAGAAAGATGTCCCACAATTAAATCCTGAAAAAATTACTTGGAGCAGAAATTAGTTAAGACCAGCAAGTCTTTATCACAGTTTGATTATAAAGTGGCTGCAACCCTCACTTTATAGTATGAAGCATGTGCCATTTGTAAGATTGTAGCTTTTGTGTTGACTTCATCTTTTAATTATTTATGTTTTCTTCTGTTTTTAGCGCTCAATTCGACAAGTCGTCATGCAATGAAAGCTTTGATGCAAAGATCACCTGGGCCTTATCTAAGGATTCTCCTTGCACTCGCGTTTTGTATTCTCAGTGTTGCTAAATGATGTCAAAAGGCAGACTTAAAAACGCAAGTGAGTCCAGAAACGAATAGTCGTGCTGTCCAGGGATTCTTATGAGAAACATGTAGCGCCTGTGTACTGTCCCTGTGAGTTTAATGCAGCACATTCGTGTGGTTTACAGATTGATGTGACTCTGTGATGAGTATTTGTAGCAACTCCTGCTTATGTGACTGTCGACTCTTTCTAAAAAAACGATGCATCTCCAAGATGCCTGCCTTAAAGCTGTAATGTGAAAAGCACCATTTCAGCTGCTAAGTAACACAATCATTATCTTTTAGATTTCAGCCAGAAAAGAATATAAATGCTTTTCATACACCGAACACTTTTTGGACTGAAACTTTAGCACATCAATTACTAAGATTTTTTTCCTTGGATGTTAAAGAGAATTTGTTATGTTTTGTAATGCTTTGCAATCCTTTCTGCATGTTGCTGTAATAAACTATCAAGCATGAACATTATTCTGTTGGAATGCATTAACAAAATGTGCTTTCTTTTTAATAGTTTAAAATTAAAACTAATACATTATATGTAACATTTTCTGTAGGTTTTTTTTCGTATTTTGAGTGATTGGACAGGGTTCAGCACATTATTTTCTATCTTATGCATCAAAACAAAGTGAAATCAGGTCTAAAGTGGTTGCAATTGTAATTTAGGCATAACTGTATCCCTGAAAATGGAGCTTGTGCATCGTCTTTCTATCAGTTATCTGGGAGGATCAAGCAAGGAGGTCCAAGTAAAAGTCTTCAGCCCTCAGACACAGTTTTGTTTCGAAGAACAAATTTGTGAAAGGATACAAAAACAGAAAAGATATTTTCACTATTATGTTCTTGACCTGGACGTCTAACCAAATTAATATTCGACAAAGGTTTACTCGGTAAATCTGTATCATACTCAGGACTCTCATGAAATGCTGGAAGCTCAATATTTTGTAAACAGAAAAGTATAGTAACACATCCTGAATGACACTCAGTTGATGGTAAGCTTTGCTCTTCTTCCCTTTCAAAGCCGGGCAGAGAGACATTGTATTTAGGGATATGACCTTTAACCATTATGATGGATGGATCCATACTTGTCCTTTCCACATCTGTCAATTTTTTTTCACATTTTATTCTATTTTATTTATCAGTACCATTACATCAATTACAATAAACCTGATTCTGATTCTGGACGAAAAGGTTTAAACTTCTTATTTCTCTCAATTCACTTTGTTCTTGCTCTACATCCATGAAGCCTACCTTTTAACTCCTCCAGGATTTGAGATTGTAGTTAGTTTTGAGAAAGCAATGAAAACACTTTCAGGTATATTAAAAAAGAAAAAAAAACGTACCAACACTAAACAGTTGCTACGGTGAGTATTGTAATTATACAATCATCCATGTGATAAAGCTACTGTTGGTACATTTCACTAATAAAACTCTTCCTGAAGTCACTAAATTGCATGACAGCCAATCTTAAACTCGCAAAAGAGCTCCACAAGAAACAACACGAGTTTGACTACCAAGAACTTTGGCCTGAACTTCAAGCCTCACATGAAGTAAAATGCAAGCCCTGCTCCTCCTGTGACCAAATGCCCACCAGCTGTGAAGCAGGAGGGTGAAGCATCATGCAGTGTGGATGTCTTTCTGTAACAGGAACTAGTTCAGTGGCTAGTTCAACAGAGGGTAGGATGAAATCAGCTAAATATTGGGGGATTCTTGAAGGGAAGGTGCATTTGAGCTAAAATCCAATATGGGGGGAGCGGTATGTTAATGTCCCAGAGTAGAATGTTGCATCCAAATTACTATTTTAAAGTATTCAGTTGGTAATCGTCAAAGGGCATCAGATTATATATTTAAAAACACCCTTAATGAAATTTGCTTGTTTTATATTCAACCTTGAGAAACAGTTTTTAGGGTTTTGATTGTAAGGGTGTAGATTTTTAGGCTTTGATAATAAAAAAACAAAAACCAAGAAACGCCTAAAGTATTTTCATGCCTGCATAATAAGTCTGTAAATGACAAAACGAAACACATGTTTTGATGATATTGTAATTTATCAGTATTTTTCCAGGATGTATTTAATGTGATTGTGTTTTGATCCTGGGTCCCTTGTTTGTGGTTGCAGTGTGTTTTGACATGCTTCACCGCATGAGAGCGCTGTGGAAACAAGCAAACAAATGAACCAATCAAATGCCGTATGTGAGCGATGACGTCAATTTGATTGGACCAATGAGCGCCTGGCGCAGGGGAGGGTCTCTTCCTTCATTGCAGTTTGAATTTTCTAAGGAAACGTCGCGCCTAAAGTAAGTTTATCCTTTAAATGTAAGAATTACCTCTAAAACTAAGAAATATGCATCGATATTTACAGGAGCTGCTAAAGTTTGACCAATTTATTGATCAAGAAATCGAGTTAAAGTTAGGTTTTATGTTCAAACGGTAAACTAAAACAGAAACTAAGCGTCTCTCTCTTAAGGCTTTGCTTTAAGTTTAAATTTGCTTAAATCCAGATGTTATTTGCTTGGTGGCCTGAAACGTTCAGGGTTTGTTTTTTCTAAATATCTCGATTCTTTATTTATTTGTACATTGATCTTAAATGTTTGTGCTAACACTGCTAGCTGATTAGCATGCAGTAGAAATAAAATCGCTACTGTTGGTTCCAGTTGTCTTTCATAGCATTGTTTATGTTTACATATAAAAATTCCGCAAAAACATTAAACTGAATAATTAAACTTGTTCAGAGTTTGCATGATTTAATACCATCAAACTTTATTTACAAATAGATAACATACAACCAGAAACAGTAGCTATGCTGGAGGTGATAGAATAATATTTACTAAAACTATACAGGAGGCTGAATAAAAGTGTACCAGTCAGGTTCTTCACACAAGACTTTGTAGTGAAAAGTTTGTAAAAGTCCAACGAGCAAAATGGTGAGATTTGGGTTGTGTTTTGCAGTTTTGGTGGCATTACTCTGTATTTTAACTCAAAAGAATAGGAAAGTTAATAACATGCTATTCATTTCAAGGAATCAGGGAATTTTATTTGTCATCACATCACATGTGGTACATGAGGTGGGACGAAATTCTAATCCACCGGTCCAGTTTACGCCCTGATAGCAATTTTAAATAATATATAAAATATAAGGAACTATACAAGAAATAGGATTTGACTACACAGAATCTACAATATGGAACCAGAATCTACAATATGGACACAGAATCTACAATATGGGACTACGGACATAGCAGCAATGAAAATTCGGAGTGCAAGTGACATATTAAGTGACATTTTAAAGTGAGATATTAAAGTGACATTTTAAAGTGAGATATTAAAGTGAACAGTGCCGATTAAATGAGAAAGTGTTGTTCATGTGTAATTGAGTGTGTTTGAGAGCCTCACAGCTTAAGGAATGAAGCTGTTTCTCAGTCTGGTGGTTTTACACTTGATGCTCCGCAGCCTCCTGCCTGAGGGGAGCGGGACAAAAAGTGAGTGTGCTGGGTGTGTGGGATCCTTCATGATGCCGGAGGCCCTCTTCCTGCATCTGGAGGTGTAAATGTCTGTGGTGCTGGGGAGGCTGACTCCAACAGTCAACAGACCAAAGAACATTTAACATTCACTGTAACAGGGACACTGTTAAGATCACACATAACAAGGGTTTACTAATAGGAATGTCCCAGAATAGGTGGGTCTATGTTTAACTTTAAAGATGACAAAAGAAACAAAGAGGGTCAGTATTTGGAACATATTTATCCAGTACTGAATTTGCAACATCATATCTTTGGTAAAATCTAAAAGACGACTCTAGGATCTTATTTCAGACACACACACACACACACACACAAAAAACAACAACAATAGCATCTCTCTGTTCTGATATAGATAGTTTATAAAAACAGTTTGAGAAAGTTTACTCATGGTATATTTTTCAATTATTTCTCTAATTTGTTCATTTTTGTTTTTAATACAATGGAATCTTGAGTTTACAATAAATTGTTCTGAAAAAAAAGAAGATATTACACACAAGATCTATCAATAGTGGATTTGAACTATTTTAAGTTTGTTGATATGACAACAAAGACAACAGCAAATTGTTTATTAATGTCATGTTCAGAAAGAAATTCCCAATAACTACACATGTGTAACATCTTGAATTTTCATTAAACAAAAATTCATTATTCACTTGGTTCTATAAATAATAGATTTAAATAAGCATATCCTGGTTAATACAAACAAGAAGGTAATCAGGGGAAGTTTCTATGTTTCTACATTTACATTTATGCATTTAATGGACGCTTTTATCCAACTACAAGACAGTTTTCAAATTATCTTATAACTATGTGGAGCATAAAGTTAGTTGTTAATAGGGGTTGGATACACGTTTTCCTATTTTTTTAAGCTTCTTTTTAACAAAAAGTCTAGGCCCCCCAAAGACGTAAATACATGTGCAGACACAGTTTTCAGTGTGTTTTCTTTTTTTCAAGCATAATCAGTTTATCTATTATCTATTTGATGGTAGCTGTTGATATGTAGCAGAATAGGTTTTAGAAGGTAAGGATGTTTTAGTAACATCATTAAAGCAACACTAACTAGCTTTTCAACTTACATAAAATATTTTTTTATAACTTTTATACTTAGATGTCGACTTACATCTTGTTGAATGACTCCTCTGTCATGGCCCTAAGGGGGCCGTATTGCTGTAACCGGCACTAAGAAACTTTGAGAAGGGTGGCAGGAACCCTGCCACACACAACAGCTACAAATGTCCTGACAGCTTTACGGCATACGTCACTTCTCTCTGTTTTCTTATTTTGAAAATCACCATATGACATTGTTTCGCCATAATTAGATTCATCACTGTTCATCCTTAAAACAGACACTGGAAACAGAAATGTACTTCAATCTAACTGCAGGCAACCACATCTTGGTGCCAGATTGGTTTTTAAGTAAAAATTTTAGACTTTTGTTTTTAAGTATCTGGATTTATTATTCTCTGTCTGTAATCTGTGTTTAAAGTGAACCCTAACACCGTTTTATTAAATACCTTTGTAATTACTGAAACTAAACGTAGGTTGCAGGTTTTGCTAAAGCGCTGAAGCCAAAATTATTGATATTGTGAAAATGCATTTAGAAAAGTAATGCGCTAACAATTTAAATAAGTATTTTCAGATAATGATATTTTAAATCTTTTTAAGTCCTGACAGCCTCCCTATGGTCTCAGACCCACAGTACGCATATTGTAACAGTCTTGGTGCGTCATAGTAGATTTGATTTGAACGTTTAGGCCGTTCCTCCAGTATGAAGGGTTTGAAAAACAAAGCTCAATTATGTTTCACTTGTATCAATGCTTGGTTTTACTTCTCCAAGTCACAATGTGCTACAAAGCATAACAAGTAACTGACCTAATGCATTTATTTGCAGTAGATCTGCCCAAAATATGTACAGTATGTCAATGACTAAGGTTGGTTTAAACGTTACATCTGGTAGGTTTTATTTCATGCCCTGGTTATCAATAATATTTATGGCTTTTGAATGCAGCCTTTATATGGAAGACTTTCTGTTTGTTTTTGGTTTTGAATGTCACATGATGGCAATGGGAGGTTGAACAGAGTTTACTTGGAAGTAATATCTGTTGAAATTAACAAGTAACTTCCTAGAACATGTGTTAACCGATTAATGATTGAGTCTCTGGTTCAGCTTTTAGGCCATGAGCTGGGCGGTGGAGGAGTGGAAGGATGGACTTCCGGGGAAAGCCCTGCTGAAGATCCAGGAGATGGAGGTCCAGCTGGACAAACTAAAAAAGGAGAGGACACAAAAGCAGTTTCAGCTGGACTCTCTGGAAGCTGCCCTGCAGAAGCAGAAACAGAAGGTCGGTGTTCTTTTGGAGCGGGGTTTGTTGCTTTGACTTATTTAATGTTTACTTCTGAAAATCTTGTCCAGTAAAGCTTGAACAAAACAATTTAGTGAAATAAATAGCAATTATTCGCTTCTTCAGGTGGACAGTGAACGCACAGAGATCTCTGCTTTGAAAAGAGAAAACCAGTCGATGGTTGAATCATGTGACGCTTTGGAGAAAGCCCGTCAGAAGGTGGTTCATGATCTTGGAGTAAAAGAGCAGCAGGTCAGTTTCGAATGTTTAAAAAAACAAGCAGATGTTGCTTTGCGACATTTTTGTTCCTACTATGCTGTGGAAAAACACGTCACAGTCTTGGCGTGGGGCTGTCAAACCAAATCTTAATACATGTGATGAAGGTTTTGGTTTTAAAACGACAACATGTTAGATGCAAGTTGTGAGAAAACCTTCATGTGTTGTTCTATCTAATGTGTCTCAGGTGAGCTACCTGGATGGTCAGCTTAATTCCTGCAGGAAGACTATAGAGCGCCTGGAGCAAGAACTCAAGAAGTTGGTTTGCTTTTGATTTATTTATTTTTAAATACTGTAGCAGTTTTTCACAGTTTTGCCATTAAAAAATCTTCAAGAAATTGTGCAGCTCTAATTTGAAAGTACATATGTCTGACAGCCAATGAAAACACATTTTCGTTGAATGATCTTAGTGATTTGTTACCGTTTGTTTTCAGGTATAAAACGGAGCTTGATCGCTCTCAACCCGCTGGCTCCAGCTCACTGTCGTCCTCCTCGTCTGAGCTGCAGGCGTACAGCACCCCACAAAAGACGTTTGCTACCCTGGCGCCTGTCTCTGCGCACAAACGGCAAGGTATTTTTGTTAGTGTTCCTTTAATTTTTTTTATTTTTTTCGAGCAGCCATGCTTCTACGTCTCACTCGAGTTTGTTTTGCAGACAGCAAACTAGACGATCTCCAGGAAAATTACTACAACGAAGTGCAAGAGCGAAAGAAGCTGGAGAGTGAACTCAAACTGCTACAGGTCAAGGTGAGTTTTTTTTCCGTTTTCCCCCTGACGTCCGACGCCTTTTGGTGTCGTTTCAACGTGCCTCTCCTCCTCCAGCTGTTAAATCAGACGTCGGTCAGCGTCAGCCACAAGGACATCGCTGCACGGCAAGCTGGGTCGTCCATATTCCCATGGCAACAGACGGATCCGGTCCACAGCCAGCGGGGTCAGGATGTGATGGAAACGCCTCTAAAGAGACGCTGTGCTTCTCTTTGGGAAGCTCGCGAGGAGACGCCTATCAAACCCAGCCAGCGGATGAGTTCCACCAGAACCGTCCAGAGTCCCGGCGGATCCTCTCAACACATGGAGCAGCTGAAGACTCTCAACCAAGGTGGATTTTAGACGCCTTTGATTTAATGGTATACATTTTTTCGCATAACAAAAGTGAATAACATTTTATTTTTTTTAAATTCATAATCAGAGCTGTGTGGTCGTGTGTCTGAGCTGGAGAGGAATCTGGCCGCCCAGGAAAGGGAAATTCGCAACCAAACGTCAAAGCTGCAAGAGCTCCAAACTCACCTGAGCCAGACACGCAAAGACCTGGCCGAGCGCGACAGGGACCTGGCCAGGGCCGGCCATGAGCTGAGTCAGGCTGCAGACCGGCACCAGCAGCTGGAGGCGAAGGTACCAAGCATCGTTTTAGTTTTTTAGCAGCTAATCGGATCATCCTGTGCTTTGTCTGTTGGAATAAAAGTTTTGGTATTCATGCAAGGAATAAAATAAAAAGATCTCTTCTCTGTTAGTGTTCATCGGTTGAGCAGAAGCTGAAGCAAGTCTCTGAGGAGATGAGCTGCCAGAGGCACAATGCTGAAAGCTGCAGACGAGCCCTGGAGCAGAAGCTCAAGGACCAAGAGAGAAACAGTCAGAAGGTAAAACTTAACGTGACGTTTCCGCGTCCGGCTTCCTGGAGCGTTACATTCCAAATCCTCTCTCAGATTAGATTTTATGTTTGTGTAGGAATTGGCTCAGCTTCAGAGTTCCCACCAGGCTTTAGATCAGCAGCTCAACCAGACCAGAACCAAGCTCACGCTGGAGGTCCAGCAGGCCAAAAAAGAACACAATGTACTTCAAGCGGACATGGAGAAGGTTCACATTTCACTTTTGACTTTGGAGTTTTAATTTGGAAAGGGAAACCGAACAGTGTAGCGCTCATGGCTTTGGGGATTCCTGACCGTCTTCATTTATTTATTTTTGTGCATACCTGCCTTGTTGTAGATGTGCTTGGAGAAGAGTAAGATGGAGAAAGAAATCGAAGAGAAGAAACAGAAGCTGCTGCGGTCGGAACAAAGCCTGCAGGCCACTCAGACCAAAGAGCAAGACCTCCGCAAAAAGATGGAGGTAAGTTCACACTTCGCGTTCCTGCATGTAGCTTTGTTTGTCTCTTGATTAAGGCATGATGGTTTATAAATTTTTGAAACGTCCTCTTCCTAAAAGGAGCTACAGAAAGAGAAAAACAGTGTGACCGTCCAGTTGGACCGGAGCACCAGGTCACTTTCTCAGATGGAAGAAGAGAAGAGGAGCTCAGAGCAAATATTCAAACGCACACAGAGTCTTCTGGAGGATCTCAAAGGTAAATCCTAGCAGTAAGAATAACATGCAGTGGTTTGGAATAATCATGCGATCTCGTAAACCTGACCAGCTTTGCTTCTGATACTTCAGCGAAATCCGAGGCGCAGGCAGAGGAGCTGAAGAGACTCCAGTGCAAACTCGAGCAGCAGACGCAGACATCGGCGCGAGAGCTGGAAGACATGAAGAAGACGCTTTCCGAGGCAGAGACAAGAAACGCCAAGTAAGCGAAATGCTATGTTTGATTTTAGTTTTATTATTATGTCTAGATAACTGCATTGAAATGCATACCAATTGTGCGACCGAGAAAACAACTGAAAGATGCGCAACGCGATAGGCAGCTTATGGAAAGTAATAATAACATAGTAATAATAAAGTCTCCTGCATTCCTTTGTGTTTATTAATTGTTAATTTTATGACAATTTATCAGAAAATCAGATACATATGAAAATCAGATGCTTGGATATTGCATAATGTTGGGCAATTATTAATCCTCCTGGACCTCCTTCGTGAGGATTAATGGCTTTTTTTGTTCTCCGTAAATAATCTGCCTCGTTTTGGGGGTTTCGACTGTTATTGTCTTAGTCGTTGGATATACATACGTTTTTTATGACAGATTTCAAAGGAACTTGGTGATGATGGAGGGGAACAAATCCTGTTGATTTATCTACTGAAAAAAGATGTACAAGCATGTTTTACAGCTTGCGTTTCCTTGATCTTTGGATTCAGGTCTGCTGGGATCATTAAGACAGCAAATGGTTTTTAAAAGTATTTTGAAAATGAATCGACTAAAATCTGGTTTGGTTTCGCAACACGGCTCCAGGTTTGAGCAGACGCGCCCCGGCAATGACAGTCCGGTACCGACGATATCATCTTACAAATATAGTGGTTTTTGTTTTGTTTTTTCTTAAGCAAAAACTCTTAATTATGTTCTTAATTATTACTTACCTGCTTAGAATTATCTTCTAAAAACGTTTGTGTTCAAACTTCAACACTTTCCTTTGCAGATCCCAGAATGAGCTCCAAAAGCAAAGGCAGGAGAGCGAGACGCTGAGCAATAAGCTGGTGGGCATGGAGAAGGAGAGCCTTGAGCTGAAAACAAACCTCGCCAACAGCCAGGCCGAGTACAAGTCTTTGAAACAAGAACACCAAGCTCTGCTGGAGTGGAAGGAAAACAAGGAGAACCTGATAAACCAAACCGAGGCCGTTCAGAAGGAGCTCACCGATAAAATTATCACTTTGGAGGAGAATGTGAGCCTGCTGAACCAGGCCAGTAATGAACTTCAGGTAAATGCCACACATATACAATAGGTTTCTTTTTATTTCAACTGTCACCATGAGTGTGTCTGTTTTTGCGCTACTGCAGAGCAAGATCTCATCCATGGAGGGAGACGAAGCCAGTCTGTCCGCCCGCATCGATTCCCTGAAAGGAGAACTCCTCATCAAAAGCACAGAGCAGGAGGAGAAGGAGCATCAGTACCAGCAGCTGCAGCTCGAGTTTTCCGATGCAGGACAAAAACACGGCAAGGACTTGGAGAACGCCGGGAAGCAGCTGACACAGCTTGAAGGACAGGTGGTGTAAACGATTCTGCACTAAACACATTTACAGTTCTGAATGTTTCAGAGGCTAGAAGGGCTTTTAGCAAATTATTGTTGCTGCAAAAGCCTTTTTGATTTCCTCCTAAAACTGGTTACAACTCTGAACGTGTTAACGATGAGCAGGGATTCTGAATGAGCATTTTTCCTTCTTTCGTTTGAACAGGTTAAAGAACTGGAGTCCCAGTTGCAGAGAGAAACGGCTCGAGCCGAGCTGGCTGAAAAGACCAACTGGGAGCTGCAGGAGGAACACCAGGCTGCCTGTGACCTGCTTCGCTCCAAAGATCAGCTGGTGGAGCTGGGCCAGGCTGAGATTGGCCAACTGAAGGAAAGCCTCGCTCGGTCCACCGCACAGGAAGAGAAGCTGGAGCTCAGGTTGGGCTCTGGACTCTTGGGGAAAACATTCAATCTTTAGTTTTCGTAAGTCATGTTTGGAGGTGTATTTCTTGTCTTTTAAGGTTCGTGGAGGAGAAGGCCGTCCTCGTGAGGCAGTGTGAGGAGAGCGTTTCAGCGAAGACTGAGGAAACGGAGCGCATCAAGCTGCACATAGAGGAGCTCCAGCAGGAGCTTCTGCTCTCCACAAACAAGGTCCTCTCATTTAGATGAACTCACTAATAAGTTCACTAAACTGATATTTCTTACTGCAAATTACAAGCATTAGTTTGGGAGGCATGAGCTACAGCATAATGTTCGGCTATGTCTTTACTTTACCTAAATCTGCTTTTTTTTTTGTGCGTAATGTTACAAATGTTTTAATCTATGTGACCTTCTCTTCATTTTCGTACATTTCAGACAATTTTCAACATATTTCTTTTTTGGACTTGAGCTGGTGTTCTTATCAAATAGACGAAAACCAAAATGTGAATTACAAATAATAATCTTTGTTTCTGAGTCTATGAACCAGTTCTCCCACCAGAGCCGTGGGTGTCCACGGCTCAAATGAACAACACGTGTCACACAATCATGCCTCCATTACCACTGATCGCAGTTCAGTGTTTGATTCAAATCTGTTGATTTTATTCAAAGAAAGCCTCTACGACCCCTACGCTGACTTTACAACTGTCTCTCATACTGAGCATGCGTGTTGTGACAGTGGACAGGGGGGAATAAATCCCTTTTAACAGGAACAAATCTCCAGCAGAACCAGAACCTGGTTAAGTGTGAACATATGCACACAATAAAAAAAACACTAAAGCTCCGATTCAGGAGTACTTAATGCTATAGAAATGTAAAAAGTATATTGCAAATGTAGCTTTTTTACTGACTGAGAAACACCTCTTAACTGATAAGCTCTAAAAAATTTAAAGGCAGTCAGTCATAGCGGAAGCACAGCCAATCGCATTTCAAGGGGAGAGAAACATTGAAAGACAGGATCAAGTTTTGTATGTTAGCCGCTTTGTCAGAGCTAAACAGAAACGCAGAACAAGTGTAGCTTTTATGTAGAGCACAAAAAAAAAAAACAACAACCCAGAACATTAATTTAAAGTTGAAATAACGACAATTAATGCAAAATTAGAGAAAGAAGGAGAATGGAGATAGACGAAGACGCATGGTCAGATTGTCCTCCTTCAACCTAAAGATGGCTCTCAACTGTGAGCTTTGTCAACAAGAAACGTTTTGAGCACGGACTTAAGACTAGACATAGTGTCAGGCTCACAGAGGAGAGGAGTCTGGAAACTAAAAAGATCTGCATCCAATTCAACTTTTAGAAAATCTAGGAACCACAACTATACCTGCAGCCTGAGAGCAAAGGGCTCCTTTAGATATATGATGGAGCTTCATTATGGAAGTATTTCTATATCTGGTTCTCGTCTATTAAAACACATGAAGTTACTTATAAATCGGTGCGTTTTGTTTTCCTGCTCCATTTTCAGATCACCTCTACGGAGCAGATCCTCAAGGTCCAGGAACAGCTGGGAGCCGAGCTGCAGAAACAAATTAAAATGACGTCGGAGAAGGAGGAGGAGCTCGAAAAGGCGTACAAGGAGAAATCAGAGGAGCTCAAACAGGTGGAGGAGGAGTTGAGAGACCAGAGGAGCCTGACCGAAGAGAGGGAGGAGCGGCTCAGGGAGGCCAGAGCTCACATGGCGTCTGTGGAAACGCAAAAGTCTGAGCTGGAAAGTCGAGTTCAGGAGATGAAGAAAGAAGCAAATGTAAAAAAAAACAAACAGCATAATGTTTTTTTTCCTGAACCTTAAATGGATTTTCTTTACATCAGTTGTATTTTTTAGAACCCTAACATATGCTTTTTTGTTCAGATGGTTCAGTGCGGTCATACTGAAAGGACAAACGCTCTCCTGGAGCAGATCTCATCTCTGGAAAAGCTGGTCGCTGCAAACCAACAAGCAGCAGAGGAGCTTCCGGTCCTGAAGAAGAAACTGGAAGTGGTCAATCAGTCCCTTAATCTCCTTAACAAATCTCTCGAGGCTTCGGAAAACAGCCTCAGCTCTGCACACGAAGTAAAAGCTCATCTGGAGAGCAGTCTGTCTGAGAAAGCAAAACGTATCACTGCCTTGGAGGATCAAATCAATAAACTCAACGAAAAGATGAGAAAAGAATCCGAGAGCCATAGCTCAGAGATTGTAGACTTCGTCAGTAAGGAGAAAAGCCTTAAAGAAGAACTGGAGGCCATGAAAAAATCCGCAGCTGCAGCCAAAGGAGAATCGAGCTCTCGTCGGGAGGAGATCCGAGCCATGAAGACGGCTCTGTCCGCTGCCAAGAGCGGCCTGGAAGAAAGAGACAACACGATAAAGAGTCTAAAAGAGAAGCTTAACAAAGCAGAGGTGGAGCAGGGGAAAGCCTCTGAGCTTCTGAAGGAGAAGATTGTGGCCATGAACAAAATCAAGGTTAGTTTTTAATGTCTTTATGTCAAGACTGGCTTTAAAACCGATGAGCCTGGAACTCTGGTTCCTTTCTTATGGTTCCTTTATGAATTCTTCTGGATTAACGTGATAGTTGTGTCTCCCAGTTGTTTTAATTGATACCGAAAAGTGCCTTTAATGTACATATAGTCCTTTTTCAAAGTATCTTTCTTACCGAATAAAGGTGCAGCTGGAGATGCTGCAGATGGACCTGGAGGACAACGAGAGCGCCATGAACTCCGTGGACAGTCAGGTGGAGGAGCTGAAGGGAACCATTGCGTCGCTGGAGGCCCAGCTTGTTCAGAACCAGAGCCAAATCTCTGACATGGAGGCCATGGTGGAGGAAAGCAAAGCCCAGGTTGGTTATTGTTGGCGATTACATTTTTAAGGAGGTGAAATCTCCAGTCAATTACTTTTGTCGGCAAAAACCAATGGATATGAATATGTTGTTACTACTCAATGTGTTGTCTTTTTTTCCCTTCTCTTCTCCTAAGTTAAGAAATAAAACCATGTGATGTTGCTCTGTCTTCAGGTTTCCGTCTTGGAAACTCGCTTGGATGAGGTTCAGTCCCAGAACTCTCTGCTGGAGACGAAATACATGACGGCCAAGGAAGAGCTGCTGGAGAGGAGCTTTGAGATAACCCGTCTGGAGGAAGACGCCGTCAACCAGCGGCAGCTAGAGGAGAACAATGCTGCGTTAGAGTCCAAACTGAATGAGATCACTGAGGAGAACCTAAAGTTAGCAACAAAGCTCAGCCAGATCCTTCACGAAAAAGATGACATGCTTAAACAGCTGAATGAGGAGAAAAGTAGTCTGGAGGTGTCCTTAAGGCAGTCGCTGGATGAACGGAAAGAAGCTGGCACTGAAGTAATTCAAGTGAAAGCAGAAAAGGATGCGCTGGAGGAGAGGATGAACCAACTGTTGGAGGAAATTCAGCAGCTCCGCACTAATGTTAGAGACTTATCTGAGCTAAAACAGGAAGCAGTGGCAAAAATCGATGAGCTGGCTGCAGAAACGCGAGAGGCACAGTCTGCGCTCAGTCAGGCGACTGAACAGAAAGCCCGGCTTGAGGCAACTCTGTGTTCAGTCAACGAGGAAAAGGTTCAGCTTCAGGAAAAGCTTTCAGCATTAAGCTCTGAGAACGACGATTTGATCAGCAAGGTTGAACGGGAGGAGGAGGCGAAGCTGCAGCTGGACTTTAACTACGGCCAAGTCTCGGAGGAGAACGTCAACCTGCGCTCGGAGATGAACCGCCTGTCTGAGGAGAAACAGAAACTACAAACCAGCACGGAGAGGATGGAAGAGGAGATGGCTTATCTAAGAGAGAATAGTCAGTGTGTCAAGCTTTCCTTGCTGTCCTTAGAGGAAGAGCGGGAGACGCTGAAAGAGCAACTCAAGACGCGGGACGAGATGAACGACAAGGAGAACAAACAGCGGTACGTCTTTAAGTGCTTTACCTCGGCTCAATATAGATAGAGATGCAAAAAATGCTTGACCTGCCAGTGTCTCTGTACAAACTTATTTTAAATTATAATCTAAAGACTTGTAGAGCCACATGCTGGCGTCTTATGGCACACCTTGAAATTGGCCTCTGTCTCTTTAAGAAGCTCCTACCCTTTCCGTCACTCCCACTTTAGAGCTTCATCACAATGTTGCGTCTCCTTGCAGTAAACGGGACTTAGAAGCATTGAAGTTGTTTTAAAAAAGGAGCTACATTATATAATGTCAGGATATTGTTACATTGCTCCATCAGATGTTAGCTAATAGTACTGCCGCTAGTCCGGTGGAGCTGTGTGGGGGACAAGCACTAGTTGTGCCATAAAACAACTTTTCAAGCAGGCAACAGCTAGTACCCACCTGGCAACCACTTGCAATTTTCTTCTGCCTTAACTATGCAACAGACAGACCATAGAGTTCGCTGAACACAGAAGAAGTGCCCCCCCGATGGCAAGATGTTTTCTTTGTGTGGAACCTTCCATGCAATTAAAGCAACACCAACTTTTCAATCTTCATAATAGATTTCCATAAGGTTTGACATTTTACATAGACTTGTTGTTTAATATCTTTACATGTAGCAGCAGAAGCAGCAATTATGACGGCGGCTTGCTCTCAAAACGAAACCTCATGGCTAAAGGTTCATTAATTTCTCTGTGTGGATTGAGCTCAAAAAAGTTAAACTAAATCATTTTAATTGAATCATTCGCGGAATATAAACTTCTCTTATTTCTGCATTGATGCACAAAACATTAGCATTCTTAGAATTTATCGGTGAAACGTTTCTTTTCTTCGACAGGAACCAACAGTTTGAGGCCGAGCAGGCAGAGCTTCACCAGAAACTCTCGGTCCTCCAGACTGAGCTCACTGTTCTCCAGCGCCAGTATGACTTACTACTTGAACAAGTGGGTCAGCAGCACCTCCTCATTCAGCAGCTAACAGAATCACAACAATATCAGGGTGCAGCTGAAAACATGGCCGACGTTGAACGCAAAGAGTCTGAGGAGGGGGGTGAGTATGGATTAACTTGTTTAAACGTGATATGCAAGCACTTACTCTTAATTGCCTGTTGTGGTTTGTCAAACAGAGCCGGCGATACAGACTGAGCCAAACCCCGGACTGGACACGAGCATCAGTACCAGTTCAGAGTGCGATCCGCTGAACAACCAGAAAGAGGCGTCTGAACTGAGTTGTGATCCAGATGTGAGGTACAGAGTTTCTTAGATACAGGATCACAAATCTAACAGGGGTTTTTTTTTTTTTTATGTAGTTACAAGAGAAAAGCTCTGTTTCCTCTCACAGTGAGCCACATCTGGTCTGTAAAGAGGATTCCTCTGATCAGGAGATGCTAAATGAGCTCGGTGAGGAGGAGGCGGAGTATAAACACGAGGAACAAATTCAACGCGAGGTAGAAAAGCCTTCCTTTCTTCATCTTTGAATACATAATATTGTTCAGAAATTTTTTTCATAGTAATGAGTCTCCATGTTTTTTATCAAAGGTCTTAATAGAGAGCAGCAGTCATAGCGAAGTACTTGAAAGTAGGAGCCACACGGCTCCTTCCCAAGGTGGGATAGAAGGCCTACAGTTCTCTGGTGAGTAGCTGGACTTCATATTATTCCTACGAACCTTTCTTACCTTTCGTCTTACTTTGAACTCTGTCGTTTATGCTGTAAATGAAGTGGAAGAAGAAAACAAAACCGGATTTTCAAGGTTTTCTGTCTTTTTATCTTCAGCCTCTTTTGCTTTGAGGCGTACCTGTGATTAAATTCATCTGAGTGCAAAAACAAATGTTCCGTGTCATAGAACGACAATTTAACTTTTGCAAGGACCTGTCCTGAAACTCACATCTGTGTCCATTAGGACGCCAGTCTTGGCCGGTAAAAGACGACTCTGACACAGAAACGACGTCAAAGCAACACAGTGAACTGCGGGCCCTGCGCTCTGAGTTTGACCTGCTGACGTCGGAGCTTCAGCTGAGAGCCGAGCTGACCTCGGACCTGGAGGTCCAAGTTCACAATTTGGAGAAGAAGCTCGATGCGGCAGAGGAGCGAGTTCAGACCGCAGCTGTACAGCTCGGCAACGCTTCAGAGGAGAAGAAGAGTCTCTCTGATCAGGTAGAAGGAAGAAATAATTTTTCTGTTTTAAAACTGCATTATCACGTCAGGGATTGTTACAATTGTGTCTGACCCGCTGTTTAGGTGACTCGCCTGTTGGAGGAGAGGGAGGCGTTGACTCTGCAGCTGGAAACATCCAAATGTCAACTGACTGATGTCATGGAGATGCTTGAAGGTCTTGAGATGGCTAAAGGTTTTTATGTTGTCTTATTACCAATATTTGAAGAGGTTTAATGATGCTTCTCAGGAACTGAGATCTTTGTTCTGGCTCCGCAGGTGGATGGGATGAAAAGTTCCTCCAGCAGGAGAGTGAGTTGAAGAGGGTCCGCTCTGAAAAGGCTAACCTGGAGCAGCACATCCTGGGAATGGAGTCTGAACTGGAGACCATGCAAGCAGAAAGTGGCAGGCATAAGGAGGAGATGGAGAGCCAGAGGAAGACGTGTTCAGGACGAGAACAACAGATAGAGACACTCCTAACAGAGGTCAGCACCCTGATCTAAACAAATATCTACATTCACAAGTGTAGAAACGTATGTGTACTAGTCTGGATTAGGGGTAGACGATATGGACTTCAAATTTTATTATGATATCTTTATTATGATACTTATAATAGGCTTCTTTAGGACACGAGTTATATACACGAGTTTATATCACCAAACTGCAAAAAAACAGCAATTTGTCATATTTTGTAAATGTATCAATATTCTTACCAGACAAACGTCATTAATCTTTATTTATTGTTCTGAAAATGAATCATAATTGTTTTATTGACAGAATATTTATCATAATAACTAAAAACTGTTCAGTAATGCCCATCCCTAGTCTGGAGTTTATGTCCTTTTAGGACCTGTGACCATGGAGGAAAGATTTAATGGATAAATGTATTTATTTATAGATTTTATTCCCTTAATCAAGGTCTAGGAATTGCATATATTATAGGAATGCATTTTTTCCCCATCTGTCCATCATCCATCCTCTTGTCCATTTACTTATCCAGAACTTCTTTATACTACATTTACTTTCAAGTCATCCATTTATCCACCACCTATCTGCTTGTTCATTGGTCAATTCTGCATATAGTGGAAATGAGTCACCAGGAGTATTTGAAGAAGATGGGGAAGTGATGTGGACTGAGTCCTAGAAAGGCAAACTGCATTATGTTACGTTCCTAATCCAGACGGGTTACCATAAGATTCTAAGCTTATCTAACTCGAACACATAGCAGTGACAGCAAACGCACATTTTGTTCTCACAGAGGTGTTTCTTCAGCAGAATGGCAGCTAAAGTTCCCTAGCCATATTATTCTGGTGTCCAAAGCTGCCATGCGGCAACTGCCGCTAATACATGGGATCAAGAGAGAATGTAATAGAAGAACCAATTGAAGAACAGTACCGCCAAATTTACAGAGGTCTGTGGTTCCATAGAGCAAAAAATTGGAACTGAGAAACTGGAAAGGTTTTGATTTTTCACATGAAAAGTACAAATTTGAGCTAAAAATTACAAAAGTGCACGATGTCTGAGTCCGTCTACTTTAAATATGCCAGAACTGTGATAATAATCAGGTTTCCCGTGTTTGATTTCCCCCTGTGTTTGTTTTTCTCCAGACAACCCAGCTGAGGGCTGAACTGGTGTCTGTCACCGAAGACCGAGATGAGTTGAGTCAGTCTTTGGGTCAGTGGCGGGACAAAGCTCATGGTTTGGAGAAGAGCAACAGCGACACCAGAAACTTGATATCCATCCTGGAGGAGGACATCAGGGTGGGACGGAAGGAGTACGAAGCTCTGCAAAGCGGCATGGAGAAGCTGAGGACGGAGAGAGAGCAGGTATTAAACTGACACAATGATTAAATAAAAGCTTTACTTTAATTTTTATCAGGACATAAATGTGGAAATCATAACTAAATTTAGGTTGAATAAATTGCATATAGGTTAGTTATTAACCATCTGGTTCCTGTTTGTTTTGCAAAGTTGTTGCAGCAGGTTGTCGAGCTAGAAGAGGCCACTTGTAAACATAACAGGGAGAAGGATGGACTGCTCAACCATCTAAATGAGATGAAGGAAGATCATTCCTCTACCAACCAAAACACCGAATCCATGGCCGGAAAAATCCAGGTTAGGGAGGAGTTTCAGCCAAACCCTTGAATCAGAAAGGATCAAGTTTTCAATTCAGGTCTGACATTTAACTGACTGCTTCTTTCAGGCTTTAGAGGGAGAAGTGTGCCTCCTCTCCCAGTCTCTGGAGTCATCGCTGCTGGAAAAAGGAGAGATCGCCTCTCGGCTGAACTCCACCCAGGACGAAGTCCAGCAGATGAGGACGGGCATCGAAAAGCTTCAGGTCCGCATCGAGTCAGACGAGAGGAAGAAAAAGAAGATGGAAGAGTTGTTCAAAGGTACCTCTTAGTGAATTCGTACGATTGTTCTGTTCTTTGTAATGTGTTGTTCTAAAAGTGTCTTCGTGTTTTTGAAGCTGCTCAGAGACAGTCGGACTCGCTGCAAGATCGCATCGACGCACTGGAGCGAGAGAAAGATGAACTTGAGCAAAATCTAGAAGAGGCTGTGTTGCAGGTATAAAAGAAGCTGTTTACCTTCTTTATTTATTTCAAAGTTATTTCTTTTGTTTACAGTTTGTCCCAAAAGTAACTATTTTAATGGATTTTATGTGATTTTACATGATAGAGCAGCACAGTGGTGCTTAATGAGAAATGTCGAAGGAAAAGTATAAATATGTTTTGTTAGTTTTTTACATATATTTCTGATTCTAAATCTTTATTGAATTTTTCAACATATTTATTCAATATAAATCACAGTACAAACCAACAAGGTATAGAAGAGGAAGAAAAAAGAAACCTGGCAGGTAGAAGCGAATAAATAACCACTAACTGTACGATAAAAGCATAAAAGATTGTTATACAATATAAACATTTAAATTTAGAAAATCACATTGCTGCTCAAGGGTTGTAGTCTTTTAAGGGGATAAATAATAGTAATAGATTTCACAGTTCACCTCAGAACAACTGGTTTGCTGACAGTCAAAAGTAAGAATATAAATTATTTCAAATTTCTGCGAAAAAAATGCGGGATCATTAAAATCTGCTATTTATTCGGTGAATCCGCGGCTTTTTAAGAAGTATGCTCACCCCCGCATATTGTGCGCGCTTTACTTGACTTTGCGGGATTTCTTGTGAACGCAGAATCACGTTTTTTCCTGGAGGGACTGTTTTAACATTTAAAATTTTGACCTTTAAAGATCATATTGTCTCGGTTTTTCCATATTTTCACTTTGCATTACTAAACATAAGAAAGATACGACCGTACCATGCTACCCAGCTACTGGTGGAGTCTATGGTTATCTCCCGCCTTGACTATTGCACAGGGGTGAAAGTGGTTTTAAATTCTTGCCGGTACTCAGGGGGCGGAGCTCGGGGTAAGTGGGGGAGTGGACTTGTGTCCCGTACTGGTAGACTCATTAGCTAGCACTGTGATTTTACACCTATTTTCAGTTATCTTCCTCAGGAGATTGCTCTTCATCTGTGAAGACACGTGATCAATTATGTCAACACAGACAGTTTTGCTGTGCAAAACACGACCTTAATCAGCAGAATTAGCTTCCTGCAGCTCAATCAGACTCTCAAAGTCAGTGAAGGGCTTGTTTTTTTTGGCTGTTCTGAATACCCTGGCAGTAGACTCAAACGCAGACTCCTGACTGTTGAGAAGAATGTCTTTCTTTGCTGTCTGAAGAATCTTAAGTGCTTCTTTGTGTGCTTGGAAATACTGACACCACGGGATGCCATAAGACCGAGACTCTTCACATCACGGCATGGAGTGCATCCCAGTTTTCCATGTTGGGTGTATAACCATTCATTTTTGCTTTTAAACTAATACTGATCATTTGACAGAGGGATAATCAGTAGGCCTAGCATCATGACCTGTTTTTTGTTGTGAAGATCTGGCAGTTTCTATCTCTTTTTCCTGGCATGAGGCCTTCTCACCCTGAACTCTAGCTTGTTCAAAATCTTCATCAGCTGTTTTTCTAATTTTCTGGGGTAACTTTTCATCCTCAGTTTCCCTGTCTTTTCTTTTGAACAAAGACGTAATTTTTCTCTGCATTGTGGTCAAGTTTTGATTTTGTCTAGGTGACAATTTTGACAATTCTGCTGTTTTTTCAGTAATATCTAAACCTGTAGATGAGTGTTTCATTGTTCGTCCTGTCCCAAAGAAAGCGCCGTTGTTTTATGTCTGTGCACCACCTGTGTAAAACCTCTCAGTACGTTAAATCGAACGCACCAATCTCCTTGACAACCGCTCTGTTTCCGAGTGAAGCACGCATGCGCTCTCGTGTAGTGCAGGTGAAATTTCTCATTCACTCTTGATGACACACCTCTTCAAAGACTATCTCCTATCTTAACTCTTACCTATACCTCTATACCCCCTCTACTACTCTCTCTGTACTTCCCTCTATCTCTTCGCGGTCCCCACTGACTCTGATTTTCCTCTACATAGCTTATGGTCAGATTGATAATAAGTGTAAGATTGTGTCTACTTTGGATTAAAGCATCTGCTAAAGGCAATAACATAAACTCCCTCAAATGCACGTACAATTTTCCTTCCATTTCATTATTATTCATCACTTCGAGTTGGTCATACACATCATCATAAATCATAATCAAGTAAAGTTAAGTTTGAGGTTGTGTCGAGACAGAATGTGCCGGTAAAATGTTCAATTTAAATTCTCTCTTTTCAGGGGGAAACGGCAACAGCTGAGCTGGAAGAGGAGATGAGAAAGGTAATCTTGCCTCAGCGAGAGTTATTATTAAAACCGCTTTTGTTTTTATTCAATTATATTTTAAGGCGTAATAGTTGCTTTGGTGGTAAACGGCTCTTCTGTTTGTTTCGTCAATCCTGTTCATCATTCAAGGTGGAGGAAGAGAAGAAAGAGCTCGCCGAGAAACTGGCTGAGCTTTCTGCCACTTTAGACACCCTGAGATGTGAGAAAGCTCATTTAGAGAGAGAGTTGAACATGAAAAATGCAGAAATAGGGGAGCTGAAGGCAGCTAGGGAAGAACTGGAGATAGGTTTAGAGAAGGCAGAGGCGGATAGAAGAGACGGAGAGGAAAGACAGAAACAAAGAGTAGAGGAGCTGGAGAAATGGACAAGAGAGGAAGCTGAGAAACAGAGAGTGAACTTCGGAGAGCTGCAGGACAAGCTGGAATCTTCTCAGAAGAGGGAACGTTCCCTCGAACAACAGCTCACAGAGACCGAACAGGAAAAGGAGAAGATGCAGTCAGCCTTGCTTGAGTTGGAGAACAAGAAGCAAAATATCCTGAGAGGGACGGAAACAGAAAATAACAATCTTAGGACGACTATTGAGTCTTTAGAGGAAGAAGTAAAGCATTTTAAAGCACTTGTAGAAATGAAGCGGGAAGAAATTAATGCTTTGGAAAAGGAGAAAGAGAAGGGGGCAGAGCGGAGGAGAGCTTTAGATGAAAGCATCTCATCAGTCGTGGCAGACAAGGAACAGTTGGAGGGAAGAAATGGGGAGCTGGAAAAAGAGAGAGATAGCCTTCAGTCTGCTCTGCTGTGTGTTAAACAGGAGAAAGTCAGGCTAGATCTGGAGAGAACAGAGTTAAACGAAGAGAAAGTAAAGCTTCACTCCGACATCTTGTTGGTAGAAAAAGAGAAACACGACCTCCAACAAAGCCTCTCCTCACTGGAGCAGGACAAGCTGAGGCTAGAGGCTGAAGCTGAGGAATTACAGTCTATGTTAATGATGGAGGAGGAGAAGAACAACCTGTCGTCAGCTCTTTCTCTGCTGGAGGAGGAAAAGCAGCTGATAAGAGAGGAGAAAGAGAGGCTTTCACAGGAACATCAGGCTCTCCAGAAAACACTCGTCTCTATGCAAGAAGAACTGGAGACGCACAGGCGGTCCATCTCCCAGCTCAGTGAGCAGGTATGCCGGAACATCCGCCCGAAACAGATCCTGTCAGGTGCCGATGGTCAAAACAAATGAACAAATCTCCTTGTCAAGATATAGCCTGGTAGCAAAAACCCAGCGTGATTGTTTATATTCAACATTTTGTTATTCTTCAGGTCGCTGTGTTAACATCCAGCACAGCGCGTCTGTCTAAAGAGAGAGACTCTGCTCTGAACAAAATGAACCTCTGGATGAAGACTTGCAAACAGCTGGAGCAGGAGAAGCAGCACATCGTTAACAGCTCAGGTATGATCGCGTTTACTGTTTACGGGTGCATCTGAGTAAGTTAAATTGTTTTAGAAAATGTGCTTCAATTTAGCAGCTAAATCTTACAGAGTATCATGTTTCTAGGTTTATTTCTTAGTTCAGACGACAATGGCTTACAGCTAATAAGGATCTAGCACTTTAGGAATGAAGACAAAGCATTTTAAAAAGCTACTAATCCAAATGTTTAGTGGTTATAGTTAAAAACAAATTAATTTCTGTATATTCAACGTTTTAACAATTATGTTAGAACGGTTGTCCAATAAAGGCGTAACACAAAGCATGAAACAGTTGTGGTCCATGTCGTGTCTATGATACTAGATATTTTAGGGGACAGTCAGCAGGACTGTCCTACATGGTTGCATAAAACTGAAATTTCTGCCTTAAAAGTATACTTTTTATTGGCCCTTTCTAAAACTAAATTAAAAAACAAAAAAAGATTTACAGTAATACAATTTTAGCATCTTTTTTTTTGACTCACAACTCATGTCTAAACTTCTGTCTCCTGTTTCAAAAGAGGGAAGAAGAGGTGAGGAGTTGCCAGCTGAAGTGACCCAGCTGAAAGCGGAGGCAGAGGACCGACGGAAAGAAGTGGAAGGACTAAAGTCCGCCCTGAACAAAAGCAAGATGGAGGCAGAGGAAAGGCAACAAGAATTCAGGCAGAAGGACAAAGAGGCTCAGGAAGCTATGGCTGCTCTGGACGGAATGAGAAAGGAGATGGAGGAGATCAGAGAGGAGCTTGATAAAGTCAACGTGCTTCTTGAGGAGAAAAGCACGGAGGCTGATGAGAGCATGGAAAAATACTGCAGCCTGATTGTTGAAGTCCACAGGCTGGAGGAGAGCAATGATGCACTGAAGTCCCGCCTGGAGCAGGTCACTACGAGCCAGTGTGCCAATGAAGCCCAGATCTCTTCCGAAACCCGCCGGCGTTCAGTGAGGAAGACTTCCTCAAAACGGCAGGAGGAAAAAATGAGCGAAAACGCGGAGAATATGGTTCCGCCGGCAACTCCCAGCTTGAGGCAGGGCTCCTCCCCGGGGAAACGGGAACACAAGGAAATCAGTGACAGAGACGGCGCCCAGGAGGCTCTGCACAACCTGACCAAGAAGATCAAAGCCAACGTCATGACGCCCAGAGCGGGAGGTGAACAGGAGGATGAGGAGTTCAGACCGGAGGGCCTTCCTGACCTGGTGCAGAAAGGTCAGCGCCATGTTGTCTCTTCAGTATTGGCACAGACCTTCAAGTGTTGAGATATATTTTAAAAAAAATCAGCTAAGATCTATGTCTTACGTTTTGCTCCTTTGTTTTAAAATTTCTCCCCTCAGGGTTTGCTGATATTCCGCTGGGGGAGGCCAGTCCCTATATCATCAGGAGGACCACAGGGAGGCGCTGCAGTCCCCGGCTGGCTGCAAGGCCGACCCACCCTGACATCAATGTGAGCAGATCTCCATCGTCCTCGCCTTGATTTTCACTTCTCAAACGAATCTGCAAGCTAATTCTTTCAACAAAGTGATTTTTAACGTTTAATTTGTATTTATTATGGTATGGTATGAATTATATCCATGAAACAACACAAGGTATATAAAATAAACAATTGAAAAATATAGGCAGGAAATCTTAGATAAGGAAACTTAGGAAAATCACAATTAGGTCTTTGGTAAGAGCGAAAAAGGTCTGTCATTACAAATTTTATTAAAATCAAAAAATAGACAGTCTATTAAGTATTTATAAACTTTATCTTTTAGGAAATACATTTGATTAAGATATGTTCCTGATCTTTATAATTAGATGCAATTAAAACAGGATGAGATAAATTTAGTTTGTTCTTTTACCGAACTTTATTGATGGCACTGAATCAAGCATTCAGAGAAAACGTTAAAAAAACGTTCAACAGTTAAACGCTACTTTCTGAGTCATTATGAGCTGAGGTGGCTCTGCTCTTTTTACTCCTTGGCAGTCTGCTATTTCAGATATTTAAAGAAACATACACAACGCGTAAGTGTGTTCACACAACTGTTTCTAACAAAGAGGTTACAAGGCCACAGAAATATGAAGTCCCAATGAAAAGTGTTGGAATTGCCTTTTATTTTTTGGATAAAATCTACCAGTCAGCTCTTGAAATTACTTTGTTTTAAGCCAGCATATAACCAATTTCCTATTTAGTTTTTACAGGGAAAGAAGTCCTGATACTTATGTTAGTCTGTTTGCACTAAATTAAAAGTGCAACTGTTACAGTTTTGCTTCTAACAGTTTGGAGATTTCTGGTTTTCTAAACAAGGCTTTTTTTTGGTTGTTTTTTTGTTTCTGACCCTTTAGGTTTTGGGGTCCGTCCATCCCCAGAGTCCTGCTGCTTCGACGGACAGCTCCGACAGGACGAGCCAGTCGCTGCGTGGCGAACAGAAACCTCTGCATTTTTCACTAAGTTCACAGGCAGAACCAGATCAGAGGGAGAAACAAACTGTGGCGGAGCAAACAAGACATGGAGAAAACTGTCATGTTCAGTAGATGTCCTCATGTGAATTTAAACTTTTAATCACACAAGCTTCTTTAGAAATTCACCTAAATGTATGTAGCTCTTCAAATGTAATTATTATCTGTTTTTTGTTTTTTTTGTTTTTTATTTGGTGAGAAAACACTTTTCCTGAACTGAATCAGATTTATTACTTGTTTTATTTTACTCAACTCTGTGGTGTTCAGTTGCTATTTGTAATATTTAGAAAACCCTTTTCTACGCCTTTAAAGCAGTCAGATGTTGTATTATAATTGTCTATTGCTAACTTGCTTTTGGAGGAAATGTCTTTGAGCATTGGTTTTCTGTAGATGATGGCAGCTAAATGTTTTCCCATTTCTGTTTCACTACAAGCTACAATTCTTGTTCTTTTTCACTAAAAATATTTTAACCGCTTCAGTTTGTTTGGTCTTTTTATAAAAAATGCAATTTAGCAGATTTAGAGAATTTTTGAGAAAAGAGAGAGAATGAGACAGAATCATTCTCTAACACGGGGGTTGCCGACAAAAATATATTGTACTAGTTAATGTAGGATATATCTATTGACCGTTACAGACCAAAGTAAAGAACATCTAAATCTTGTAGTTTCAATGCTTACAAGTTACTAATAAAGAAACATAAAATTAAGGATATCGAGCAGTAGGAGATTTTAGGGTATGATTAGCCAATTTCCATATTTAGAACAAGTAAAGGCATTCAAATCTTGCCCTGGGGGAAACCACGATAAAAGTAAATTTAAAACTTGGTTTAAATGTACTATGAAATCAAATGTTTTATATTTACCCACCACACCACTTAAGTATTCAGCTTCAAGCTTACTCTCCATCTCTGGAACCAGAACCAAACATGTAGAAGCAGCATAATTTTTTTTATGATGCTTTCATTTGGAACAAACTCCTAGAAAAATGCAAATCACCTAAAACAGTGGTTTATTTTAAATCAGGACTAAAAAACCACTTGTCTGAGGTTTGCTGTGATTAAACAAAATCTAGGTGATGAACAAAACTGAGTGTTGATTGTTCTCGATTTGATGACTAAATGAAATGTTTTTTTTAAAATGTGAAGCACTTTGAACGGCCTTGTTGCTTAAATGTGCTCTGTGAATAAATTAACAAACAGTGCTATATGTATGAACATGACACAACTAACCCTCGCTCCACCTCCAAATAGCAGGTTTCCTTTTAAGAAGCCCAATATTTGTGCTTTAAATATCCGTTTTTGATTGGTCTGATATTTGAATTTTCTGAGAAACCCATTGGCCATACATCCCTAAAAATGGAAAATAAAAAAGTATTTCACTCCGTGTGTTATGAATCTATGAAATAACTAGTTCACTTTCTAGACTGACTGGTATAAAATATATTGACGTTTACTGTTTTTTTTTTTTTTTGATGTGCTTGTAGAAATACTGACCCAAGAACCAGATGTAGGAATCTTCTCTTTTCTTGTTGGAGAATGTTTGCACCTCTCTGCCTTCACATGATGTCCCTTTCTGTGTCTGTGGTCAGCAGGTTATGGTGAGGTTATGGGAACGAGCAGAGGTGGACAGAGTCCCACACACCTCTGCACGGATGCAGTCATGCTCTGATGTCTCTGGCTGAAGCCGTCAGCGGAAGCTGCAGTGCCAGAACCAACTCTGGCCCACGACACGGGAAAAGAAGAGATGGGACCGCTGAGCTGTGTTATCACTGTCATTCTGGCTTGAGAGTGTTTGTCTACGCATGTGTGTGTCCTTCCTTCTGTGAGACCGATGGACAGACAGACAGACCGTCGATCCCTCTGCAGTATGCATGATTTATCCCATTCTTCACGCAGCAACACTGTGTAAGCAGCAGCTCACAGAGTCACCAGGCAGGAAGTGTCCTCTGGCGGTCATGATGCAGGGCCGAGAGAGACAACGGTGGTGGAGCTTTTCATTTAACATACCAGATTTAGACTAGATTTAGGTTTAGATTTAACCAGTGAGTTTTAGACCGCTTTCCATCCAACAAACTAAATTAAACTTCAAAGTTCTCTACAACTTCACCACTGACATGATGGCTGTTGTTGTTCACCGATACCGATGTGTGTACGCTAGATTCATACTGACACTGAACAGGTAGATCATTGATAATGACAGTTCTGAAAGTACAGGTATAACTGAAAAAATGTGGGATTTTTCTGGTTTTAAATAGCTAACCTCATGTATTTGAAGGATTTATTTCTTCTGCACTGAATGCAGTGTGGCATGGCGACGATCAGGCTTTACTTCTCCTGAGATTTAAGAAAGCTCAGGTTGCTGTAATACTTCCTCTCATAAGATAAGATAAGATAAAATAGACTTTAATAATTCCGGAGGAAATTGTTTTTCCAGGGTTACAGGGTATCAAATAACAATTAACACGGCACACTCATCTCACATACAACACAGTACAGTACACAATCACCATATAACAATAACTACACTACTATTTATCCCTCCTGCAGATGGAAGAGGAATTGTACAGTTTGATTGCCACAGGTAAGAAAGACCTCCTGTGGCGTTCTGCGGTGACTCTCTGTGGTCTCAGTCTCCGGCTGAAGGTGCTCTGACAGGCCGTCAGCGTGTCATGTAGGGGGTGGGAGGTGTTGTTCTTGATGCTGAGCAGCTTCCTCAGCATCCTCCTCTCTGACACATCCACCACAGACACCGTAGAAGAAGGCGCTGGCGAGTGGTAGAACATCTGCAGCGTGGTCCTGCAGACGTTGAAAGATCTGAGCCTCCTGAGGAAGTACAGTCGGCTCTGATCTTTTTTGTAGACAGTGTGTGTGATCTTAGACCAGTCCAATTTATTGTCTATGTGTACACCGAGGTATTTGTAGTCCTACACTATGTCCACAGCTGAGCCGGGGTCTGGGCGGTTCCTCTGTTTCCTGAAGTCCACCACCAGCTCCTTTGTCTTCCCGACGTTAAGTTGCAGATGGTTCAGCCCACACCACTCCACGAACCTGTCCATCACAGTCCTGTGCTCGGCCTCCTGGTCCCTGCTAATGCAGCCCACGATGTCAGAGTCGTCTGAGAACTTCTGCAGGTGGCAGGACTGTGAGCAAAACCTGAAATCCGAGGTGTAGAGCATGAACAGGAATGGAGACAGTACTATTCCCTGTGGGACCCCCGTACTGCTCCGTATGATGTCTGATGTGGTGTGTTCCAGTCTTACATACTGTGGGCGGCCTGTGAGGTAGTTGTTGATCCAGGCCACCAGTGGAGCGTCCACCCGCATGTCCGGGAGTTTGTTGCTGAGGAGAGCTGGTCGGATGTTGTCGAACGCACTAGAGAAGTCAAAGAACATGACTCTCACCGTGCTGCTTGCCTCCTCCAGGAGGAGCAGGTGGAGCAGGTAGATGATGGCGTCTTCCACTCCCATCCGGGGCTGGCACGCGAACTGCAGGGGGTCCAGTGAAGGTCTGACGATGTTACGCAGGTGCTTCAGGACGAGTCGCTCTAGTGACTTCATGACATGTGATGTCAGGGCAACCGGACTGTAGTCACTGTGTGTGGTGGGTGTCTTCTTCTTGGGCACAGGAACCAGACATGAAGTTTTCCACCGGTCGGGAACGACCCTCTGGCTCAGGCTCACGGTGATCTTATCTCCATTGTTGGTTCTCATCTTTCTCTTAAAAATACTGTATGGAGTTTTCTATCAGATTCTGGTTGATTAGGTTTGGTGGCCAATCAGGCACAGAAGGACAATGATTAGTAAACCAGTTTCTTGTACCTCTGACAGTGTGAGCTGGTACCAAGTTCCGCATCTGCAAATAAAGCTCAGCAGATGAAGGAAGCTTAAAGTGCTCTGAAATTTCCTGGAAGGCAAAGGCATGGACAGTAGACTGTAAAGAAAAAAACAAAGTGTACCATAACCAGCAGATGATATGGCACAACTGAATTATTACTGACTGTGGAAACTTCACACTGGACTTCAATCAACTACGATTCTTTGCTTCTCCAGATTCTAAGAGCTTGATTTCCAAAGGACATGCATACTGGTCTTTAGTCTGAAAAGAAGATTCTTATACTGAGCCAAAATGCTTCTGACATCGTCTCTTGTTTAGGAGTGGAGTCCAGTCTCAGTCACCTCCTAACAAATCTGTTTTTCAATAAGGATTTACATGACCACAAGTTTGGCTTTAAACCACCCTTTCTCAGACATGGTTCCTTTCTGTTAACCTTTGATCTCCTCGGATCATCCACTGTCATAATCTCTGCCTTTTCTGCCTCTCTGCCTACCTAAGTACATCTCCGGTCCCTCTTGCAGAAGTTTTATCCAACCATCGTTTCCAGATCTGCTTTTAAAGCTCTGGATGTTGCTAGACTTAACTGTGTGCTTCTTCCTTGAATTTTCAGTTTAGGAAATATGCTGGTAACCCTGCATACTGTAACTGTGCGGCTCTGTTTGTTCTGTTCTGTACTTGCTGCTTTCATAACTTTCCATCACGCATCATAAGAGCTTTAGCTACGGTCCTGTCCCAATCATAGCGCTGCTCCATCGCCCAGGAAGTTTGAACATTAAAAATTACTCAGTGGAACGGTGGCTGTGAACCCTGTGACACAGAAAGGGCAGCTGCACCTCCATAAATTAGAATATCATTGAGAAGTTATTTTTACTTTAGAAATTTGCTTAATGTATGATGAATCCCTCCCCTCCTTCTCCAGCTTTCTCTGGGACATCAATTTCTAAATGAAATGCAAACTTTACCTTGCTCTAAAAAGAAAGTGCCAGTATTTTTCGTTTTCATTCTAGGTAAGATGCCTCTGATGTCTCTGGATAAATAATGGATTAACAACGATCGAAGCACGTGTTCAATGTAAGCATATGTGGGATATTAAGCTCAAAATCCAGTAGCAATCAGTGCGACGCTCCCCTGATTTGTTGAATGGGCTTTTCTTCAAAGTTCTCCAAAAGGTGTAATTACAATTCTGGGTAGAGTAAAAGCCTTTGTATTTGCTGTTTTTTTACCTTTTCCCTAAACTGACATCAACAACTGAAACAAAGCTACCACTGAAATTGTTTCAGTAAAAGTTGTGAGTAAATCTAGTTTTTGGTTAGAATACATTTACAAATTTCACAAAATGTATTTTTGTTTTAAGTACATTTAAAGCAATTGCCAGAAATAAATATTGCTCAGATTGGATTGACTTTTTCATTGGATCTTCTATTTTTCTGCCCATAACCACATTAGATTGTTAACTGGAGGGGTTGATGCATCGTCTCCAAGGCCATTGCTGTTTTTTCCTTTTCTATTTCATAAAAATGTGCCTTTCAAACATTATTCATCTCTCTTCAGAGAGTATCTCTTGCCCTGAAAGATCTAAATGCACTTATTACCGTCCCCTGATATTATTAATTAGCACTCAATGTATGGTACTTGGGCCTTCTGTGTTCACCTAAATGCTGTAAATGAGTGTCATCATTAATATCCTCTCCTAGCATATTGCAGGTAACTGAGTAAATTGCGTCGTAGTTCAACGTTTAACCCTCTTTTTGTTAATTGCCTTGGATAAAATCGTCTGCTAAATGCATAAATGTAAATGTAAATTTACTGTAAATCAAATTTTCATGCCTTGTGTTGGGTCGTAAATTCATTGAACTTTAAACTGCAAATCAAAATTATTTGAATAAAAATTTGTG